>JAGFNQ010001520.1:382074-556400 GCA_024364735.1 Boesenbergia rotunda | reverse complement strand
TACAGAAGCCTTACAGAAAGAATAAGAAGTATGAGTGGACTGAAGACTGTGAGCAGAGTTCCTTGAGTTGAAGAAGAGACTGACAAGCGGCTCCCATTCTTACAGTACCCGAAGGTGATAAGAGCTTTGATATATACAGTGATGCATCAAAGCTAGGACTTGGAGCAGTCCTTATGCAAGGAGGCAAAGTCATAGCTTATGCTTCCAGGCAACTCAAAGACTATGAAAAAATTACCCCACTCATGATCTGGAGTTGGCACTGTAGTCTTTGCTCTAAAGATATGGAGGCATTACTTGTATGGAGTGCAGTGTAAGATTATACAGATCACCAGAGTCTGAAATATTTCTTCACTCAGAAAGACCTCAATATGAGACAGCGAAGGTGGCTCGAGTTAGTGAAGGACTATGACTGTGAGATTCTTTACCACCCTGGTAAGGCAAATAGAGTAGCAGATGCACTGAGTAGAAAGACTTGTGCCATTTTGATGTCCTTATCATCATTGGCACCACCATTACAGAAGAAGATAGTAGATTATGGAGTGGAGATTATTGAGGGACAGCTAGCCCTATTGACACTAGAGTCAACTTTGCTTGGAGAGATACAGAAAGAGCAAGCTGAGGATTCTGATATCCAAAGGATCAAGCAAGAGGTGCAAGAGGAAGAGAGTAAAGAGTTTAGAGTATCTGACAGTGGGATACTCTACTATGGTGACCGTTTATGTGTCCCCAATCATGAAGAGCTGAGAAAGAAGATTCTTGAAGAAGCCCATGGAACCCCCTACTCAATGCATCCTGGTTCCACTAAGATGTACCAAGATTTGAAAAGAAGATTTTGGTGGTCAGGGATGAAGAGAGACATAGCTAAGTATGTCAGCACCTGCCTGACATGTCAAAGAGTTAAAGCAGAACACCAGAGACCAGGAGGTGTCCTACAACCTATTCAGATTCCAGAGTGGAAATGGGAAGACATAGCCATGGATTTCATAGTTGGTCTACCAAAGACAACTAATGGCTATGATGCTATTTGGGTGATAGTAGACAGACTGACCAAGTCTGCCCACTTTTTGGCAATCAGAGTGTCTTACTCAATTGAAAAGTTAGCCCAATTATATGTGCAGGAGGTGATCCGACTACACGGAGTCCCGAAGACCATTATCTCTGATAGGGATGGTCGTTTCACTTCACACTTTTGGGAGTGTGTACAGACAGCGCTAGGCACCAAACTGAAGTTTAGCACAGCTTTCCATCCCCAGACTGATGGACAGACAGAGAGAGTGAATCAGATTCTAGAGGATATGCTCAGAGCTTGTGCATTGGACTTCAAGGGCAGTTGGTGCAAGTATTTATGTTTAGCTGAGTTTGCCTACAACAACAGTTACCAAGCCACTATTGGTATGGCACCCTATGAAGCTCTTTATGGGAGGAAGTGTAGATCTCCCCTCTGTTGGTATGAGAGTAGTGAGAAGAAAGAAATGGGATCTCAGACTGATCTTATAGAGGATACCACAGAAGCAATCAGGAGCATCCGCCAGAGGATAGAGACTGCTCAGAGTAGGCAGAAGAGTTATGCAGATGTACGTCGTAGGCCGTTAGAGTTTGAAGTTGGGGATACAGTTTTCCTCAAAGTAGCACCTATGAAGGGAGTGATGAGATTTGGTAAGAAAGGCAAGCTAAGTCCTCGATACGTAGGACCTTACCCAGTGATAAAGAGAGTTGGTAAAGTAGCTTATGAGTTGGAGCTACCCTCAGAAATGTCAGCAATACATAACGTATTTCATGTTTCAATGTTAAAGAAGCATATCCCAGATGCCAACCAAGTGATTGAGCCACAGATGGTACAAGTGCAAGAAGATCTCAGTTATGAAAGTCGACCTATTCAGATAATAGATCGAGCAGATAAGAAGCTGAGGAAGAAAGTGGTACCACTAGTAAAAGTTTTATGGCTAAATCAGAAGTATGAAGAGGCAACTTGGGAATCAGAAGAGAGCATGAGGCAAAGGTATCCAGAGCTGTTCTAAGTTCGAGGACGAACTTTTTATAAGGTAGGGAGGATTGTAACGCCCCAAAATTTCCATTTTTAGTTCTTAAAGTCCTTAGAATTATTTAAAAATGATTTAGAAATATTCTAGATATTTTTAGGAATTTTTGGAGTATTTTTATGGAATTTTCCGAGTCCGTTTGGTATTTTAGAGAAAGGAGAAAGAAATAAAAAAAAGGAAAAAAAACATTTTAAAGGGGCAGCCGTGGATTGAACCCGCGACCACAGCGAGGAAGGGAAGCCAACGAACCAGCTGGGCTAGGGTATCAAGCACAGAAAAGGAAGGAGAGATATAATGTTATAGAGTAGTTAAGCCTTTTCATTAAGAGGTATATTAAGCCCCCTTAAGTCGCGTGAAACCCTGGAGAAGCCGTAGCCGCGCGCGTGAACAGAGAAGAGAGGCGAGGAAGAGGCGAATTCAAGGGTTCTTCTTCTTCTTCTTCTTCTTCTTCACCTTTTCCCTTGAGTAGAGAAGACCTAGGGTTGTTTCCTAGGGCTAAAGGTGGAAGCTTTTCAAAAGAAGGAGGGGAAAGGATTTGGTAGGGAGTTTTCTCCCTGTTTTTGTGAGTTTTCTTCAAGACCGATGTAAGTAAATCACTCACCTGCAATAGGAGTAGTTTTCGTTACGAAATTCTTGCTATAAAGCCATGATTTCGAAAAAGTAGAAGTACGTTTTGAGAAACCTTGCTAATTGCATGTTTAGATTGTTAAAGTTGCATGTTTTCTTATGTTAGAAATCCAATTAAATGGTATTGAATGTAAGTAGGCCAAGCATGATAAGTTTTAATATGAGAAAGGACCCAAAAGTGAAGTTTTGGGTTAAGGGCACATAGTGTGCTTGATGGAAAGTTTAATGTAAGGAAGGTTAAGCTCTTTTAATGCAAAAGAAAAGTTAGTTGATAAGTATGAATAAGTATAGTAAGAAAAGTATTTTACTTTTGTGAAAGAGACATGTACCGGGCAAATGTAAGGCCCACAGAAAGTTAGTAGAAAGTTCTAATAGGATGCGGTGGCTAGCTACCTCGCAACCTATTAGAAAAGCGCGCAGTTGGTACACTGATACCATGGTACAATGTCAAGGCCTAAGAGAAAGTTGATTATTTATTTTCAAGTATATAAGTATGATCAAGTAGTTTCTTTTTTGAGAAAGTGTTTAATTATTATATGTGTACCTTGATACAATGCAAGCATGATAAAGTAGTTCAAGTAGTAAGCATGGTTAGTTGTGTACTTTGATACATTAACAAGCATGATAAAGTGTTTCAAGTTGTAAGCATGTTTAGTTGTAAGTTTTGAAGTAAGTAAAGTTTTAAATCATTCTTCGAAATGAGCATGTTTAGTATTGACATCATGATTTTGTGAGTAGGGATTTACTTACTAAGCATTGTGCTTATTAGTTGCATTTTCCTTCTATTGCAGATAAAGGAAAAGAGAAAGCGTAAGTTGGGAGGCGACAGGACTTGCATTGATGTTCAGTGGAGGTGGAACCGGGGTAAAAGATCCGTTGGGTTGAGTATGAGTAGAGTTTGGTATTTAGAAACATTTAGTTTTATGTTTTGAATAGTAAAGAGTGAACCAATGTGTTTAATTTCCGCATAGAGTAAGAAGTTGATACAACTTGAAGATGTTTACTTATGTTTTTCCATATGCTTGGTTAGTTTGGTTAAGTTCCGTATTAGTTTCAATTTCAAGAGTTTGGATTGGTTTTGAGTTGCCAATGTGCCAAATAAACTAGTATATATGATAGATTTGAAGTTATATCTTAATGCGAAGTGATAGTATGTGATTTGTGGATGTTTGAAAGGGATTTTCAGGTCTGAAATTTGCAGTTTCAGGCGTGCCAGTCGACTGGCTCAGATACCAGTCGACTGCTATATCGAACAGAACCTTCTGTTCGATATGGCAGTCGACTGACCATATACCAGTCGACTGACACCAGTCGACTGATATAATAGCAGTCGACTGGTACCAGTAAAGAAAAACTGTGTAGAGCAGCTGGTTAGTGCTTTAGTGTTACAACTAAGAGGTCTAGGGGTCAAATCCTGGCAAAGCAAATAAAATGAAAGTTGTTTTGTTTTTTTTGAAAAAAAAAGAAGGAAGAAAAAAAAATTCAGAGCAAGTTAAGGGGACTCAAGTAGGTGTAACCTAAGGCTAAGGATAAGGTAAAGTTAAGGTTAAGCAAATGTGACGTCCGTTTTAAGGAAGTTAAGAGAAGTCGGGTCGTTACAGTCTCTAGCACGTTGTCGTCAGTCAGAATGCTTGGAATCGCTCTTGGAAGTTGTTGCTGAAGCAGAGGGGTCGAAGCCCCTTTTATAGGCTTCCTGCGGGCGCCCTGGACGCTGGGGGCGCCCCGATAAACCCGGTCAACTCTTATCCCTGCGCCGACCTCGCCGCAACTGATAAGACCTTTCACCAGGGCACCCCGAACCTTCCGGGCACCCTCATGGAGGCTTATCTGTGTTTCGGACTCGAAACAGCAAGTACAGGTTTGAACCCGGGCGCCGCGGACGCTTGACACCTATTCTGCTTACAACACTTTGGCTGCATTTTTAGCTTTGTATGTGGGCGCCCCCACTGTTGGGGGCGCCCTGGATGCATGGGGGTGCCCCAATGATGGGGGCGCCCTGCTTAGGACAGATTTAAAGTTATCAGATTTATCTGAATTAAAGTTATCAGATTTATCTGAATTAAAATTATCAGATCTATCTGAATTAAAGTTATCAGATTTATCTGAATTAAAATTATGACAATTTATTTTAGTAATTGCTAAATTAATGTTCTGAATTAAATAATTAATTTTTTAAATTTTAGTCATGTCTGTATTTTCTAATTTTCCATGCAGAATATTAATTTTACTATGCAGTAAATCTAATTTAGAAAAATTAACTGAATTATCTAAAGACAATGCTGGAATTTGTAAAACTTTTGGAACATAAATCTTACGTACCTTCGCCGGACACTTGTTTTTGTAGTGTCCGTATTTTCCGCACTTGAAGCATTGTATATGATCCTTGTTTTTCCGGACTCCTGGTGCTGGTGCCTCCTTCGCCACCGGTGATGTAGACCGAATCTTACGAGTAGGGCACTGATTTTTGTAGTGCCCTCTCTCCCTACACGTGAAACAGATAATATGGAACTTAAAAATGGACATTTTAAAATTAACAGTACCTGATTCACCCCAGGGCTCCCCCTCAACTCCTGGCGACGTTGCTCCGTCGGCGGTTAGTCTGGTGAAGAGCGGCTCGGCTCTGATACCAATTGTAAGATCGGTGTCGTCGATAGAGAGGGGGTGAATATCGATCGTTCAAAATCTCTCCCGGAAACCTCGTGGAAAACTCGGATCGTTCTAGACTTAAAATATTAGTAGCAGCGGAAAATAAATAGAGCGAAGAAAAACAAAGCAAAGGACACAGCGGATTTTTACTTGGTTCCCGACCCCCCAGGGTCAGTACATCCAAGGCCTATGCACGGGAACGCCATCCACTATTGGTCTCCTTCCCGGACTTTCCGGAGGCGGAGAAACCCGACTTATAGTGCAAGTTTACAATCAAAAGATAATTGAAATTAAGTGCGGAATTTAAACAAAAGCAAACCAATAAGACAAAGTCTGAAGCTCGGCCGATCTGGACCTCCGAAGTGCGGCGCACTTCCTCCTGGAGCCTCCGGGTCGTAGAGCCTCGTCTCTAGCACGTTGTCATCAGTCAGAATGCTTGGAATCGCTCTTGGAAGTTGTTGCCGAAGCAGAGGGGTCGAAGCCCCTTTTATAGGCTTCCTACGGGCGCCCTGGACGCTGGGGGCGCCTTGATAAACCCGGTCAACTCTTATCCCTGCGCCGACCTCACCGCAGCTGATAAGACCTTTGACCAGGGCACCCTGAACCTTCCGGCCGCCCTCATGGAGGCTTATTTGTGTTTCGGACTCGAAACAGCAATTATAGGTTTGAACCCGGGCGCCCCGGACGCTCCGGGCGCCCCGGACGCTCCGGGCGCCCCGGACGCTCCGGGCGCCCCGCTTGACACCTATTCTGCTTACAACACTTTGGCTGCATTTTTAGCTTTGTCTGGGGGCGCCCCCACTATTGGGGGTGCCCTGGATGCATGGGGGCGCCCTGCTTAGGGCCTCCAGCAGCTTACAACATCTTTCACTCTTGGTACCTGCAAGATACATAACCACATAGCACATATACATATAATTTTAGTCTTAAGGACTTGGTTCGGACTTTGGATCTCCACGAAACCCTAGGTCGAACCGGCGCAAGTTCCCATCCCCCGAGAACGCGCCTTTCACCTACTCCTTTCAGGAGACAGTTTCCACCCAGTCCTTCGGGTGGACTTTTGCTTAGCTTCCGATACCTCCGAACCTCGAGACGCCCAAACCCTGACCCGTCTCTACTCCTGTCCTTAGTCATAGCTCATCTAAGTTGCTTAGTCCCTTGGACCAAGACTTCATAACCTAGCAGTCCTTCGCCAGGTGCCTAGCGGCCCTTCGCTAGGTCTTCATTCCCTAGCAGCCCTTCGCCAGGTGCCTAGCAGCCCTGCGCCAGGTCTTCATTCCCTAGCATCCCTTCACTAGGTGCCTAGCAGCCCTTCGCTAGGTCTTAAGATTCCAATACCTAGCAGTCCTTCGCTAGGTGCCTAGCAGCCCTTCGCCAGGTCTTAAGGTTCCGATACCTAGCAGTCCTTCGCTAGGTGCCCAACGGCCCTTTGTTAGGTCTTAGGGTTTCGATACCTAGCAGCCCTTCGCTAGGTGCCCAGCTTCACTCACCAGGTCTTAGGGTTTCTTCCACTTTGGTTACTTCTCTCTTACTCCCCTTTGTCTGTTCAATGTATCACTGACTTAAGTGTATTGTCAAACATTAAAACACTTAAAGAGGAACATCATTGATGCAACTTGCACCAACAATCTCCCCCTTTTTGATGTTTGACAATAACTTAAGTTAGATTGGTTTAAGGGGCTAATTTACTTTCCTTGGGGAAAAATTGACTTTAGTTTTGAAAATATTTTTGATCCTCTAGCAAAAATAAGAAAAAATTTCTAACTTAAGCATACCTCTCCCCCTTTGTCATACATTAAAAAAACACAAGAAAATACTTGCACCAACAATGAGAAATTTTGGTTCTTTTTGAAAATACTTGGTGCAGAAATTTTGAAAGCATTGTATTTTGAATGATATATTGCATTTTTGAAAAAAAAAGTGCATAATTTTGAAAAGGATGTTATGCGCTTTGAAAAGTACAAGTACTTTGAAAATTATTATGATCTTTAACAACATGCAAGTACTTTTGAAAGAATTTGTAATTTTTTTTTGAAAAATATAAAGTACTTTTTGGAAAATGCATAACTTTTGAAAAAAGGTTATTTTGGAAAATATAAATATTATGCCTATTTTGTAAGTACTAACTATTTTTGAAAGAGATGAGACTTTGAGAAATATAAGTAATTTTTGAAACATAATATTTTACTTGACTAAGTTTCATTTTCTATCTGACACAATTCTGGGAAACCTTGTTGACTACAAGGACATTTTCCTAAGTGTCTTGGAAATTTTTCAAAGTCAAGTAAATATTAATAGAATTTTGAAAAAAAAGATGATAGTACTTTTGAAAATATATGCTGGTGCATTTTGAAAAATGTGTGAACTTTTGAAGACACAATATATTACTTGATTTGGTTTATCTTTCAGTCTGACACTATCTTGGGAAACCTTGTTGACTACAAGGATATTTCCTAAGTGTCCTAGAATTTCTTCAAACTCAAGTAAATATTGTTTCAAAGATAATTTCATAGGTCACACAAAAACAATAGACTAATAGTATTTTGAAAGACTACTTATGTTTCTAGCAAGATTTAAAAATACAGCGCATGAAAACATTTGAGATATTCAATAATTCTTTTAATTTGATCTCCCCCTAAACTTGACCCAGTCCTGGGAAGCTTGTTGACCACAAGTACTCTTCCTCTAAGTCTTAAGGTTTGATTCAAATTAAAGAAATTATCTAATAAGTTCAAAACAATTAATTAAACAAAATTATTTCAGAAGTTTGATTTATACTCCCCCTAAAGTTGACACATCCTATGAGTCCTTGTAGATTATGAAGTGTCTTTAGGGTTTATCAAAATCAAACAAGACAGATAAATTTTACAACATAAACCTTTTTCGAAAAACACAAGTGATAACGATTTAAAACTCAGTTTTTGAAAAGTATTTTCAAATAATAGTAATTTTTACAGTGTAGTTTTCGAAAGACAAAAAAAATGAAAATCACTCCCCCTGTATCCGATACCGTTTGACTCTATCTAAGTGCCTTAAGGAACTTTAGTGTTGTCCTACGAGGCTTGTGTGTAATTGCGTGAGTCAAACAATTTTTGAAAAGATATAATTTTTGAAAAACGTATAATATGTATATTCAATCAGACAAGCATGAATTCCATAAAAACATTATTATGTTGAAGCACTATTTTGAAAATATATTTTTAGGAAAATATTCTAACAATTTTGAAAAATAATTTTAAAAAATATTTTTCAATTCATTAGTCCTTAACATCTCACCCATTTTAGATGTATCAATACAACAAGCATAGTTGCCTTATAGGTGTATTGTGAGATGCTTGAATCATTTTTCTTAATTTATTATTAATTCTAAGATTTAATTGAAGCTTATGTTAGATTTGAATTTGACAAGAAGTAACTTGAATTTGAATTTCAAAAATTGGCTTCCAGGTCTTGGCGAGGCATTAGGTCTTCTTTGGCCATAGCCTTATTGGATCATTAACCCTTTCTTTGACAAAGCCTTTTAATGAAATTTCATTTTCAAAATTACTTTTTGAAAAATTCTGGTCTAACTAGTTTGGATCTTGGATCGGTAGCTTCGGCTAGTTTCACCAGTCTAAAGAGACCAAGTAGAGAATACTTGACCTTATTAGAATTGGCTTCCCTAACGTACTATCATCTTACCGCCACCCAATACTAGGTTGATCAAGTTTCAATTATTCTTTTTCCTATGGCCGTTCTAATACATGCATAAACTTTAAATATGAATGGCATGTCATATATTAAAAGAAGTAACAGATGCATGGCATGGCAATTATGCATGAGTCAAACAATTTAAATCATTTTATTTAAGTTTCTAAAAATGTATCAAATTTCCGATTTGATACATGTCGTGTGAACCCACGAATATGTCAAGCCACTTTGACATATTTAATTTTAATTGTTGCGGTTTGGGTAAGGTTTTAGTTTAGTTCGAGTTTAAGTTATTTAAGATTTAGTTGGATTCAAGTTAATTAAGAATTAATTGAAATTGATTAATTTGAATTAATTGAGATTGAATTGATTTGAATTAATTTAAGTTTGAATTAATTAGAGTTGAATTTAATTGAATTAATTAAGTTTATTTGAATTAAATTTAATTAATTAAGATTTAATCGAATATAATTAAGATTTAATTTGAATTTAATTAGAATTTAATTTTGAATTTGAGTTTAATTTTATTTAATTTGAATTTTCAATTTAATTTAATTTTTTATTTGAATAATTAAGATTTAATTAATTTGAATTTTATTTCGAATTGCGTTTAAATTCAACTTTAATTAAGATTTAATTTAAATTTATTTTAATTAAGATTTAATTAAGGTTTCATTTGAATTTAATTTAATTAAGGTTCAATTAAGGTTTACTTTGATTTAATTAGGATTTAATATAATTTAATTAAGATTTAATTTGGATTTAATTTGAATTAATTAGAATTTAATTTAATTTGGATTTAATTTGAATTAATTAGAATTTAATTTGATTTGGATTTAATTTGAATTAATTCGAATTTAATTTAATTTGGATTTAATTTGAATTAATTATAATTTAATTTGATTTGGATTTAATTTGAATTAATTTGAATTTAATTTGATTTGGATTTAATTTGAATTAATTTGAATTTAATTTAATTTGGATTTAATTTGAATTAATTAGAATTTAATTTGATTTGGATTTAATTTGAATTTAATATAATTTGGATTTAATTTGAATTAATTTGAATTTAATTTAATTTGGATTTGAATTTAATTTAATTTGAATTTGAATTTAATTTAATTTAATTTGAATTTAATTTAATTTAATTTGAATTTAATTTAAATTTTAATTTGAATAATTAAGATTTAATTAATTTGAATTTGAATAATAAATTAAGATTTAATTAAGATTTAATTTGAATTTAATTAAGATTTAATTAAGATTTAATTTGAATTTAATTAAGATTTAATTAAGATTTCATTTGAATTTAATTAAGATTTAATTTGAATTTAATTAAGATTTAATTTGAATTTAATTAAGATTTAATTTGAATTTATTTTGTATTTAATTAAGATTTAATTTGAATTTAATTAAGATTTAATTAAGATTTAATTTGAATTTAATTAAGGTTATAATGATTAATTAATAATTATGGGTTTAAATTCATCATTTTCATTATTTCGAAAATTTCTTCTTTATCTTTATCTTTCTTTTCAAGTTTTTCTAATAATTTTGGTTTATTTGAATTTTTGTAATTTTTATTGATTATGGCCCTAATCTTAGATAGTTCCATATCCTCCTCAACATTAGATCTTTCAATGTCCTCAACATAGGTGGAGTATAATGGGCCATTAGTTAAAGTTTTGTAATAACTTTCAAGATTATCTACAATTAAGTTATTATCTAGGAGAATTTTATCTTCAAGATTATCATTAGAATTATCCTCAGACATATCTTCAAGAAATTCAGAATTAATCTCTAGATTATTCTTAAGATTTTCAAATTCAAATTTAGAGTTATACAACGGATTGAATTCATAATTATCTAAAGGATTTTTTTCAAATTTAGGATTATCTTTAAGATTTTTGAATTCAGATTTATCCTTAGGATTTTTGAATTCAGATCTATTCTTAGGATTAAATTTATCAGGTTTATCTAAATTAAAATTATCAGATTTATCTGAATTAAAGTTATCAGATTTATCTGAATTAAAATTATCAGATCTATCTGAATTAAAGTTATCAGATTTATATGAATTAAAATTATGACAATTTATTTTAGTAATTGCTAAATTAATGTTCTGAATTAAATAATTAATTTTTGAAATTTTAGTCATGTCTGTATTTTCTAATTTTCCATGCAGAATATTAATTTTACTATGCAGTAAATCTAATTTAGAAAAATTAACTGAATTATCTAAAGACAATGCTGGAATTTGTAAAACTTTTGGAACATAAATCTTACGTACCTTCGCCGGACACTTGTTTTTGTAGTGTCCGTATTTTCCGCACTTGAAGCATTGTATATGATCCTTGTTTTTCCGGACTCCTGGTGCTGGTGCCTCCTTCGCCACCGGTGATGTAGACCGAATCTTACGAGTAGGGCACTGATTTTTGTAGTGCCCTCTCTCCCTACACGTGAAACAGATAATATGGAACTTAAAAATGGACATTTTAAAATTAACAGTACCTGATTCACCCCAGGGCTCCCCCTCAACTCCTGGCGACGTTGCTCCGTCGGCGGTTAGTCCGGTGAAGAGCGGCTCGGCTCTGATACCAATTGTAAGATCGGTGTCGTCGATAGAGAGGGGGTGAATATCGATCGTTCAAAATCTCTCCCGGAAACCTCGTGGAAAACTCGGATCATTCTAGACTTAAAATATTAGTAGCAGCGGAAAATAAATAGAGCGAAGAAAAACAAAGCAAAGGACACAGCGGATTTTTACTTGGTTCCCGACCCCCCAGGGTCAGTACATCCAAGGCCTATGCACGGGAACGCCGTCCACTATTGGTCTCCTTCCCAGACTTTCCGGAGGCGGAGAAACCCGACTTATAGTGCAAGTTTACAATCAAAAGATAATTGAAATTAAGTGCGGAATTTAAACAAAAGCAAACCAACAAGACAAAGTCTGAAGCTCGGCCGATCTGGACCTCCGAAGTGCGGCGCACTTCCTCCTGGAGCCTCCGGGTCGTAGAGCCTCGTCTCTAGCGCGTTGTCATCAGTCAGAATGCTTGGAATCACTCTTGGAAGTTGTTGCCGAAGCAGAGGGGTCGAAGCCCCTTTTATAGGCTTCCTACGGGTGCCCTGGACGCTGGGGGCGCCTTGATAAACCCGGTCAACTCTTATCCCTGCGCCGACCTCACCGCAGCTGATAAGACCTTTGACCAGGGCACCCTGAACCTTCCGGCTGCCCTCATGGAGGCTTATTTGTGTTTCGGACTCGAAACAGCAAGTATAGGTTTGAACCCGGGCGCCCCGGACGCTCCGGGCGCCCCGCTTGACACCTATTCTGCTTACAACACTTTGGCTGCATTTTTAGCTTTGTCTGGGGGCGCCCCCACTATTGGGGGTGCCCTGGATGCATGGGGGCGCCCTGCTTAGGGCCTCCAGCAGCTTACAACATCTTTCACTCTTGGTACCTGCAAGATACATAACCACATAGCACATATACATATAATTTTAGTCTTAAGGACTTGGTTCGGACTTTGGATCTCCACGAAACCCTAGGTCGAACCGGGGCAAGTTCCCATCCGCCGAGAACGCGCCTTTCACCTACTCCTTTCAGGAGACAGTTTCCACCCAGTCCTTCGGGTGGACTTTTGCTTAGCTTCCGATACCTCCGAACCTCGAGACGCCCAAACCCTGACCCGTCTCTACTCCTGTCCTTAGTCATAGCTCATCTAATTTGCTTAGTCCCTTGGACCAAGACTTCATAACCTAGCAGTCCTTCGCCAGGTGCCTAGCGGCCCTTCGCCAGGTCTTCATTCCCTAGCAGCCCTTCGCCAGGTGCCTAGCAGCCCTGCGCCAGGTCTTCATTCCCTAGCATCCCTTCGCTAGGTGCCTAGCAGCCCTTCGCTAGGTCTTAAGATTCCGATACCTAGCAGTCCTTCGCTAGGTGCCTAGCAGCCCTTCGCCAGGTCTTAAGGTTCCGATACCTAGCAGTCCTTCGCTAGGTGCCCAACGGCCCTTTGTTAGGTCTTAGGGTTTCGATACCTAGCAGCCCTTCGCTAGGTGCCCAGCTTCACTCACCAGGTCTTAGGGTTTCTTCCACTTTGGTTACTTCTCTCTTACTCCCCTTTGTCTGTTCAATGTATCACTGACTTAAGTGTATTGTCAAACATTAAAACTGTTGGGACCGGGTGCATGTTGACAAGGATACGAGTTCACAAAATTTTAAATTTTTACGTGCAGCGGAAGAATTTGCATAAAATAATTTCCTAAATTATTTTAACTTCGTATCTAGCATGCAACCTTATGGTGTATCGACATAATTATAAAATAAAACTTTACGAAAAAGTAAACTAATTTACCAAGTACCTCGCGTAACTCGAAGTAAGGGACGAGATCCAACCGTAGCGTCCCTTGGAAGCTCCGCCTCTATTCGCGTCCACGCCGAGTTCTCTTCGGGATGACTTCACAAAGTCACGAGTTTTGTGCCGACGAGAACTACTAGATTTTCTATAGGCACAACAAAGAAGATCAAGAGAAGAAAAGGAAACTAACCACCAAGAAAACGAAATCGAATTCCGGGAAGAGAGGAGTCGCTATCCGCTTCTTCTTCTTCTTGCTTTGTTTCTTCTTCTTCTTGAAGCTCACGGCAACCACCTTCTATGGGAGGAGTTGCGCCGGCCCTAGCTTGTGGAAGGGGCGTCGGCCCTAATTGATGAAGAGGGCGCCGGCCCTAAGGTAGGGGAGAAGAGAAAGGAGAAGAGAAAGAGAGGGAGAGAGGGAGCTACTTCTCTTGACAACTCAATTGGAATTAAGGGCTTGCCTTTGGTTCCTTTATATAGTAGCATCTCCCTTGCCAAGTCTCCCTCTTAACGGAATTAACGGAATTAGTTATCATAAGAAATTTATCCTATAAATTCTCTTATGAATTATTCCGTTTAAACCAAGTTTTATTATAACTAACTTTATAATAAAATTAATTAGTTATCATAAGAAATTTATCCTATAAATTCTCTTATGAATTTTTCCGTTTAAACCAAGTTTTATTATAACTAACTTTATAATAAAACTAATTAGTTATCATAAGAAATTTATCCTATAAATTCTCTTATGAATTTTATTATAACTAACTCTATAATAAAACTAATTAATCTCTCCTTTTATTATGGAATAAATTTTATAAGAAATTTATAAACTTTCTTATTATGGAAAAATCAATTCATAATTGATTTTATAAAATTAAAATAAACTAATTCATGGATTATTTTAACTTCCATAAAAAGAATAAATTTCTATAAATTTATTTATATAAATTTCTTTATACAAATTTATTTATCCATAATTTATAAAATAAATCGTGCTAGATTTACTTTATTAATTAAACCAAAATTAATTGGTTTTCTCCCCAATAGGTGGACGGCCACTTCAAGGAGGTTTGGCACCCTCTTTGGCCGGCCCGAACCGAGCTGAACCAACGCGAATTAAACTCATTTAATTCGCCCAAAAAGCCTTCAAAAGACTTAGCCATTTTTAGCTTTCATTGCGCCTCTGATTAACTCAGATTCGACTTATTTCTCTTGATCGGAAAATCCATTTTCAACTCGTTTTAAATCCCTCGGATTACTCGTAGTGCGTGTGACTAAATGATTTATGTTGGCCGTCTATAATCAACTAATTATAGAACGATCATGAGTAGCACCTAGTAGTACATCATGATCCCCAATTAATCGAAAGATCAATGGTTTGACCTCAAAAGAAATTATTCTGAAACCCTTCAGCAGCTCTAATGAATCGTGCCCCATTCCCTTCACCACCTTATACCCACTTGGTTCAAGACACGGTCTATGGTGTCAGTCCCCACTAGGCTGACTACGTCACACCTAGCCCAAGTAGTGTCTTTCTCGTCCTTTGGATTTCTAATTACTCTCATATATTTAAGAGACTCGCACTCTAAACATGATATACTCTGGCCAGAGGTTTTGAGTAACAATCCGACGATAGGCCTGGGTATACATCTCCTCGCAAGGAGTGGTGAATCCTTTGTAGGCTGTTTAAACATCTTCGGGCACTTCGGCTTATACCCAATCATCCTGGGTCCACACCTCATTGGAGATGCTTGCTTAAGATGTTAAAGTATAAGTCTCCATGACCAAGATGACTTGAACACCGCAAGTCAAAGGAACATCGCACTTAAGCTGCAGTAAGAACTTCATTGACATATCTACATGTAGATTCCCATATGAAGTCTTACAGCTAGTCACTCCAATGAACTAGTTCCCTTAACTAGCATCCATGTTTATCTCCGGACATCCCAATGTCACCAGCCAGTGAGAATCAGCTGATTAGAGAATAACCCATGCTAGTCTCAACAGAATTGATAGTGTCCGTTTTTATCAATTCATCGACTAGGGATAGTTTCAATACTTCACAATTGCACATGTAGAGATAATCACTAGTTGTGATCCCATCACAAATTCTCTTATGCTGTGAGTTGTATTGCGGACATTCAGTAGATGAGTTTAAGATCCCAATCAAATACACAAAACATGTATACTCAAATAGTGAATTATCATTTATTAATATAAATGTTTACATCATAAGGCGATTGCCTTAGGACACTTCTCTCATATCACTAACAAACTCCCACTTGGCCTAATGCCAATCGCTACGGTATCCAATACCACAGGCTCTAACATGACCCTCAAACTTGCTTTGAGGCAAAGCCTTAGTTATAGGATCCGCTAAATTCCTTTCAGTGGGGTTTTTCTCAATTTGTATGTCATTCCTACTTATAATCTCTTTGATCCGATGATAGCGTCGAAGCACGTGTTTGGGTTGCTGATGAGACCTTGGTTCCATTGCTTGTGCAATAGCTCCATTGTTGTCGCAGTAAACCGGCACTGCACCATCAATGGTTGGAACCTCATCAAGTTTCGAGACAAACTTCTTAATCCAAACTGCTTCCGTGGTATAATCCGCTACGGTGTCTTGTTTGGAACTTTTCCAACTTACTGCGCTTCCATTCAAAGTATATACGTATCCAGACTTCGATTTGGAGTCATCCTTATCTGTCTGGAAACTGGCATCTGTATACCCACGTATTACCATATCTCCTTCCCCATATATTAGGAACACATCCTTTGTTCTTCTTAACTACTTAAGGAATGTCTTGACAGCCGCCCAATGATCCATTTCTGGATCCGACTGGTATCTGCTTGTGACGCTCAAAGCATATGATACATCGGGCCTTGTACATAACATAGCATACATGATAGATCCTATTGTGGATGCATAGGGAATCTTATTCATGCAAATCCTCTCGTCTTCTGTGCGCGGACACATAGACTTTGAAAGGTTGATCCCATGCCTGATGGGAATGTAACCTTTCTTGGATTCCGACATGCTAAACCCTTTTAGCACTCGGTCTATATACGTAGACTGCGAAAGACCAAGCAACCGTTTTGATCTATCTCTATAGATTCTAATCCCAAGGATATAGGTTGCTTCTCCCAGGTCTTTCATGGAGAAAGTTTTGGACAACCAAATTTCAACTGTCTGTAAAACTGATAAATCGTTTCCTATAAGTAATATGTCATCGACATATAATACTAGGAATACGACCGCACTCCCACTAACCTTCTTGTACACACAAGGTTCGTCAGGATTTTGTGAGAAATCAAACTCTTTGATTATCTCATCAAAACGGATGTCCCAGCTCCTGGATGCTTGCTTCAGTCCATATATGGATCATTGAAGCTTGCATACTTTGGTTTTATCAACCGATGTGAAACCTTCAGGTTGTATCATGTATACGTCCTCAAGTAGGTTTCCATTAAGGAAAGCTGTTTTCACATCCTTTTGTCATATCTCATAATCACAATGAGCTGCTATGGCTAAGAGTATCCGAATGGATTTAAGCATAATTACCTTCCATGTCGGTTTTCTTCTTGAAAACCCACTTGCACCCTATGGGTTTAATCCCTTCAGGTGGGTTAATCAAGTCACATACTTGATTTTCGTACATGGAATCCATTTCCGACTTCATGGCCTCAAGCCATGTGTCCCTTTCTGAACTTTTCAGAACATCTTCATAACTGATAGGTTCATCATCGCTTATGAGTAACACGTCGTTCGATTCACTTACGAGAAATCCGTATCTCTCTGGAATATTGCGTGTCCTATCAGACCTACGAAGAGGTGGTGTAGTTTTAGGTTCAACTGATAGCTCATCACAATGAGTTATCGGTTGTGGGTCTAGACTAGGTGTCTCTGTAATGTCTATTGGAGTTTCTTGAACTTCATCAAGTTCAATGCCACTCCCACTGTTTTCTTGTAAAAGAAATTCTTTTTCCAGAAATACAGCATGTCTTGAAACAAACACCTTTTGTTCCAAGGGATGATAGAATTGGTAGCCCTTCGTTTCCTTAGGGTATCCAATAAATAGACATTTATCAGACTTAGCATCCAATTTGTCTGATACAATCCGCTTCACATAAGTAGGACAACCCCATATCTTAAGGTGAGTTAAGTGGGGTTTCTTACTATTCCATATCTCATATGGAGTAGTAGAGACTACCTTGGTCGGGATTCTGTTTAGCAAGTAAACAGCTGTCTTAAGTGCATAGCCCCAAAAGGATTTTGGAAGAGTTGCATGATTCATCATCGACCTAACCATGTCCATCAAGGTTCGGTTGCGCCTCTCAGATACACCATTATGCTGTGGTGTATACGGCGGAGTCCATTGGGACAATATCCCATTGTCCCTAAGATAATCTTGAAACTCTTGACTCAAGTTTTCACCACCCCGATCGGATCGAAGTATTTTAATACTTTTGCCAAGCTATTTCTCTACTTCATTTCTGAACTCTTTGAATTTCTCAAAGGCTTCAGATTTGTGTTTCATCAAGAACACGTACCCAAATCGTGAGTGATCATCGATAAAGGTGATGAAGTAGCTATAGCCTCCTTGTGCAAGAGTTGACATTGGTCCACATACATCAGTATGTATTAGACCAAGCAATTCTCCCACTAGATTACCTTTTCCCGGAAAAGGGTAATTTGGTCATCTTGCCTTTTAAGCATGATTCGCATGTCTCAAATGAATCGGGTTCAAATGATTCCAAAATTCCACATCGGTGCAATTCGGTCATGTGTTTCTTGCTTATATGGACAAGACGACAATGCCACGTGTAGGAGTCTATTCGATTATCTATTCTAGCACGTTTGTTGCTTACTTCGATATTGAAAACGTCACTGGATAAATCTAACGTGTAGATGCCATTGCATAAAGTTCCATTCCCATAAAGAACGCCATTTAAAGTTATGTAACAACAATTGCTACTAAAAGTTAAATGATAACCCTTTTCATTCAAACATGAAATAGATACAATGTTCTTTATTAACGAAGGAACGAAATAACAATTATCCAATTCTAAGACACGTCCAGTCGTGAGCTTTAGCAAATATGTTCCGATGGCAACAGCAGCAATCTTTGCTCCGTTTCCAACTCGTAAATTCGCTTCTCCTTTGACGAGTCTTCTTCTATTCCTTAGCCCCAGTATGTCATTACATATATGTGAGCTACACCCAGTATCAAGTACCCAAGTGTTAGAGGAAATAGAGTGACATTCAATAACGAAGATACTTAAAGAAGATGGGGCATCGGATGCCTTCTCTTTCAAGGACTCAAGATAAATCTTGCAGTTTCTTCGCAAGTGACCCTCTTTGCCACAGTGATGGCAAGTGCCTTTTAGGGTATTTTCAGTCTTTTTGGCCTTTTTCTCCTTTTACTTATTTTGTTCTTTGGCCTTCCTCTTAGAACCTTTCTTCGAGGAACCAACTAACAGTACCGTCTTTAGATCCTGCTTCACAGAAGGCTCTAAAGTCTTCAGCAGGTTGAGCAACTCAGGAAACTGGTCTGGAGTTGCACTTTCGGGAAGACGGTTGGGAGGTTGATCTTCAAGGATATTAGCAAGCTTCTTTGCCTTGAGGACTATCCTCAGGTTTCGAAGCCAGTCCATGAAGTTCGGCCCAGTCAGTTTATTTGTGTCCAAAATGGAACGCAAGTTTAGAGAAGATATGTGTATCGCCCACCCTTATATCTACTCTCGGGGCGGGGTTACGTACAACTCAATCATATAGTAATATTTTTTTTTTATCTTCTAGCATGACATTAAAACAATAAAGCAAGGGCTAAGGACTAAGCATGCTTGTTTAACTATCAAAGTCATTCTACAACATGACAAGTTCACCAGTAATGTAACTCATAACATAATCAAATATAAAAGACTTCTAATGGTAAACATTGTCATGCCAGGTCAATCTTAATCACCAACACTTATTGTCAGGAAACATAAACAAAGGCATATTAAGTAGATATAGAATCATTCTTTCTCGAGCCACCACCCCACACATCTTCAGCCTTCCTGCCTCTTCCTCTAGTTCGAGTGTTCTTTACCTTTATCTGCAACATAAGACAACACATAACTAGTAAGCATAAAAGCTTAGTAAGGATCCGGTCCTACTCGCAAAATCCATACGAAAGCATACAGCATGTGTACATAACAAGACATAAGCATGAGTTCATCATGGCATACTAAACATCAAGTTTCTAAGCATGCAGCATATAGAATTTTAAGCATACCTATCTCATGCAATAAATGTTTTTCAAAGCAGTTCCATAATGGTATTACTTAAAAATACATCCATATCATATTGGGCCCTGTTGTGTACCAACTATCGCGCGGAACTATTGCGCGTTCCATAATGAATTGGGGTAGCGAGCCACCAATTAATTAGAGCAGGACCCTTCCGTCCTACCGGAGCCATGACCTTACGTTAACATGCACCCCGGATTTGTTTAACGACCCCCTTACGAGTCGGGTACACAACTTCAAAAGTAAAATACTTATCATGCTTTTACATATATGCTAAGGAGTACTCCAAATCACTTCTTACAGGACACACCACTCTTCAAGGGTGCTCATGATCCCGGAGGGACACACCACACAACATAAGGGGTGCTCTTGATCCCATACTTAGTAGAGTCTCCGTTCAAGCATTTTAACATATCACATGCAAGTTCATAAATGTGCCCCATGGGCTATAAGACATGCTCATACATACATCATAATTCAACCACTTAACATACTTTAGATCTGACAAGATTTGGTCACATAGGTCATACTCATATCATAGGAAGTGGTAGCATGCTAACAATTAGGATTTCAATCAGACATCTCATTAAACACCTCATGCATAAACATATCATAGCATGCTAACAATCAAGGTTTCAAATCAACCATTCCATTTATCACCACATGCATATACATATAATCATCCCCAAACATAAACATATCTCATAGGGTAGTTTGACCTTCACAAACCCTAATCCTAAGGGGTTGGCCGAATATCATAGAGTGGGGAAAAAATTAGGGCTTTTGCATTGATCATTCACACAAACAATTATACAAACACCTTGTATACAATATCATACCATACACTAAGCATGAATATATTCTAGGATAATTCAACCCTCCTTGACCCTACTTCCATGCTTTGGGCCGAAACCCTTACAAGGACAAAACCTTAGGTTTTGTTCACCACATTTTGAAGGATACAACCTACACATATACCCTAGGTTCCAAGGGGTCTACACATGTAACAAGAAGTAACCCCAAAGTAACCCTAAACCCTAATCCCTCTAGGGTTGGCCGAAACTTGTAGGGTAAGGGAAAAGTTGGATTTTTGTAGCCAAACATTTATACAACCACATTGTCTACACCATCATATCTTACATTAATCATAAAATACATCCTAGAGAAATTCAACCCTTTAAACCCTTAAACCCCTTACCTTGGCCGAAACCTTCCAAGGGTGAAAACCCTAGTTTTTGTATTTAACATCATGAAGAACAATCCACCTACATGTATACCCTAAGTCTCAAGGTCTTCTCATGTATCAAGGAAAGAACCAAGGCCTCCCTTAAAGGTGTTGGCCGAAACTTTACATAAGGAAAACACCCTTTTTTTTGAAACCAATAAGAGCATGGCAATCACACAATAACAATTACACTGCAGGCGAGAGAATACTTACATCCTTTCGCTTGTATTTTCTTCTTCTCTAAGATCTTAGGGTACCCTTGAAGAAGAAGATGATGACTTTTTCCCTTGTTAACCTTCTCTATCACTTTGGCCTTAGTAGAGGGCAAGAACCTTCAATGGGTCCTCTTCCTTCCAACTCCCTAGGGTTAGAACCCTAGGATTGTGATTTTCAAAATTGCAAGGGAGAGAGGGCTCTTGGTGTTTTCGAAAAATGAAGTGGGGAAGAAGAAGAGGAAGTGTAACTTCCTTTCCCCCTCTCTTATTTATACTCTTATCATGAAAAGACATGTCTCTTCGCTTCCCCAGATTCAACAAGAATGTTTCTTATTCTCCCTACAAGAAACATTGCTTGGTTCCTTGGTTATGACATGGTGAGTGCAACTAGGAGGTTCAAGGTTCAATCCTTGCTTCCTCCTTTCTACCTTTTCTTTTTATCACATTTTACACTAATCCATATCAAAGCCCATTAAGCCAAGCCCATCATGAAATTTCATAATATTAATAATATTCCATGAATTCATAATATTTCATAATATTTCATGAATTCCATAATATTTCATATTCATGAATTCATAATGTTTCATAATATTTCATGATAATATTTCATGAATTCCATAATATTTCATATTCATGAATTCATAATATTTCATAATATTCCATAATAATATTTCATGAATTCATAATATTTCATAATATTTCATATGGGAAATTTTGGGGCGTTACAACATGATCGAGTGATTATCTTAGAAATACAAATTGAGATTATGTGAGAAGATTGATAAAGAATGTATCAATATACATAAATTGAAATCCTATTTATTTTTCAAATTGAATAACCCTTATTATCAATTCGGGAGATCGTAGGAACATCTCCAAATAGGTTGATATCCAACCATAGATAAGAACCACCATGGTTATGGCCATCAAGTTTTTCTTAGCTATGAAGGTAGGTAATTTTACTGATTACATATCACATATATGTAACTATCACTTTATGCTATCAACTAATTGAATGTTTGCATAAATCATTGGGTTGTTAACTTATTAACAAGTATGTATCATTATACATAGCACCCAACTGCACCTCTCTTTACATCGACCTTGGCTGTGGCACAACAAATCGATGCTCCAAGCTTAAGGCTGACCCATTAATCAAGAAATAGTTTTAACATGGTTGGAACTCATTCAACCGCTTAGTCAGGCTTGGATGTGTCCAACAACCAAAACTAATGATTGACCTCTGACTCGAACTATATTATTCATAAACTAATTCCATGGTTTGAACATGTTGAGGTTCAAGTCGGGCATGGATGTGTCCATCAACCCAATCGAGAAACAAAACTCCGGTTCTAACCATATTAATGGAAGGTGTTAGCCTTAATATTTTGTAAGGGCTGTTTAGGTCTCATTCTTTTCTAAGCACATTCATGACATATAATTATGTCATGACTAATGTTTTCCTTAATAAAGTATATATGTGACTTAATTTATCAAGTCTCATGAATTAAATTAGGAACCGGATTTCCTAATTATAATTTCATACTTTATTAAAGGAATTGTTTTGGGAAACAATTTCCTAAATTGTCATAATTAATTTCGGAAATAATATGTTCAAGATTTTGATTTCTCTAAATCAAATCTTATTAAATTAAGAGACAAATCCCTTAATTCAACTACATATTATTTTCATGAAAATCTTATTTAAGAAAACTCTATAGGAAACCATTTTCCTAATTAATTTTGGAGACAACAATATGTAAGAGCATCACCTCTTCAACATATTTTATTCATGGATTTAATTAATTACAACAAATCGTTTTCTAAGGGTGGCTCCCCGAGGCTCAGATACCCAAAGAAAAGTAATGTGTTGTAAATCCAATTGGACGGCTCCCCGAGGCTCAATCCAAATCAAACATGACAATTTCAATTAAAAATTGGGAAATTAAATTACAACAACTAACTTTAAATTGGACGGCTCCCCGAGGCTCAATCCAAAATGAAGAATTTTGTTGTCAATTTAAAAACCAATTCAAATTTAATTGTCAATTAACTGTCCATGAATTTGTCTAGACTTTCTCAAAAGAAAGTGCCCAAAATTGCGAGATTTCAAAAATAATTTTTCAGAATAATTGTAAGTTTCTGGCAAAAAGAAAACTTACATATTTCCAAAAATTAGAAAATTTCTAAAATAGAAAAATTTCCAAAATTTAGAAAGTTTCCAAAGATGGGAAGTTTTCACAATTATCATAAAATTTTAGAAACTAGAAAATTCCAAACGTTTGCGAAATTTCATGAGGATTTCCAAACTTTGAAATTTCTAAATCTAAAATCTATTATAATTTGAAAGTTTCCATAATTGAAAATTTTTTCCGAAATTGAGATCATGACAAAGTGTTCCGCAAAACAATTATATGATAATGTCGAACACTAACCGGCTCTGATACCACTGTTGGGACCGGGTGCATGTTGACAAGGATACGAGTTCGCAAAATTTTAAATTTTTACGTGCAGCGGAAGAATTTGCATAAAATAATTTCCTAAATTATTTTAACTTCGTATCTAGCATGCAACCTTATGGTGTATCGACATAATTATAAAATAAAACTTTGCGGAAAAGTAAACTAATTTACCAAGTACCTCGCGTAACTCGAAGTAAGGGACGAGATCCAACCGTAGCGTCCCTTGGAAGCTCCGCCTCTATTCGCGTCCACGCCGAGTTCTCTTCGGGATGACTTTGCAAAGTCACGAGTTTTGTGCCGACGAGAACTACTAGATTTTCTATAGGCACAACAAAGAAGATCAAGAGAAGAAAAGGAAACTAACCACCAAGAAAATGAAATCGAATTCCGGGAAGAGAGGAGTCGCTATCCGCTTCTTCTTCTTCTTGCTTTGTTTCTTCTTCTTCTTGAAGCTCACGGCAACCACCTTCTATGGGAGGAGTTGCGCCGACCCTAGCTTGTGGAAGGGGCGCCGGCCCTAATTGATGAAGAGGGCGCCGGCCCTAAGGTAGGGGAGAAGAGAAAGGAGAAGAGAAAGAGAGGGAGAGAGGGAGCTACTTCTCTTGACAACTCAATTGGAATTAAGGGCTTGCCTTTGGTTCCTTTATATAGTAGCATCTCCCTTGCCAAGTCTCCCTCTTAACGGAATTAACGGAATTAGTTATCATAAGAAATTTATCCTATAAATTCTCTTATGAATTATTCCGTTTAAACCAAGTTTTATTATAACTAACTTTATAATAAAATTAATTAGTTATCATAAGAAATTTATCCTATAAATTCTCTTATGAATTTTTCCGTTTAAACAAAGTTTTATTATAACTAACTTTATAATAAAACTAATTAGTTATCATAAGAAATTTATCCTATAAATTCTCTTATGAATTTTATTATAACTAACTTTATAATAAAACTAATTAATCTCTCCTTTTATTATGGAATAAATTTTATAAGAAATTTATAAACTTTCTTATTATGAAAAATCAATTCATAATTGATTTTATAAAATTAAAATAAACCAATTCATGGATTATTTTAACTTCCATAAAAGGAATAAATTTCTATAAATTTATTTATATAAATTTCTTTATACAAATTTATTTATCCATAATTTATAAAATAAATCGTGCTAGATTTACTTTATTAATTAAACCAAAATTAATTGGTTTTCTCCCCAATAGGTGGCCGGCCACTTCAAGGAGGTTTGGCACCCTCTTTGGCCGGCCCGAACCGAGCCGAACCAACGCGAATTAAACTCATTTAATTTGCCCAAAAAGCCTTCAAAAGACTTAGCCATTTTTAGCTTCCATTGCGCCTCTGATTAACTCAGATTCGACTTATTTCTCTTGATCAGAAAATCCATTTTCAACTCGTTTTAAATCCCTCGGATTACTCATAGTGCGTGTGACTAAATAGGCTTTCGATTTATGTTGGCCGTCTATAATCAACTAATTATAGAACGATCATGAGTGGCACCTAGTAGTACATCATGATCCCCAATTAATCGAAAGATCAACGGTTTGACCTCAGAAGAAATTATTCTGAAACCCTTCACCAGCTCTAATGAATCGTGCCCCATTCCCTTCACCACCTTATACCCACTTGGTTCAGGACACGGTCTATGGTGTCAGTCCCCACTAGGCTGACTACGTCACACCTAGCCCAAGTAGTGTCTTTCTCGTCCTTTGGATTTCTAATTACTCTCATGTATTTAAGAGACTCGCACTCTAAACATGACATACTTTGGCCAGAGGTTTTGAGTAACAATCCGACGATAGGCCTGGGTATACATCTCCTCGCAAGGAGTGGTGAATCCTTTGTAGGCTGTTTAAACATCTTCGGGCACTTCGGCTTATACCCAATCATCCTGGGTCCACACCTCCTTGGAGATGCTTGCTTAAGATGTTAAAGTATAAGTCTTCATGACCAAGATGACTTGAACACCGCAACTCAAAGGAACATCGCACTTAAGCTGCAGTAAGAACTTCATTGACATATCTACATGTAGATTCCCATATGAAGTCTTACAGCTAGTCACTCCAATGAACTAGTTCCCTTAACTAGCATCCATGTTTATCTCCGGACATCCCAATGTCACCAGCCAGTGAGAATCAGCTGATTAGAGAATAACCCATGCTAGTCTCAACAGAATTGATAGTGTCCATTTTTATCAATTCATCGACTAGGGATAGTTTCAATACTTCACAATTGCACATGTAGAGATAATCACTAGTTGTGATCCCATCACAAATTCTCTTATGCTGTGAGTTGTATTGCGGACATTCAGTAAATGAGTTTAAGATCCCAATCAAATACACAAAACATGTATACTCAAATAGTGAATTATCATTTATTAATATAAATGTTTACATCATAAGGCGATTGCCTTAGGACACTTCTCTCATATCACTAACAAAAACACTTAAAGAGGAACATCATTGATGCAACTTGCACCAACACTCCAACGCTGCATCCAATCTCTCCCTTAATCGATCCAGTTTCATACGAAATTGACTACGTAATGTCTCCTTACCCGTCGGAGGAATAGTGGAGGCAATGGAGGGAGAAGGAACAACTTCAGGAATGGAAACAGGTGGGGCCGGAGTAGGTAAAGCTACCTCGGTCGGCAAAATTGTTTCCTCAGGCACTGAGGGCAGAGAAGAGGAAAGGATGGAACATCGCTTTTTCCATGCAGGGCCCAAGCCCTGGGGGAGCCGTCACTTCTGCCGGCCGAGGGACCGAGTAATCATCGAGGCGACCGGGGAAGTAGAATTTTCGTCCCCCCAGGCGGGACTACCCGAGCCTGAAATAGAGCCGCCCTTGAAGGAGAGATCCGTCGCTGGGGCAGCCGGCGGGGAGAGGGGAGCTTGCTTTAAAGATGTTACAGTAACATCAACCCCCTCAGTGGGGGTAGCCTCGTGAGCCGAAACCTCGGGCACCTCGACAGGTTCGGCGGAGGCAGAAGTAAGGTCAATCGGAGGAGGCTGTAGTGCCTCCTTGTGGGCCTCCTCCCATTTGATAAACTGGCTCATTGCTTTGACATACATGACTTCCTCTGCAAAAGCTGAATAGAGAGAGCATCAGTCAGCACCAATTTGCGGAGAAGACAAAGATAGTCATACCTAGGGAGGGATTGATCCACGTTATTTTAGGGCTAAGGCCCATCCGATACATAAGCTCTTCACTTTGAACCAGTCCCGAGCCGCTAAACTCCATGCCCGAAAGTACCCCATTAGCATGACGATACTCGGGTTGTGAAGGAAGCTCTCCAAGGAGGGAGGGGTTGGTAACTCCACTATCCAGCGCAAAGGGCTGAAGGGCAACGACGATAACTAGATAAAAAAGAATTTCTCCTTCCATCCCTTGTGCGAAGAAGGAAACCCTCCCAGGAACCTATGGCCCGGACGGGCCGCGACGCTAAAAACGCCCCTCGATCCTATCGGAATGAAGAAGGAATGAAAAAGGGGTGAAGTTAGAGGAAGCCCGAAAAGCTTGAAGACGATTTATGCCCCCCCCCCATCTGGGCGAAGGCATTGGGAGCCATCTGGTGTAAGGGAATGCTAAAATAGGATGCTATGTTAGCAAAAAACGGGGGGATAGGGAAACGAAACCCTAGCTCCATCTGTCCCAGGAAGAAGGTCAGCGTCCTGGCCGGGGGTTCTACGGGTTTCTGGTCTACCTTGGGGATAACCATCGCCATCTCGGCCGGAACCCCGTATGCCTCGATGGCCGCTTGCAAGGCCTCAGGCCGCACTCTCGAAGAGGCGGATTCATACCACTCCACCCAATAACCCTCCATAACCTCTAGACAACAAAGGCGAAGATGACGGATTACTCACGCGTAGAAGGAACTTGACAGGGGATGAAGACAGAGGACACCTAGTCACCGAACCAGAGGCGGACGTCGGTGACTGTTCTCCCCTCTTTATATCCTGGCAGACATCCGCCTAAACGCAATAGGGAGAGGACGTGTGGAAAGATAGGAACCGCCTTGCCCAAACTGCCGATCGCTAAGGGCTAGCTGGACCCACCCCCGTCTAAAGGGGCTGGGGGAGTAGTCGTTGTAATACATGTTAATACGGCACTCGCGCGGATACACCACTACCTTCCAAACATAAGAACACGCGCTTTTGATACAGGAAAAGGAGGCACCGCGAGAAACCTTTGGGAAGCGGAGAAGCTTTCTTGGGGAAAGAAGAAAACATCGAACGGGGGTCCATCATAACTCTAGATGAAATGGATACAATCCAAAGAAGCTCCCTTGCTTATGGTGAGAACGGGGGGCAGCAGTACGGACTTAGGCGAATGCAACTTCTTCATCCCGATACCTGTCCAATCAGTTAGTCACACTTCCTTCGATCAGACTTAAGGGGAGGGACTTGTGATGAGGTTGGATAGGGGATGAAGAAGTTAAGGGCTCGGTCAAGTCCGGCCCTGAGAGATAGGGCCGGGAATATTTCAGAAGCCTCCGAAGGCTCCCGAGCCCACCTCGGGAGGGGGAGCCCTCCCCCCGCACAGTTACCGACCCCGGGTACCGCAACTGAAGAGAGAGCGATAATAACGCAAGACCATTTCAAAGGCTATCCCTTTATCACCGAAGGCAACGGACGCGGCCTGAATATCAAGAACGTGGCCGCAATAAAGGAGGCACGACCAGCCTGCTGAAGGGGGGGATAAAAGGAGGTTCAGCCCCTCCGGTAAAGGGGGTTACGATCTTTCATCTTTTTGCTCATAGTCCTTTCTTTCACATCCTCATTCGGCTACCCTACTGACTTGAGCGTCGGAGTGGACTCCGTCGGATCCCTGCCGGCGCGTCCCCTAACGCTTGTGTTACTCTCGCAGGATTCCTCCGTTCTTTGGAGACCCAACAACCGGGACAGGGCCGATCCTAATCAGTGACTGATCATCGTCGACGATTCCTTCCGGAACATATGGCATTAGTAGTACATGAGGGAAATATTGCTTTAAGTACTGAATGGAAGATGAAGATGATATAACTAGTTCATAAGTAATCTTAAATGAGATTTGAAGTCGATAATTCAAGTGCGTGTTTCCATCAAAGCAAAGACATTGTTTTGATATGATTTTTAAAATCTTTCAAACACATAACAACTAAAACAACAACAATAACAACAAAATGATCAAGACATATTCTAACTTGCACTCCCGTACTTCTTAATTCTTCCTCCTAATCCTCTACTCCTTCCACCGTATTCACCTGCCAAATGAGGATTGAGCGCCTCCATTTCGTCGCCATCCTCCATCCTCAACTGAGAAGCAAGCGATCGTCCGATCGATCATTCATGTTAGATAGCAAAATATATAAAGTAATTATATAAGTGAATATGAACAACAGAGAAGCGGCGGTTACTTGCTCGGGCGTTTGATCTTCTCCGACCTTCATGATGCTCATAGGTGAAGCTCAAGGACTTGAGCTGGAGGCCCTTGTGTTCGTAGAACAACTCCATCACTTTGCCCATCTTCGTTGTCCGGCTCATCTTCATGCTGAGATGGTCACCGTCGTATACCAAACATTTCAGTTCCCTCTCAAAATCTCTTAACAGAGGCAGATTATCAATGTTTTTATTAATATTATTCGAGCAGAGATATATATCACCTGGCTGATGATTTTGATGGAGATTCTGTTGTCGATGGCGGCAGTGGCGGTGCTGATTTTGAACTTGTTTTCTTTTGTTTTCACCATGCTTCCCTCCCTTGATTCCGTGTTAGGAGAGGAAGGTAGTGGAGGCGAGCGAGTTAGAATACAGAACTCTTGTTTTTGTGTTGGGAGAGGAGAGTAAGGAAGGGGGTTGGTGGTGAAGGTGCTTTAAGCTAGCAGATGGTTATCCAATTAATTAAGAGGCGTGGTCTTCTCCATCATCTCTTCTGGCATGTTCTACACTCTGATGGGCAGAGAGGGTCTGAGTTACTGAGCATCATGTGAGAATTGTGATAAGGGAGGAGAGGAGAGGAGAGATTCCGAATTCCTCTAATGTATGCCAATCGAGGGGGGAGAGCAGAGCAAGTTCACTGGAATTTGAATCCAAATAGGGAGGGAGAATATAAATATTTTGACGGTCGAACTCATGTATAAATTATATTAATTTCAAATTTATAAATTAAATAGCCTATTTCTAGAATTTGTTGGACGAATAAGTCCAAAGCGAACCAAGAGGAAGACCGTTTTTTCTCTAATAATATTGTATATTTCACCCAGGATAGGATAAGAATACAAATTTATGATGCAAAAAACTATAAACTTTAATTACGGGATTATACATTGATAAATCTCACATTCATTGACACGTGAACAAAATTACTATTTTAGCTAACGAAGGAACAGGTGAGACTCTCTTCTTTATTCTAAGTTTTTTTAAAATAAAAAATCAATGCTTTTAATTTTATTATTTATTAATGTTTCTAAATTGAACATATAAATTTTTGTAAACAGAATTAGTTGTAGAGAGATACTAAATCATCTATTTAATTCCTATTTAATTAAATAGATTAGATGAATTGATCTATTTAATTAAGTAAATAATTAATTTTAAGAAATTAAATAAAATTTAAATGCTTAATTATTTTAATTATACAAAATGTAAAATATAATATATGCTCGTCTGTCCATTCCCGTTGGTCTCTTCTGCCAGAGGCTGCCGAGCACCGTGGGTGTCTTCTAAACCTAGTATTAATATCATCAAGATTCTTAATAGTGGATATACCACTGTCCTGCAGCCTGTCTTCATGTGTCTTCATGGAGAAATAGATGAGATGAGACTGCAGGTTCCTCCGGACGACACGGATGTGCTGCCCGTTACAGGTAGCTCGAGTTTGAAGAAAATTACCACAACCATCATTTATCAACGATAGAGTGCCCGGTGGAATTATTGGTGTTAGCATGCACGATGACAGCGACTGACACGCGGCAATACATGCCATTTGTGGAATGCGCCGCGTTCAAAATCTACAGTAGCACATGATAAGCACGGACGCAGAAATACTTAAAAATTAATGATGGATGGCTATGTATATTGTTAGAATTTTAGTATGAAATACACTTTCAAAAATATTAAAATCTTACCGTATTAATGTAGGAGAGATCTTAATCTCTTCTTTATTGTTAGACGAGCACTCACAAATAAATCGAAGTTCTTCGATAGCCACGAACTAAATCTCTCTTTGTTATCTTCTTGGGATAAATCCCCTGCGCTTGCTTTTAAGCTTCGTCCATGATCACATGGATGCATGATTCATGCCATTAATGTGTCCTCAGCCACCTCCTCCCCCGCTCTTTAATCTTACTCGTCCACCATTTGGAAAGATAAAATAAAATAACTACACATACAATTTACAACTAATATGCATAGAATAGCAAATGTCAAACCATTAAAACCTATAACATGAATCGGAGCAATAAATGATAAATCTTTACGGGATGGATTAATAGTTAGTATCTAAATATTATCATCGTGAGATCTGAATATCAAAATTTAGCAAAGCCAGTATAATCACCCTCCCTACTCACTAGCCATAGCATCTGGACTAGTAGTCTCCACGATTTATCTCTTCTATATTGACCCTAGGACAGATTAACGGGGACGCTGAAGCGAGTAAAACGCCTTTTACCACCCTAGAGCAATAAATAAAAGTCGACTACATAGTGAAAATATGCTTCAAAGCAACTTCCAAATGTATTAGAACAACAAATTTAATTATTAAAACCCGCACCAAATTATTTTCTTGCTAACAAAATTAAATTTCCATAGCTATAGCTAGAGAGCACATAGGGGTGTAATCGAATCTAATCGACCCGAACAGTAAGAGATTCAAGTTTGAGCCCGATTCATTATCCTTAAGCTCGATGTTCACTCATAATAAAATTAAATAGATAGCTCGAGCTCGATTTAAAAAAACTCGTTTAAATTAAATGAGTTCGACCTCATTTTAGATAATTAATTTTATATTTAATAAGATATTATTATATTTATTATTTACATGATATATATAATATTAATATTAATAATAATATTAATAATAAGATAAACAAGACTCTCAATGAATATGTTCACCAACCAAATATGATTAAACTCAAGCTTGGCTCAATAATATTTTCGAACTCGAAATCAAGTTCGAGCACATCTCGTAAACTAAATCAAATAAATTTAAATGAACTTTTTTCGAACTAAGATCCAAATAATTTACAGGCGGCTTGGCTCTTTTACACTCCTAACACCATGTTTTAGTAAATCCTCATTCCATAATGAGCTTAATCAATACATTATTATTATTAGAAATATAATCAATGTTACATATTGAAAATATATACATATAAAAGATCATATGTGTAAAAGATGAAAATATCTATATTGGTACGAGTTAAATGGCCTCGTAACAATGAAAATATATATCTTTATTTTTTTAAACCAATGATCTTTTATTTGAATTTTCAATGTGGTTCTTTGATTGTATTTCAAAAATAAATTCATAAGGCTTAAATCTAAAATGAATAATTTTGTACTTGTATATACGTGAATTCTTTTGATATTAACAAGTGATACCAGAGACATTGTACAAATCAAGTTCTATGAGTGTGACCTTGAATGCAAGTGGTGAGCAACGCCGGCTCAAGGCCTAGCCAAGGGTCACTATTATATTGACCACCAAATTATATATATATATATATAAAAGAAATCGAATATGAATATTAATTTAGAAATATATGAGTTTGAATATTCAATATTTAAAATTATGATTAAAATAAGTTTTAGTCTAGATTTATTTTCATAGGTAATTGGTAATTTTAATTTTTTATAGACAAATTAAATTTGGTCAATAATTTTTAATTTTTGTATAAATTAAAGTTAAATTTGATCATATTTATTTTTTTAAGCATTAATGTTAGGTTTGATTAATAATTTTAATCTTTTCACTGATAATATTAGATTTGTTTGGTAATTTATTTTTATTTTTTAATTAAAATTTGATCTGTAATATTTTTTTAAAGTTTTTTATTGATAAAAATTTAATTACTAACCAAAATTATGTTTGATTAATAAATTAAAAAAATTTATTGGTTATACTTATTAGTATAATAAAAGCGTAATTAATATTGCACTATAATTTCACTAGTAGAATTTTGATAATAGACTTCGCCAATAATTACTTCGGCGATGATTAATGACGAAGTAATATATATTAATAAACTTCGATAATAAAATTCACATAGTAAATATAATTTTAGACTTCATAGATTAAAAAAACTGGACTTTAAATTTAATTTTTAATAACAATTACTTCGTAATTTTTATTTTATGAAGTAATAAAGCTTACAATAAAATTTATAATTTTAAATGGTGAAGTAATAAAATTGAACCGGTAAAACAAAATAAAATCTGAACCGATTTTAATGGTTGTTCAATTCCACGTGAATAATTCGCTAGGCGGGAGACCAAATTTCGCCCGCTTCCCCTATTTTTTCCTTCTCTACTTTTTCACCGTAATTAACCTAAATTTCTTCCTGTAACGACCGGCCTTCACTAACATTCTCCCTTACGGCGGCGCCACATTCACTTAGCCTTAACTTTATCTTGTTCTTAGCCTTAGGTTATAACTAGCTACTTGACTTCCCTTAACTTGCTCTGATATATATTATTTTTTTCCTTCTCTCCTTTTATTTCCAAAAAAAACAAAAAAACTATCATTTTATTTGCTTTGCAAGGACTTGACCCCTAGACCTCTTAGTTGTAAGACTAAAGCACTAACCAGCTACTCTATACCACTTTCTTTTCAATGGTACCAGTCGAATGCTATATAGCCAGTCGACTGGTATCGGCCACAGCAAGTTTTTGGGCGCGGCACCAGTCGACTGGCCTTTTGGCAGTCGACTGGTAGACCGAACAGAAGGTTCTGTTCGATATCGCAGTCGACTGGTTCTGTACCAGTCGACTGGCACGCCTGAAACCTGCATTTTCAGACCCGAAAATTTGTTTCAAAAGTCCACAATTCACATACCTCCAATGTAAACAAAGACATAACTCCATTTCTATACTCTATATTAGTTTTATAAACATTTTAGCAACTTAAAACGAATCCAATAACTTGAAATTAGAATCTTTGCGAGATTTAACAAAACTATCAAAATGTAAGCAAAACACTCTAGAGTTTGTACCAAACTTAACCTCTATATGCGTAGTTTAAACAAAGTCATTCCTTCTACCACTTCAAAACACCAAAACACATGTTCTATAAGACTTAGCCCAAAGATCTCTTCCACGGTTCCGCCGCCACTGAACATCAAAGCAAGTCCCTTCGCCTCATAAACTTATGCATTTTCTTTACCTTTATCTGCAATAGAAGGAAAATGCAACTAATAAGCAAATTGCTTAGTAAGTAAATCCTAACTCACAAATCCAAACGATAAGGGATAAACATGCTCTTTTCAAAGAATGCTTACTTCCAAAATACATGCACATGGGAAAACTTACATATACTTATCATGCTCAATCATGTTGAAAACATTACTTGCATAAAACATTTGCAAACTTAACATGCTTATACATTAACACTAACCTCTTTACTCTTACCCTTTATCATGCTTACAAAGTATCAATGTGAACTTATTGAAATAAAGACATGTACTCAAAGCTAGAACACTTGTAAATACTTATATACTTGAAAATAATATTCAACTTTCTTTAGGCCTTGACATTGTACCATGGTATCAATGTACCAATTGCGCGCATCCCTAATAGGTTTCGGGGTAGCTAGCCATCGCACCCTATTAGAGCTTCTTTCTAACTTTCTGTGGGCCTCTCTTTTGCCCGGTACATGTCACTTTACAAAAGTAAAATACTTTCTTACTCATAAAGCTTATAATTATCAAGCTATCTTTCCTTTTTCATAACTTTTTGCACTACAAAAATTTTACCTTTCTTACTTGGAACTTTCATCGAGCACCTTGCGTGCCCTTAACCCAAAACTCATTTTTGGGACTTTTCAAGAATTTAGTCTTATCATACTTAGGTCACACAACCAAAACTTAATCAAAACCAAGTTCTAAGTTAATAAACATATTCTCTTTATAAACTTAAGACACGCAATTAGCATAAACTTAAAACATGCACTTAGATCATAAAATCAAGGTTCTACATCGGAAACGACATAACGGAAACTACTTCTATTGCAAGTGAGTGATCTACTTACACTTTTCTTGAAGAAACTCACTAAGTATCTCGAAATTCCTAGCGTAGGGTTCTTTTCCTCTTCCTTTGCAAGAAAACTTCACCCTTGGCCCTAGGGAAGAAGCCCTAGGTTTTCTACTTCAAGAGGAAGAAGAAGGAGGAAGAAAACTCCCCCTTTCTCCCTATTTTCGCAACCTCCTCCCTCTGCTCGCGCGGCCTCCCGAAACCCTAAAAGGGGTCTTAACACAACTTAAGTGGATAAATACCTCTTCATGAAACGGGCTAAATCAACTATAATATTATTTCATTTCATCCTTTTTTATGCTTGATTCCCTAGCCCAGCTGGTTACTTGGAAGCCCTTAAGGCTTTGCTTCCCTTGTGGTCGCGGGATCAAATCCCACCCGACCCCTTATTTTTTTTTTCTTTCTATTTTTAATCCGAAAAAATGCTATAAAATTCTAAAAAATCCCTAATAATACCAGAAAATTATTGGGTGTTACAATCCTCCCTACCTTATAAAAAGTTCGTCCTCGAACTTAGAACAGCTCTGGATACCTTTGCCTCATGCTATCTTCTGACTCCCAGGTTGCCTCTTCATACTTCTGATTCAGCCATAAAACTTTTATTAGTGGTACCACTTTGTTCCTCAGCTTCTTATCTACTCGATCTATTATCTGAATAGGTCGACTTTCATAACTGAGATCTTCTTGAACTTGTACCATCTGTGGCTCAATCACTTGGTTGGCATCTGGGGTATGCTTCTTTAGCATTGAGACATGGAACACATTGTGTATTGCTGACATCTCTGAGGGTAGCTTCAACTCATAAGCTACTTTGCCAACTCTTTTCGTCACTAGGTAGGGCCCTACGTACCGAGGACTTAGCTTGCCTTTCTTGCCAAATCTCATCACACCCTTCATAGGAGCTACTTTGAGGAAAACTGTATCCCCAACTTCAAACTCTAACATCCTACGGCGTACATCGGCCTAGCTCTTCTGCCTACTTTGAGCAGTCTCTATCCTCTGGCGGATGCTCTTTATAGCTTCTGTGGTATCATCTATAAGATCAGTCTGTGACCCCATTTCCTTCTTCTCACTTCCTTCATACCAACGGAGGGAAGATCTACACTTCCTACCATAAAGAGCTTCATAGGGTGCCATACCAATAGTGGCTTGGTAACTGTTGTTGTAGGCAAACTCACCTAAACATAAATACTTGCACCAACTGCCCTTGAAGTCCAATGCACAAGCTCTGAGCATATCTTCTAGAACCTGATTCACTCTCTCTGTCTGTCCATCAGTCTGAGGATGGAAAGCTGTGCTGAATTTCAGTTTGGTGCCCAACGCTGTCTGTACGCACTCCCAAAAGTGTGAAGTGAAACGACCATCCCTATCAGAGATAATGGTCTTCGGGACTCCGTGTAGTCGGATCACTTCCTGCACATATAATTGGGCTATCTTTTCGATTGAGTAAGACACTCTGATTGCCAAAAAATGGGCAGACTTGGTCAATCTGTCTACTATCACCCAAATAGCATCATAGCCATTAGTTGTCTTTGGTAAACCAACTATGAAATTCATGGCTATGTCTTCCCATTTCCACTCTGAAATCTGAATGGGCTGTAGGATACCTCCTGGTCTCTGGTGTTCTGCTTTAACTCTCTGACATGTCAGGCAGGTACTGACATACTTAGCTATGTCTCTCTTCATCCCTGACCACCAAAATCTTCTTTTCAAATCTTGGTACATCTTAGTGGAACCAGGATGCATTGAGTAAAGAGTTCCATGGGCTTTTTCAAGAATCTTCTTTCTCAGCTCTTCATGATTGGGGACGCATAAACGGTCACCATAGTAGAGTATCCCACTGTCAGATACTCTAAACTCTTTACTCTCTCCTTCTTGCATCTCCTGCTTGATCCTTTGGATATCAGATCCTCAGCTTGCTCTTTCTGTATCTCTTCAAGCAAAGTTGACTCTAGTGTCAATAGAGCTAGATGCCTGAACGAGCCCAAATATACTATGTTATTTCGTCACGAAATGTATGGGCTCATCAAATTTAAATATGAATGAATGAATAACTGGAAACCCTTTTTACAATCAAAAGTATGAAAATGTAATATAGGGGCCACAGGTCGTATTTTTCTCAGGGCTAGTTGACATAATTTGATTCGAACTTGTATTTATGTGTCGTTTGTGTTTTCGGGTTTCAAATAAAGATTTGGGTTTGGGTTCAATTCGGATATGAAAATGAAATGGTATGAGATACAAGATGTGTGCCACCAAAACTTGATACGCAATGAATGAAATAGACCTATGTGCCAAGATGATACTAAGTGCCAAAATTGTGATTAACCATTCTGATTTGAAACTACTTACTCCAACTTGGAAGACAAAATATTAGTGAAGTGCTAGCATTGAATTAAAAAGGAATTTCATATACGATTTCAGCTGATCAGAAATGGGAAAAGATTTCAGAATTGTGCAGTGATGTAAGGATGAAGCTAGATGCAGAATTTGAGAATGCAATTTGCAGAAATGCAGATAACTGAATGCAGGAAAAGAATACCTCCTGGATTGGATACAAAATCTAACAATCAGCTGAGAATAAGTGCTACAAGCTAGTGTTCAACTTCTATTCAGAAAATCTGAGCTAACTAATACAAAATGTAGACACACTACATTGAAAATTGGCACGCAACATTGCTGGGCAGAATTGCAGTCTTGCAATTACAACTCCAATGCAGAAGTTCAACAGCAAACCAAATGCAGAAATTATTAGATCAAATTTAAATCTGATGCAAAAGTTCACTAACCAGGAAACCTCTTGATGAGCTGCAATCAGAAATGCAGATACGAGCTAAAAAATTGCAGAAACGATTTGAAGTTCAGCAATGCAATCAAATTGCAGAAATTAGAATTGATGCACAATAAATCTGATTCAAAAACTCTGATGCCAATGCTATTTAAATGGAACCAATTACAATGCAAATTCAGGAGATAAAACAATGCTATCTTCATATAAAAATTCAGGAGCATCAATTAAAAGTCTGATACGCAGGTTTGTAGAAGTGCAGAATCGGCAGCAAAATTTCAGAACAAGAGCTGAAATTCTCAAATCTGATGCAGAGTTGATGCGCAGGTAAAACAAGAATTAAATGCAAGGTAAACTAAGCAAGTGAAATTGAATGCGCAAACCGAAAAGAACTCATGTAACTGACTCAAATTTAGATCACAAGACTGAAAATTACAGCTCTCACTTGATACGCAAGCTGGAATTTCAGAATTGTACAGATTTCGGACATGGGCAGATTTCAGAAGTGCAATTACATACAAAAAGGACTTGGATCAACTAAATTCACACCCTAAATGTGATCTCTAATTGTAGGAATTAACTAAACACTAATCGGATTCAAAAGAAACTGCAAAAACCCGAAATGAAACTTGGCACGCAGAAACAGTTTGAAACGGGACTGATACGCAAGTAATAAAATAGAAACAAACTGAAGTAAAAAAAAAGAAGCAATTGTCAACTAAACAAGCTACCTACTGATTAACTTGCAAGATTTAAACCTAATTTGAGCTAGAACACTTAAGAAAACCAAACTTAACGAATCTGAAACAAAGAGAAACGAAATTACAGCAGTAATGGAAATTACAGAAAACAAGCTGAATTTAACTAACTAAACTAGCATCTATCTCTTCTCTGAGCTCAAATTCGTCTTGCCGTCACACAAGATATGAGCCTCGAACCCGCAAGCTCAACACATCGCCGAAAAACTGCCTCTGCGAAGTAAATCTAGTTCAGCTCTGCTCAATTGCGAAAACCCACTCAATTCCTTCAACTAAGCTGCGATGATGATTTGGGATTGATCCGAGCACTTCAGGGAACCCCTCTGAACTTCTCAGATGGATGAAATGGTGCGCAACATTGAATTCAAGGAACTGATGGCAAAACTGACGAGACCTCGATCAGTCCTGTTCTTGGGCAATTTAGAGCTAGATTCTCTCGGAAACCCTTTTCCAATGATCTGAAACTTGATCCAAAGGAGAGAATGATGCGGTCGCGCCTCGGATTGAAGAAAACTAAAGAAAAATTAAGAACTATCGAGGAAGACGAAGTTTGCGGCGAAGACGCGACAAGGAGAAGAACAGTGCAGTGTTTGATTAAATACTTAAGCACGGACGGTCCAGATTGATTTGATGAAATCCAACGGCTGATCTTACTCTGATTGGAGCCAAACTTTAATGATAATGATCTGAGGTCAGGATCTGCCTTGTGGTAGCTCGGATCCTCCAGATATGCAACGGATGGTCCAGATCAACTCTATCTGTGAATGGACGCTCTAGAGCCCTCCTTGCTTGATCCAACGGTTGATTTAGCTCTGATTGGGATGAAACCTTCAGATCTTGATCATAGAGCTTGATCAACCCTAACCCTAGCTCGAATTGCTTCAGATCGTCCCGGATGGCTCAGATCTAGCCGCTCTTGAATCGGACGGCCCGGATTAATCGTAGGCTTGATAATTCGATCCGGTTCACATCCGACTCAGGTTTGACCCAGTATGCCCTAGGTCTAGGATCCTTTCATGCCTACAAAAATATATCAGAAAATTAGTGGCCAAATAATCCAAAAATTGTGTAATTTTGCAATTAAGTCCAAAATAATAGGAAATCCTAAAACCTAGGGTAAAATCACAATTAAACAATAAAATCATAGGTCAAACATGGATTTTAGCAATTAAAATAGTCAACAATATGGTACTTATCAACTCCCCCACACTTATCCTTGAGCGTCTCGCGAAACAACTAAATATGTATCCCTTAGGCTTCCTTAAGCATAATTAGAAACAAATGAAAAGAAATTACCTAGGGTTGCCAATTCTCATAAATCTAAGCTCTATGGATTACTATCTTGTCCTTAAATCAACAACTTAGCCTTTTCATCCATCATGAATCATTGAGATGAATTTAAATCTCTAGCCTTTCAAGGAAAATTTGGTGGCTCTCTTCTTAAGTTCTAACTTGATGATGGAAGTGGAGCTCACTCAAACACATATGCTTCTTGCACTACCATAGGCTTGCTTATTATCTACTCTCTACCATTAGTCATGATTAGGAATCACATCTACAAAAATTTATTCAAACAAGTGAAAGACAAAGAGAATGGTAAGAAATGGAGTAAAAACCAAGAAAATGGAAAAAATGGATAAAGTGGTAGACTTGAGTGCTTGAGGATGTTTCCAATGAACTTTGCCCTCTTTTCAGTCCTCTAGTGAATAACAAAGTGTGGTGAAGTAAACTTTTGAATAAGACCTTTGATTTGGATGAAAAATAACTTGTTGGTGTCATTGTGCCAATTTTCCATTTGCGTGCCATTTTTGTTTCTTTCTTCTCTTTTCTGATTTTTCTCTTCTTCTTTTATCTTCTAGCAAGGTCAGAAATGAACTGAAATAAAGCTTGGACTTGGATGGGAGAAACTTCACTTGATTTCATGGTGCCAAAGTTCACTTGTGTCCACTTTGTTACTCTCTTTTTCTTTTCTTTTCTCAAACTGTTTTTCTTTCTTTCTTGGTTAGCTGCTAAAATTTCTTTCTTGGTTTTCATTTTGCTCAATCTTGACGTGCTCAGCTCCCCAAGTCCTTCTCAGAATTCAAATGATAGTGAAAGATTCAAACAACTCAATCTACCGACTTGCTTCACAAAATTTTTTTCTTTTTTTCTTCTTCTTCAAACTGTTTTCTTCTTTTCTTTTTCTGCTTTTGTCTCAGCTTTCAAATTCTGTTTTTGATCAGCTGTAATGTACTCCACATCTTTTGATACATTTCCGAAATTTTTTTTTTCTGATTCACAGCCCTTGAAAAATCGAATTTCAGCTTCCAAGTTGACACAATTCTGCACAGATTTTAGCTTTTTAACTCAGATTTTCTGTTTTGTTTCATATCTATCCATCTCCCAGCTTCAATTTCGAACTCATCATCCCTTAATTGCTTAACAACAGTTAGCATCAAAGTTTGCACCAGAAAAACCAGAAAAAACCAGAATTCATCTCAGCAAAACTTGAGACATTTCTGCATTGATTCCGAATTGATGATTTGCACTTTAGTAGCAGATTTGTATAGCTTGGGTTCAGACTTCCTACATTACTGATTTTTTTGTCATAATTCCAACTTCCCACGTTTTGATCTAAACCAGTTTTTGATCCAAGATTCATTGATTTCAGATCTGCCCCAGATTTCAGATTTTTCACAGCTTCACTTCACTTGAGATAATGGCGCTTACTTTCCTTTACTTTACTTCACTGCTGATTTCAATCAGCAGCTTAAATCCTGCTCCTTTGAGGTTGAGTTCGATTGAAAATCATTCTACAGGTTCAGTTTGAAGGCAGCAAGGCATTTCTGAATTAGAAAGCAGGGATTCAAATGGAAGTTGATACAAAACTGCTTTACTAGCTTCCCTCACTGATTTGTTTTTCCAAATGTAGAAATTTACATTCAATAATTTTCAGAAACCTCCTTGCAGCAGCTAAAAGACACTAACTGCCCAAATGATAAGTGGCATGGGACACCATTGCAATCTATATGCTCTTCTTGGAATTCCAATTCTTGTTACTCTACTTGGCCTCTTCGTTTTCTTCAATTTCGTGCCAAACTTTTGTCTTCCATTGCAGATTTTTTTCTTTTTGCACAAACTTGCATAGATCTTCAAAGTATAATAACCAAATGCAGATTTCCACTTGCTTTCATCCTCTTGCTCATTTTTGGTATCAAACTCAACTCCTTTGGCACATGAAAATTTTTTTTTTTCGAATTGAAGTGCCTCCTTGATACCAAATCTTTCCAAAAAGCTAGTCACTCCCCCACACTTAAATCTTTGTACGTCTCGGGCAAAATAGCATTAGAAACAAATCAAACACAAGTCCAAAGAAAAGTGAAGGTAAGAGAAGGAAATAAGTAAGGACAAATAGGATAAACATGATTATTGCTAAAAATTGATGTGGAAAGGAAAACAAATGGATTAGCCTCTATAGATGTGATCCAGTCATTGAAATATGGTTTTGAAAGAATCTAAGCAAGTTCTAGAGTACAATAACATAGGTGTATCACAAAAGTAAGGCTAATTCTCACTAGGTAAAAATAATTCATCCCAAGTCCTCAATTAAGAATCTAAAGCAAAGTAGTACTCAAGCATCCAAGAATTCATCCATTGGCTCAAATCCTAAGTCTTAACAACCAAATTTAATTTATTTTCAAAAGACTCTAAAATGCTATGGAGATAACCTAGAGGGATACTTTTATTTCTACTCATGCAAGAAAAAGTGACAAAAGAAATAACATGCATTTATTTACAAGGACTCAGTTCAAAGGAAAATTCTAATTCTAGGAAGCATGAAAATGAAAAATGAAATAAAAGAAAATACAAGAAAAATCAAACTCCCTTTTATTCTGGTGGACGGAGTCGATCCAAAAGTAGCCTCCACCGTGGTAGTGGAGGTGTCTGGGTGGCTGGGAGAATTAGGACTCCCCCACACTTGAACTTCGCAAAAAATTTCTCTGGTGGCCTAAGGCGATTCAGGTTCAAGAGCCATTCAAGGGATGGAGTGCTTTTAATTAAAGTCAGATCATCTCCTCCTTCTTGATGCCCTTCAGAAGTCCTTCCAGGAGGCTGAAGTCTGTTCAGTTGGAGTACCCACTCCTGAAGTCTTCTGGACCCTGCAAAAACATGTAATACCTCTCTCAAGCGTTCAGGGTCAGAAAGAAATGATATAAGTTCAGTTTCTGCATGAAATAAATCCAAAACTGCATCCTGTCTAATTAAATCAAGGCTTGGTGTCTCAATGAAATTTTCAAAATTATTTCCTACCAAATTTGCATCCATATACTCATCACAAATAAAGAAATCAATTTCTGGCTCATCAATAGAAATTTCACAATTATTTTCAATCAAGGGTATATCAAGTAATGTGTCACAGCCAATCAAATCAATATCAGGTATCTCCAAAAGTCTTTCACATTCATTCTCAGCATATGAAATAGCAAGAGATTCATCAAAATAAATAACATCAATTTCAGGCACTTCTAAAAAATTTTCACTATCCATATCCACAAAAGATGTATTAAGTGATTCATCATAAAAAACTACATCAATTATGGGTGCCTCTAAAATTATTTCACTATCCATAGCAAGAGATGTATCGAGTAATGCAGTACGATCAATAAAATCAATGTTTGGTACCTCTATTGGATTTTCACAAAAAATCTCTACACAAGGTATATCAATAAATACATCAGAATCAATAACGTCATCCCTAGGTACCTCACTGCATTTTTCTGAAGAAAGAGGAGAAATACTTACCTGAGCGTGCTGGATAATACCTGAAGGTGTATCTGTGGTCTCCTCCTGGTCAAGTTCAAGCTCCTCTTCAGCCTCAGGCGCTGGTGGACAATAAACTGGTGATCCTTGGGTGCTTGCTTCCACCAAGCAAGTCCCTACACTTTCTGGTTCATTCTCTAAATCTTGTGGTGGTCCCTGGGGCTTAGTGCAATCCCCTACACCTATGGAATCATCTCCTCTGCATGCTTCTCCTGTAATATTTGCAACAACAGTGTCAGAAAAATTAGGACCATCAATAATGCTATCATCAGAAAATAAAAGTCTAGAATGGTCCTGTGGAGCTTCAGTTTCTTCTTCTGGAGCTGAAAAATTTGAAAATGAATTTTGAGTAGAAATCTCCGGAGGGATGCATGCTGTAGGTGCCCAGATTTTAATGTATTCTTCTTCTTCTTCTTCTACTAAATTTGCAGGATTAATTGAAGAAGGACTTTGCCATGCACTAGGGTCACCTTGAACTGATATAAAACCAACTCCGGGGCTCTCAGAATTAAAAATAGCTTGAGAAGCTAATTGTTCTGCTCTTTGGGCTTTTATTTGATTCAAATCATTAGCCACTTGTTTCATTTGCCTTTCGATGTTTTGAAGCTCTTGTTGACACATTTGTAGAAATTGAGACTGTGGGGGTTGATCAAATGGTTGAACAGACTGATTAAACTGCTGAAAAGTTGGTTCACCACTTGGTGGAACTTGCTGAAAATTGTAGCCCTGGAATTCTTGGATCTGAGGTTGATATTGTGGTGGTGAACACTGAAGTTGAGTGGGCTGAAATTCTTGTTGCCATGGCTGAAAATTTTGGAAAGGTTGCCCTTGCTGATATTGTTGAAATTGTGACTGATCTTGTTGATAAAGTGGCTGAAAGTTAGGCTGAAATTGCTGAAAACTGGGCTGAAAATTCTGTAAATTCTGGAAATTGCTGGAATTTGGCTGGAATTGTTGGAAATCTTGCTGTGGTTGCTCGTATTGTTGTAATGGTGGCTGAAAAAATTGATTGGGTTGCTGAAAAGTTTGGTTGCAAGGTTGTTGAAATTGGTTGAAAGGCTGCAACTCTGATGACCACATTTTAATCTTGCAGCCCTGTCACAAAACAAACAAGAAAAAAAAATAGCAGTACCCGTATACAAAAGAATAAGCAACAAAAAATAGAACCCAATGATATGTCTAAAGAATCATACAAGCAAAAATCAAACAAATCAACTAGTTGCTTCCCCGGTAACGGCGCCAAAAATTTGAACGAGCCCAAATATACTATGTTATTTTGTCACGAAATGTATGGGCTCATCAAATTTAAATATGAATGAATGAATAACTGGAAACCCTTTTTACAATCAAAAGTATGAAAATGTAATATAGAGGCCACAGGTCGTATTTTTCTCGGGGCTAGTTGACATAATTTGATTCGAACTTGTATTTATGTGTCGTTTGTGTTTTCGGGTTTCAAATAAAGATTTGGGTTTGGGTTCAATTCGGATATGAAAATGAAATGGTATGAGATACAAGATGTGTGCCACCAAAACTTGATACGCAATGAATGAAATAGACCTATGTGCCAAGATGATACTAAGTGCCAAAATTGTGATTAACCATTCTGATTTGAAACTACTTACTCCAACTTGGAAGACAAACTATTAGTGAAGTGCTAGCATTGAATTAAAAAGGAATTTCATATACGATTTCAGCTGATCAGAAATGGGAAAAGATTTCAGAATTGTGCAGTGATGTAAGGATGAAGCTAGATGCAGAATTTGAGAATGCAATTTGCAGAAATGCAGATAACTGAATGCAGGAAAAGAATACCTCCTGGATTGGATACAAAATCTAACAATCAGCTGAGAATAAGTGCTACAAGCTAGTGTTCAACTTCTATTCAGAAAATCTGAGCTAACTAATACAAAATGTAGACACACTACATTGAAAATTGGCACGCAACATTGCTGGGCAGAATTGCAGTCTTGCAATTACAACTCCAATGCAGAAGTTCAACAGCAAACCAAATGCAGAAATTATTAGATCAAATTTAAATCTGATGCAAAAGTTCACTAACCAGGAAACCTCTTGATGAGCTGCAATCAGAAATGCAGATACGAGCTAAAAAATTGCAGAAACGATTTGAAGTTCAGCAATGCAATCAAATTGCAGAAATTAGAATTGATGCACAATAAATCTGATTCTAAAACTCTGATGCCAATGCTATTTAAATGGAACCAATTACAATGCAAATTCAGGAGATAAAACAATGCTATCTTCATATAAAAATTCAGGAGCATCAATTAAAAGTCTGATACGCAGGTTTGTAGAAGTGCAGAATCGGCAGCAAAATTTCAGAACAAGAGCTGAAATTCTCAAATCTGATGCAGAGTTGATGCGCAGGTAAAACAAGAATTAAATGCAAGGTAAACTAAGCAAGTGAAATTGAATGCGCAAACCGAAAAGAACTCATGTAACTGACTCAAATTTAGATCACAAGACTGAAAATTGCAGCTCTCACTTGATACGCAAGCTGGAATTTCAGAATTGTACAGATTTCGGACATGGGCAGATTTCAGAAGTGCAATTACATACAAAAAGGACTTGGATCAACTAAATTCACACCCTAAATGTGATCTCTAATTGTAGGAATTAACTAAACACTAATCGGATTCAAAAGAAACTGCAAAAACCCGAAATGAAACTTGGCACGCAGAAACAGTTTGAAACGGGACTGATACGCAAGTAATAAAATAGAAACAAACTGAAGTAAAAAAAAAAGAAGCAATTGTCAACTAAACAAGCTACCTACTGATTAACTTGCAAGATTTAAACCTAATTTGAGCTAGAACACTTAAGAAAACCAAACTTAACGAATCTGAAACAAAGAGAAACGAAATTACAGCAGTAATGGAAATTACAGAAAACAAGCTGAATTTAACTAACTAAACTAGCATCTATCTCTTCTCTGAGCTCAAATTCGTCTTGCCGTCACACAAGATATGAGCCTCGAACCCGCAAGCTCAACACATCGCCGAAAAACTGCCTCTGCGAAGTAAATCTAGTTCAGCTCTGCTCAATTGCGAAAACCCACTCAATTCCTTCAACTAAGCTGCGATGATGATTTGGGATTGATCCGAGCACTTCAGGGAACCCCTCTGAACTTCTCAGATGGATGAAATGGTGCGCAGCATTGAATTCAAGGAACTGATGGCAAAACTGACGAGACCTCGATCAGTCCTGTTCTTGGGCAATTTAGAGCTAGATTCTCTTGGAAACCCTTTTCCAATGATCTGAAACTTGATCCAAAGGAGAGAATGATGCGGTCGCGCCTCGGATTGAAGAAAACTAAAGAAAAATTAAGAACTATCGAGGAAGACGAAGTTTGCGGCGAAGACGCGACAAGGAGAAGAATAGTGCAGTGTTTGATTAAATACTTAAGCACGGACGGTCCAGATTGATTTGATGAAATCCAACGGCTGATCTTACTCTGATTGGAGCCAAACTTTAATGATAATGATCTGAGGTCAGGATCTGCCTTGTGGTAGCTCGGATCCTCCAGATATGCAACGGATGGTCCAGATCAACTCTATCTGTGAATGGACGCTCTAGAGCCCTCCTTGCTTGATCCAACGGTTGATTTAGCTCTGATTGGGATGAAACCTTCAGATCTTGATCATAGAGCTTGATCAACCCTAACCCTAGCTCGGATTGCTTCAGATCGTCCCGGATGGCTCAGATCTAGCCGCTCTTGAATCGGACGGTCCGGATTAATCGTAGGCTTGATAATTCGATCCGGTTCACATCCGACTCAGGTTTGACCCAGTATGCCCTAGGTCTAGGATCCTTTCATGCCTACAAAAATATATCAGAAAATTAGTGGCCAAATAATCCAAAAATTGTGTAATTTTACAATTAAGTCCAAAATAATAGGAAATCCTAAAACCTAGGGTAAAATCACAATTAAACAATAAAATCATAGGTCAAACATGGATTTTAGCAATTAAAATAGTCAACAATATGGTACTTATCACTGCCCATCAATAATCTCCACTCCATAATCTACTATCTCCTTCTGTAATGGTGGTGCCAATGATGATAAGGACATCAAAGTGGCACAAGTCTTTCTACTCAGTGCATCTGCTACTCTATTTGCCTTACCAGGGTGGTAAAGAATCTCACAGTCATAGTTCTTCAATAACTCAAGCCACCTTCGATGTCTCATATTGAGGTCTTTCTGAGTGAAGAAATATTTCAGACTCTGGTGATCTGTATAAATCTTGCACTGCACTCCATACAGATAATGTCTCCATATTTTTAGAGCGAAGACTACAGCTGCCAACTCCAGATCATGAGTGGGGTAATTCTTTTCATAGTCCTTGAGTTGCCTGGAAGCATAAGCTATGACTTTGCCTTCTTACATAAGGACTGCTCCAAGTCCTAGCTTTGATGCATCACTGTATATATCAAAGCTCTTATCACCTTCGAGTACTATAAGGATAGGAGCGCTGGTCAGTCTCTTCTTCAACTCAAGGAAGCTCTGCTCACAGTCCTCAGTCCACTCATACTTCTTATTCTTTCTGGTAAGGGCTTTAAGTGGAGAAGCTATCTTTGAAAAGTCCTCTACAAACCCTCTGTAGTACCCTGCCAAACCCAAAAAACTTCTGATCTCACTGGCATTCTTTGGTCGACTCCAGTTACTAACTGCTTCAATCTTGGCTGGGTCTACCATAATACCTTCCTTGGAAATGATGTGGCCTAGGAATGCCACCTGGTCAAGCCAAAACTCACACTTTGAGAATTTGGCGTACCACTCCTTCTGATGTAAGGTTTGCAATACCATCTTCAGGTGGTCGGCATGTTCTTCCTGAGTCTTTGAATACACTAGGATATCATCAATAAAGACAATGACGAACTTGTCCAGAAAATCCTTGAACACTCTATTCATTAGATCCATAAACGTCGCAGGGGCGTTTGTCACTCCAAAGGGCATGACCACAAACTCGTAGTACTCATATCTTGTATTGAAAGCAGTCCTTGGCACATCACTCTCCTTCACTCTAAGCTGATGGTAACCTGATCGCAGATCTATCTTGGAGAACACTGTGGCTACCTTCAGCTGATCAAATAAATCATCTATCCTTGGCAAAGGATATCTGTTCTTGATGGTTACCTTATTCAAAGCTCGATAATCTATGCACATTCGCATAAATCCATCATTCTTCTTAACGAACAGTACAGGAGCTCCCCAAGGTGAATGACTAGGGCGGATGAAACCCTTGTCAAGCAGCTCTTGCAATTTGTTCTTGTAATTCTTTCAGTTCTGCTGGCGCCATGCGATAAGGTGCCTTCGAAATTGGGTTGGTTACTGGGGCCAACTCAATTTCAAACTCAATTTCCCCATTGGGAGGGAGTCCTGGTAACTCTTCAGGAAACACCTCAGGATAGTCACAGACTACCCTCACTTCTTCTCTCTTCAATCCTTCTCCTTGACTTGCATCCACTATATGAGCTAAAAAAAACCAGAGCACCCTTTCTCTAACATTCTCTGAGCTTGTAAGGTATATAAGAACCTTTCTGTCTTTCTCTTTGGGTCTCCAATAAACTCATATGGAGTTTCTACTTCTGATGTGAACTTGACTTTCCTCTTGCGGCAGTCTATAGAAGCACTATACTTGCTCAAGAAGTCCATCCCTAAAATGACATCGTAATCCTTCATCTCAAGGACTACCAAGTCACTGTAGAGCTCTCGGTTGGAAATCTAGATTGGTACTACCCTCAGAAGACTTCTGGTCTCACTGCTTCCTCTTGCCTGAATTTCCTTTCCAATTTTGTTGGTTACCTGGGATCTTTGGACTGGTACTTGCTTCTATATCATATGGGTGGCCATTATACTATTTAAGTAGTGCTCAGTGATCATGGCACTACTTATCAGTTCTTCTGAGGTTTGCGGTCTACTAACACCGCTGGCCACGTTTAACACTATCTCAGGCCTGAACATCTTGAGCTTTAGCCTGACTCTCTCTTTTTCTGTGTTAACTAGCTCTGGGCACAGACGAGCTAACCGATTAAACTTCTTCACTGCTTCATCCACGGATAAGTCTCCTTGTCTAAACTCCGTGAATTCGTCGTAATGCTTGTTGGTTACTCGCATGTGAAAATATTCTTCGAAGAACTCAGTCTTGAAGTCGGCCCATGTCATCTGGCTGACATTTCTCTTGACCTTGACTCTCTCCCACCACATTTTAGCATCTCCTGTAAGGCAGAAAGATGCACACTTTATCTTCTCTACCTCAGGCCAGTCCAGTAGCTTTACTATGCTTTCCCAAGTTTTGAACCATGCTTGAGCATCTCATGGTTCGCTTGTGCCTGAGAAGTTCTCTGGCTTCAGTTTCTGCCACTGAATGAGGTACGCTTCTTGCCTTACCCCCCCCCCTCATGCCGGGACTACTGATGTAACCGTTGGATCATCGGTCACAACTGGTGTCGTAACATTTGACACTGGTGGGGTAACAGGAGTGGTCTGCTGATTAGCCATCATCGTGGCGATAACTTACTGTTGCTCTGCTACTTGCCTCTGCAACTGAGCCACCACCTCTAAGAGATTTGGTGGTGGTACTGACTCTGTTGCCTCTTGCCCTCTAGGAGCTTACTCCTCGTTTTGGGCTTTTCTAGGACGTCCTCAAATGTATAACTTAACACATAACGGTAATATTCTCAAACTTGCTTTAGGATACAACAAGACCTTGGTCTTGTTTCTTATCTCATTTCGTAGTCCAAGAACTCGTTCTAGGGCTTAGTAAGGTCTTGGTCTTACTCAGAACTTTTATCGAACACCTTGAGTGCCGACATCCCCCAAACCTTGCGTTTAGGCAAATCAAGACCTTGGTCTTGCTATACTAAGATCACAACATGAAGGACGTCCTCTTGGAATTCTCTTACTATACATCATAAAGAGAATAAGGACATTACTTATCATCCTACACAACTAGCATATAATATATCATCATACTATCATCCGACACATATAGCATATGTCATATCATGTCATCTTACTCATTATCTCTTACTAACTTCATTTTCTCCATGCACATATTAGCATATAATAATACTAACATACTTCCTTATCATCATGCACTTACTGATACTAGCAGTCAATAATGAAAAGCAAACAAAACTACAACATATAAACTTCTTACTTGGCAGGCGGCAAGATTGATGCTTGATGTCAGTGTGGCGGAAGGATGGAACTTTGCTCTGATACCACTCTGTAACGACCCGCCTTCTCTAACATTCTCCCTTATGGCGGCGCCACATTCACTTAGCCTTAACTTTACCTTGTTCTTAGCCTTAGGTTATAACTACTTGACTTCCCTTAACTTGCTCTGATATATATATTTTTTTCCTTCTCTCTTTTTTTTCAAAAAAAAACAAAATAACTTTTATTTTATTTGCTTTGCAAAGATTTGACCCCTAAACCTCTTAGTTGTAACACTAAAGCACTAACCAGCTACTCTATACCACTTTTTTTCAATGGTACCAGTCGACTGGTATATAGCCAGTCGACTGGTATCGGGCACAGCAAGTTTTTGGGCGTGGCACCAGTCGACTGGCCTTTTGGCAGTCGACTGGTAGACCGAACAGAAGGTTCTGTTCGATATCGCAGTCGACTGATTCTGTACCAGTCGACTGGCACGCCTGAAACCTGCATTTTCAGTCCCAAAAATTTGTTTCAAAAGTCCACAATTCACATACCTCCAATGTAAACAAAGACATAACTCCATTTCTATACTCTATATTAGTTTTATAAACATTTTAGCAATTTAAAACGAATCCAATAACTTGAAATTAGAATCCATGCGAGATTTAACAAAACTATCAAAATGTAAGCAAAACACTCTAGAGTTTGTACCAAACTTAACCTCTATGCGTAGTTTAAACAAAGTCATTCCTTCTACCACTTCAGAACACCAAAACACATGTTCTACAAGACTTAGCCCAAAGATCTCTTCCACGGTTCCGCCGCCACTGAACATCAAAGCAAGTCCCTTCGCCTCCTTAACTTATGCTTTTTCTTTACCTTTATCTGCAATAGAAGGAAAATGCAACTAATAAGCAAATTGCTTAGTAAGTAAATCCTAACTCACAAATCCAAACGATAAGGGATAAACATGCTCTTTTCAAAGAATGCTTACTTCCAAAATACATGCACATGGGAAAACTTACATATACTTATCATGCTCAATCATGTTGAAAACATTACTTGCATAAAACATTTGCAAACTTAACATGCTCATACATTAACACTAACCTCTTTACTCTTACCCTTTATCATGCTTACAAAGTATCAATGTGAACTTATTGAAATAAAGACATGTACTCAAAGCTAGAACACTTGTAAATACTTATATACTTGAAAATAATATTCAACTTTCTTTAGGCCTTGACATTGTACCATGGTATCAATGTACCAATTGCGCGCATCCCTAATAGGTTTCGGGGTAGCTAGCCACCGCACCCTATTAGAGCTTCTTTCTAACTTTCTGTGGGCCTCTCTTTTGCCCGGTACATGTCACTTTACAAAAGTAAAATACTTTCTTACTCATAAAGCTTATAATTATCAAGCTATCTTTCCTTTTTCATAACTTTTTGCACTACAAAACTTTACCTTTCTTACTTGGAACTTTCATCGAGCACCTTGCGTGCCCTTAACCCAAAACTCATTTTTGGGACTTTTCAAGAATTTAGTCTTATCATACTTAGGTCACACAACCAAAACTTAATCAAAACCAAGTTCTAAGTTAATAAACATGTTCTCTTTATAAACTTAAGACACGCAATTAGCATAAACTTAAAACATGCACTTAGATCATAAAATCAAGGTTCTACATCGGAAACGACATAACGGAAACTACTTCTATTGCAGGTGAGTGATCTACTTACACTTTTCTTGAAGAAACTCACTAAGTATCTCGAAATTCCTAGCGTAGGGTTCTTTTCCTCTTCCTTTGCAAGAAAACTTCACCCTTGGCCCTAGGGAAGAAGCCCTAGGTTTTCTACTTCAAGAGGAAGAAGGAGGAAGAAAACTCCCCCTTTCTCCCTATTTTCGCAACCTCCTCCCTCTGCTCGCGCGGCCTCCCGAAACCCTAAAAGGGGTCTTAACACAACTTAAGTGGAAGTTTAAATACCTCTTCATGAAACGGGCTAAATCAACTATAATATTATTTCATTTCATCCTTTTTTGTGCTTGATACCCTAGCCCAGCTGGTTACTTGGATGCCCTTAAGGCTTTGCTTCCCTTGTGGTCGCGGGATCAAATCCCACCCGACCCCTTATTTTTTTTTCTTTCTATTTTTAATCCGAAAAATGCTATAAAATTCCGAAAAATCCCTAATAATACCAGAAAATTATTGGGTGTTACAATCCTCCCTACCTTATAAAAAGTTCGTCCTCGAACTTAGAACAGCTCTGGATACCTTTGCCTCATGCTATCTTCTGACTCCCATGTTGCTTCTTCATACTTCTGATTCAGCCATAATACTTTTATTAGTGGTACCACATTGTTCCTCAGCTTCTTATCTGCTCGATCTATTATCTGAATAGGTCGACTTTCATAACTGAGATCTTCTTGAACTTGTACCATCTGTGGCTCAATCACTTGGTTGGCATCTGGGGTATGCTTCTTTAGCATTGAGACATGGAACACATTGTGTATTGCTGACATCTCTGAGGGTAGCTTCAACTCAAAAGCTACTTTGCCAACTCTTTTCGTCACTGGGTAGGGCCCTACGTACTGAGGACTTTGCTTGCCTTTCTTGCGAAATCTCATCACACCCTTCATAGGAGCTACTTTGAGGAAAACTGTATCCCCAACTTCAAACTCTAACGGCCTACGGCGTACATCGGCGTAGCTCTTCTGCCTACTTTGAGCAGTCTCTATCCTCTGGCGGATGCTCTTTATAGCTTCTGTGGTATCATCTATAAGATCAGTCTGTGACCCCATTTCCTTCTTCTCACTTCCTTCATACCAACAGAGGGAGATCTACACTTCCTACCATAAAGAGCTTCATAGGGTGACATACCAATAGTGGCTTGGTAACTGTTGTTGTAGGCAAACTCAGCTAAACATAAATACTTGCACCAACTGCCCTTGAAGTCCAATGCACAAGCTCTGAGCATATCTTCTAGAACCTGATTCACTCTCTCTGTCTGCCCATCAGTCTGAGGATGGAAAGCTGTGCTGAATTTCAGTTTGGTGCCCAACGCTGTCTGTACGCACTCCCAAAAGTGTGAAGTGAAACGACCATCCCTATCAGAGATAATGGTCTTCGGGACTCCGTGTAGTCGGATCACTTCCTGCACATATAATTGGGCTAACTTTTCGATTGAGTAAGACACTCTGATTGCCAAAAAGTAGGCAGACTTGATCAATCTGTCTACTATCACCCAAATAGCATCATAGTCATTAGTTGTCTTTGGTAAACCAACTATGAAATCCATGGCTATGTCTTCCCATTTCCACTCTGGAATCTGAATGGGCTGTAGGATACCTCCTGGTCTCTGGTGTTCTGCTTTAACTCTCTGACATGTCAGGCAGGTACTGACATACTTAGCTATGTCTCTCTTCATCCCTGACCACCAAAATCTTCTTTTCAAATCCTGGTACATCTTAGTGGAACCAGGATGCATTGAGTAGAGAGTTCCATGGGCTTCTTCAAGAATCTTCTTTCTCAGCTCTTCATGATTGGGGACGCATAAACGGTCACCATAGTAGAGTATCCCACTGTCAGATACTCTAAACTCTTTACTCTCTCCTTCTTGCATCTCCTGCTTGATCCTTTGGATATCAGATCCTCAGCTTGCTCTTTCTGTATCTCTTCAAGCAAAGTTGACTCTAGTGTCAATAGAGCTAGCTGCCCATCAATAATCTCCACTCCATAATCTACTATCTCCTTCTGTAATGGTGGTGCCAATGATGATAAGGACATCAAAGTGGCACAAGTCTTTCTACTCAGTGCATCTGCTACTCTATTTGCCTTACCAGGGTGGTAAAGAATCTCACAGTCATAGTTCTTCAATAACTCAAGCCACCTTCGATGTCTCATATTGAGGTCTTTCTGAGTGAAGAAATATTTCAGACTCTGGTGATCTGTATAAATCTTGCACTGCACTCCATACAGATAATGTCTCCATATTTTTAGAGCGAAGACTACAGCTGCCAACTCCAGATCATGAGTGGGGTAATTCTTTTCATAGTCCTTGAGTTGCCTGGAAGCATAAGCTATGACTTTGCCTTCTTGCATAAGGACTGCTCCAAGTCCTAGCTTTGATGCATCACTGTATATATCAAAGCTCTTATCACCTTCGAGTACTGTAAGGATAGGAGCGCTGGTCAGTCTCTTCTTCAACTCAAGGAAGCTCTGCTCACAGTCCTCAGTCCACTCATACTTCTTATTCTTTCTGGTAAGGGCTGTAAGTGGAGAAGCTATCTTTGAAAAGTCCTCTACAAACCTTCTGTAGTACCCTGCCAAACCCAGAAAACTTCTGAAATCACTGGCATTCTTTGGTCGACTCCAGTTTCTAACTGCTTCAATCTTGGCTGGGTCTACCATAATACCTTCCTTGGAAATGATGTGGCCTAGGAATGCCACCTGGTCAAGCCAAAACTCACACTTTGAGAATTTGGCGTACCACTCCTTCTGATGTAAGGTTTGCAATACCATCTTCAGGTGGTCGGCATGTTCTTCCTGAGTCTTTGAATACACTAGGATATCATCAATAAAGACAATGACGAACTTGTCCAGAAAATCCTTGAACACTCTATTCATTAGATCCATAAACGTCGCAGGGGCGTTTGTCACTCCAAAGGGCATGACCACAAACTCGTAGTGCCCATATCTTGTACTGAAAGCAGTCCTTGGCACATCACTCTCCTTCACTCTAAGCTGATGGTAACCTGATCGCAGATCTATCTTGGAGAACACTGTGGTTCCCTTCAGCTGATCAAATAAATCATCTATCCTTGGCAAAGGATATCTGTTCTTGATGGTTACCTTATTCAAAGCTCGATAATCTATGCACATTCGCATAGATCCATCTTTCTTCTTAACGAACAGTACAGGAGCTCTCCAAGGTGAATGACTAGGGCGGATGAAACCCTTGTCAAGCAGCTCTTGTAATTGTTCTTGTAATTCTTTCAGTTCTGCTGGCGCCATGCGATAAGGTGCCTTCGAAATTGGGTTGGTTCCTGGGGCCAACTCAATTTCCCGATTGGGAGGGAGTCCTGGTAACTCTTCAGGAAACACCTCAGGATAGTCACAGACTACCCTCACTTCTTCTCTCTTCAATCCTTCTCCTTGACTTGCATCCACTATATGAGCTAAAAAAAACCAGAGCACCCCTTTTCTAACATTCTCTGAGCTTGTAAGGTATATAAGAACCTTTCTGTCTTTCTCTTTGGGTCTCCAATAAACTCAAATGGAGTTTCTACTTCTGATGTGAACTTGACTTTCCTCTTGCGGCAGTCTATAGAAGCACTATACTTGCTCAAGAAGTCCATCCCTAAAATGACATCGTAATCCTTCATCTCAAGGACTACCAAGTCACTGTAGAGCTCTCGGTTGGAAATCTAGATTGGTACTACCCTCAGAAGACTTCTGGTCTCACTGCTTCCTCTTGCCTGAATTTCCTTTCCAATTTTGTTGGTTACCTGGGATCTTTGGACTGGTACTTGCTTCTATATCATATGGGTGGCCATTATACTATTTAAGTAGTGCTCAGTGATCATGGCACTACTTATCAGTTCTTCTGAGGTTTGCGGTCTACTAACACCGCTGGCCACGTTTAACACTATCTCAGGCCTGAACATCTTGAGCTTTAGCCTGACTCTCTCTTTTTCTGTGCTAACTAGCTCTGGGCACAGACGAGCTAACCGATTAAACTTCTTCACTGCTTCATCCACGGATAAGTCTCCTTGTTTGAACTCCGTGAATTCGTCGTAATGCTTGTTGGTTACTCACATGTGAAAATATTCTTCGAAGAACTCAGTCTTGAAGTCGGCCCATGTCATCTAGCTGACATTTCTCTTGGCCATGACTCTCTCCCACCATATTTTAGCATCTCCTGTAAGGCAGAAAGATGCACACTTTATCTTCTCTACCTCAGGCCAGTCCAGTAGCTTTACTATGCTTTCCCAAGTTTTGAACCATGCTTGAGCATCTCATGGTTCGCTTGTGCCTGAGAAGTTCTCTGGCTTCAGTTTCTGCCACTGAATGAGGTACGCTTCTTGCCTTACCCCCCCCCTTGCCGGGACTACTGATGTAACCGATAGATCTTCGGTCACAACTAGTGTCGTAACATTTGACACTGGTGGGGTAACAGGAGTGGTCTGCTGATTAGCCATCATCGTGGCGATAACTTACTGTTGCTCTGCTACTTGCCTCTGCAACTGAGCCACCACCTCTAAGAGATTTGGTGGTGGTACTGACTCTGTTGCCTCTTGCCCTCTAGGAGCTTACTCCTCGTTTTGGGCCTTTCTAGGACGTCCTCAAATGTATAACTTAACACATAACGGTAATATTCTCAAACTTGCTTTAGGATACAACAAGACCTTGGTCTTGTTTCTTATCTCATTTCTTAGTCCAAGAACTCGTTCTAGGGCTTAGTAAGGCCTTGGTCTTACTCAGAACTTTTATCGAACACCTTGTGTGCCGACATCCCCCAAACCTTGCGTTTAGGCAAATCAAGACATTGGTCTTGCTATACTAAGATCACAACATGAAGGACGTCCTCTTGGAATTCTCTTACTATACATCATAAAGAGAATAAGGACATTACTTATCATCCTACACAACTAGCATATAATATATCATCATACTATCATCCGACACATATAGCATAAGTCATATCATGTCATCTTACTCATTATCTCTTACTAACTTCATTTTCTCCATGCACATATTAGCATATAATAATACTAACATACTTCCTTATCATCATGCACTTACTGATACTAGCAGTGAATAATGAAAAGCAAACAAAACTACAACATATAAACTTCTTACTTGGCAGGCGGCAAGATTGATGCTTGATGTCAGTGTGGCGGAAGGAAGGAACTTTGCTCTGATACCACTCTGTAACGACCCGCCTTCTCTAACATTCTCCCCTACGGCGGCGCCACATTCACTTAGCCTTAACTTTACCTTGTTCTTAGCCTTAGGTTATAACTACTTGACTTCCCTTAACTTGCTCTGATATATTTTTTTTTTTCCTTCTCTCTTTTTTTTCCAAAAAAAACAAAACAACTTTCATTTTATTTGCTTTGCTAGGATTTACCCCTAGACCTCTTAGGTGTAACACTAAAGCACTAACCAGCTGCTCTATACCACTTTCTTTTCAATGGTACCAGTCGACTGCTATATAGCCAGTCGACTGGTATCGGCCACAGCAAGTTTTTGGGCGCGGCACCAGTCGACTGGCCTTTTGGCAGTCGACTGGTAGACCGAACAGAAGGTTCTGTTCGATATCGCAGTCGACTGGTTTGTACCAGTCGACTGGCACGCCTGAAACCTGTATTTTCAGACCCGAAAATTTGTTTCAAAAGTCCACAATTCACATACCTCCAATGTAAACAAAGACATAACTCCATTTCTATACTCTATATTAGTTTTATAAACATTTTAGCAACTCAAAACGAATCCAATAACTTGAAATTAGAATCCTTGCGAGATTTAACAAAACTATCAAAATGTAAGCAAAACACTCTAGAGTTTGTACCAAACTTAACCTCTATATGCGTAGTTTAAACAAAGTCATTCCTTCTACCACTTCAAAACACCAAAACACATGTTCTACAAGACTTAGCCCAAAGATCTCTTCCACGGTTCCGCCGCCACTGAACATCAAAGCAAGTCCCTTCGCCTCCTTAACTTATGCTTTTTCTTTACCTTTATCTGCAATAGAAGGAAAATGCAACTAATAAGCAAATTGCTTTGTAAGTAAATCCTAACTCACAAATCCAAACGATAAGGGATAAACATGCTCTTTTCAAAGAATGCTTACTTCCAAAATACATGCACATGGGAAAACTTACTTATACTTATCATGCTCAATCATGTTGAAAACATTACTTGCATAAAACATTTGCAAACTTAACATGCTCATACATTAACACTAACCTCTTTACTCTTACCCTTTATCATGCTTACAAAGTATCAATGTGAACTTATTGAAATAAAGACATGTACTCAAAGCTAGAACACTTGTAAATACTTATATACTTGAAAATAATATTCAACTTTCTTTAGGCCTTGACATTGTACCATGGTATCAATGTACCAATTGCGCGCATCCCTAATAGGTTTCGGGGTAGCTAGCCACCGCACCCTATTAGAGCTTCTTTCTAACTTTCTGTGGGCCTCTCTTTTGCCCGGTACATGTCACTTTAAAAAAGTAAAATACTTTCTTACTCATAAAGCTTATAATTATCAAGCTATCTTTCCTTTTTCATAACTTTTTGCACTACAAAAACTTTACCTTTCTTACTTGGAACTTTCATTGAGCACCTTGCGTGCCCTTAACCCAAAACTCATTTTTGGGACTTTTCAAGAATTTAGTCTTATCATACTTAGGTCACACAACCAAAACTTAATCAAAACCAAGTTCTAAGTTAATAAACATGTTCTCTTTATAAACTTAAGACACGCAATTAGCATAAACTTAAAACATGCACTTAGATCATAAAATCAAGGTTCTACATCGGAAACGACATAACGGAAACTACTTCTATTGCAGGTGAGTGATCTACTTACACTTTTCTTGAAGAAACTCACTAAGTATCTCAAAATTCCTAGCGTAGGGTTCTTTTCCTCTTCCTTTGCAAGAAAACTTCACCCTTGGCCATAGGGAAGAAGCCCTAGGTTTTCTACTTCAAGAGGAAGAAGAAGGAGGAAGAAAACTCCCCCTTTCTCCCTATTTTCGCAACCTCCTCCCTCTGCTCGCGCGGCCTCCCGAAACTCTAAAAGGGGTCTTAACACAACTTAAGTGGAAGTTTAAATACCTCTTCATGAAACGGGCTAAATCAACTATAATATTATTTTATTTCATCCTTTTTTGTGCTTGATACCCTAGCCCAGCTGGTTACTTGGATGCCCTTAAGGCTTTGCTTCCTTTATGGTCGCGGGATCAGATCCCACCCGACCCCTTATTTTTTTTCTTTCTATTTTTAATCCGAAAAAATGCTATAAAATTCCGAAAAAATCTCTAATAATACCAGAAAATTATTGGGTGTTACACTCCCGGCCGGCCCGTGCTCTTCGCAGCTTTTGCTTCGCCGACCTCTAAGTTTCTCCCGCGCACGTCACCCAATCTCTTCTTTGCTGATCTACTTTCCTCCGTTAACCCATTTCTTCTAGCCGACCTAATAAGTTTCTCTGCTCTTCTCTACGCCATCACCCCATCTCTGTTTGCTCGACCCAATCGCTCCGCCGTGCCCCTTCCCTCCCCTTTCCCCAACCCTCCGACACACCTCGCTTGGGAGCCCCAGTCCATGCGGTTTCCTTCGGTTTGTGGCTAGCGTTCTTGCTGGAGGGACCTCCATTGGTGGAGCGGAATCGGAGAATCGCTTGCCCGATGAATCTCCCGTCGGCGAAGATTCTGCAGCGTTCGAACCGAGGGAAAACTCTCTTCCTGGGTCTATTTCACCGCTATACTGGGAGTCATGCTCGGTGCGCTTAACATTCTGTGGATTAGCCCGTCCACCGGGTTCGCTGGCGCATACATCGATGTCGTTTCTCGACTTTCAGAGAGCCCGAAGGTGACTATGATTAGCATTTGTGCTTTTCTCTGATTATCAGTATCCCTTTTTAAATTCTAAATAGAAAATCGGAGGAAAGAGAGGTAAGAGATATTTAAATTCTAAATAGAAAATCGGAGGAAAGAGAGGTAAGAGATAAATAAGTAGTAGTGATGATTAACTTGCATGTAATTTGATTGTTTGACTGAGACGACTTCATTCATTTTGAAATAGGTCTAGTGTGACATTGGAATGTTTTGAAACATGGCTTGTTATTGCCTTTTTACTTTTATCAGGGAATGAATAATTTATTCTCATTAGTCCGGCTGTTAGTTTATCTGCTTTGTTAAATAAATAAATAGACTTTCTTACCTTCTTTTTCATGATCTCTTTGGCAGATTTATCAGTTCTAAGTTTCTTAAAAGCATGTTGGTTTCTAGTCCCACTTTAGGTTAAGGATTCACCTAATTTGCTTCAGCTTAAGAACTATGGTATTAATAAGCAAAGTAATCTCTTGGTCATTGTATATTTGTGTCGTTACAACTACTGGCAAGACCCACTGATGGTAGGAAAACTTTGATGGCAACAGATTGTAACATTACTAGAGCATGGAGCATTTGTTGCTTCAAGAAGAGATGTCATGTTTATGTTATGGACAAGAAAAGAAACTTTATGTACTTTAAAAATTTATGTTATGCATTTTTATCATGTTTATTATTATTATTATTATTATTATTATTTATGTAATGTTTATATTTATTTGTCTTATTGTTATTATTTATGCCATGTTTACATTTGATGTTATTATTATTATTCATGTTATGTTTAGGTTTGTGATATTTTACTTATCCATGTTACGGTGTAGATTTTAACATTGATTTCATTCATATTGTTATAGCGGAGAGCATAATAGATTGTAAAAAAGAGACAGTTGATCAGGAGCTACATGGACTTACTGTACATGTGCAGAGGAACGAGAGAGGGCCTACATTGATGAGTAAATTAACTACAACTTGTACAAATGTCTTAACTTGACTCAATCAGCAAACTAAATTTATATGAAAATCATGTTCACACAAATTTGTTGTACTATGAGCCAACTTGAATACTTGATTCATGTAGCTCTGCATGCTTGCTCCTTATCTTCATTTCCTAGCTTGCTTCTTGTCTTCATTTCTTTGGTGCTGACGTAAGGAATAACTCTGCATGCATGGTTGCTTCTTGTCTTCATTTCTATGGCGCTGACTGTGCATTGTCTACATTTCCTAACAATTGGTGGAACCTAAGCTCGTCAAGAGATCATTAACATATTGAACTTGTAAGCTTTCACTTGTATTGAACTTGTATGCAAATCTTCACTGTGGCAGCAAATATGCTTTAACACGTTTACAAATTTGTATGCTTTAACACGTTTACAATTACTACACGTTTACAATTTGTATGCTTTAACACGTTGATTGCAAACCTTCTTGTATGCTTTACCACTTTTCAGTAGAAACTACATGTATGCTTCCTAGCTTGCTTCTTGTCTTCATCAACAAAATATCTTGTATAATTTACCACTTTGTTACTACACGTTTGTCTCCAGTTGGTTGTCTCCAATTGGCACCAGCTTTTCTTAGCTAATGATAGAAGGTTCTACACCTACATGCTTCTTCATTGCTGTCATTCCTGTAACATTTATATGTTTCCTTGCTAATCCTGTAAGTTCATAGCTATTTTCTACCGTGATATTAGTTTAATTCTAGAAGTTGCTGTCATTCCTGTAACATGTATATGTTTCCTTGCTAATCCTATAAGTTCATAGCTATTTTCTACTGTGATATTAGTTTAATTCAAGAAGTTGCATGCTTTAGTTAAATTTGTCTTCCTCTTGTTTATATTCTGAAACATTTCGTCCCTTGCTTTGTACCTGGATTCCCTATCCCTAAAACTATGGCTTGTTGCATACAAAACTGTGGCTTGTATCGAGGCTCGGCAATTCACAAAGCAAATGCAAAGAAGAACGACTACAAGACATGGTTTGTTTTGTTAGATTGAAAAAGTTTTTCTTTAAAGCTTATGTATGAAGATATGAATGGATGGTTCTTATAATTTGGATTGTGACCATTACATTACCTTTTCTATTTCATTGTAGGGTAATCTAAAACAAAGTGATTCTATTGAATGTGGATATTATGAGATGAGGTACATGAAAGAGATAGTTGAATGTGAAAATCTACAGTTAGAGAAGATGGTAATATTTTTTTATTATATGCTTTGGTTTATGATTGAGATAAACTATTACAGTTGGATGAATCTAATGCATTTTGTATAAAAATTTATAGGAACAATCAAGAATCAATATTACCAACAATCCGAATATGATGATGTCAGAAGTGAATGGAGTGAATTTATCTACTCATATGTAGGTGCCTAAATTGGTGGTGTACTTAGGATATATATTTTGTTCTTTCATTATGGATTTTGGATATACTTGTGGATATATATTTTGGTTATATATACTTGTGGATTTATGGATATATACTTGTACATTGATAGATTCGTTGATATATATTCATCATTTTGAATGGATAATTGCTTAATCTAATTAATGCATTTAAGTTATATATATATATATATTGGAATATTATTGTATAATAAAATATTATTTAATTTTAATGAGTAAAAAAAATTTTACTTCACTTTTTTATTAAATTAGTACGGTGGTAATCGACATTTACTTCATTATATTAAAATTATATTATAATAAAGTATGATTATTTACTTTAATAATAAAATTTGACGGTGAAGTAATCAAAAATAAAATACTTCATCCATTTAAATTGTGATGAAGTTAAATAAAATATTTACTTCATCATAATTTAAATAATTACGAAGTCGTTTCAAATCTATTACTTCTGTATCATACAAAACAATGAAGTCTTTTAAATCGATTACTGTGTCAATAAATGTATACTATGAAGTAACATAATACTACGTACTTCGATAAATATAAATACTAGCGAAGTTATAAAATATATTTGCTTCGACAATTAACGTAAATTGTGAAGTTACATGTTATCTATTACTTCGTCGCATTACAAAACTACTAAAACAACAAATATTTTTTTTACTTCGACAATCAATTTAAACTGTAAAATTATATATCATCGATTACTTCGGCACTTTACAAAATCAACGAAGTACAAGACAAGTTTTTACTTCAGAATCGGTTCAAATCTGAACCGGTTTGCCTCTTTGAACCGTAAAAGACTTCGCTATTTTCATGGATATGACTTCTGATATGACGAAGTAAAATAATCCCTTTTTACTTCACGTGCGTCTACTTCGGTAATTATTTATCTATGACTTCGGTGAATATATGAAGTAAATTAAGGAAATTCTACTAGTGTTTCTCTCTAAAATTATTATTTTTTTCTTTCTCTTTTTCTCCATCTTCTTTATCATTTTATTTATCATTTTATTATTGAGTTTTGCTCCTCCATAAATTATTATGCACACATTTTTTTTAATAATTCGCATGGATGCTTATTTGATTGATAATTTATTAAAATTAAAATTAATGAAAAGATAGGTTCATGAAATTCTTATCCATATAGAATCTCAGGGAAAGATATATTATATGTAGTGATTATATCCAATCTAATATCTTTAGGTCACATAGTATCAATTTCATCGTTGCATCAAGAATTTTTTTCATCAAACTTAAAATTGATTGATTTTTTAAATTGCATTAAAAATATATTATAATATTATAATAATTTATTATTTATTGCCCATTTAATTAGTATTTTTAATATTTATTACCAAAATATAACTTTATTTATTTAATTAAAAATATTCATTAGTTAAATATATTATTTATTTAATAAATTATGTTTGAAAACTTTGTATATATATATTTTTTATTTTTTAAATTTATTTAATAGAAAAGTGAGGTTTACCTCCGCATCACAAAAGAGACTGCTTGATGATGCATCAATTTTCGCTCCGAATGGGGTTCATGAGGCTTCATTTTTCGCTCCGAACGTGGCTCTGACTTGTCACAAAAGAGACCGTGCTTGATGCTCGAATGCAGTACTAGGTTAATTAAAATATATGCAGATATTCAGATTATTCACTCTGTCTTGTTTTTAATATAAAATATTTCTAACATCTAATGGATCATTTCAATTCGAAGTTAATTGATCTGATTAATCTTTTTCTTTTCTTTTTATATAGGATTTAATTAAAGCTCACATGCTTAATATAGATGAAACAAATTATAAAGAAGCTCTTGAAACTGTTGGATATTATTATTATCTCTATTAGATGGGTTTATTTGTAAGTTACATGTAAATACAATCTGAGCCCTTAAAGTGATCTAACTTATGTTTATTGGGTTTCGATTATTGGATGCGGGTTCAATGTATAAAACCCTTTAGACCAATCTGTTATTATCTATGGGCTGATAACAGATTGGATTTCTATATAAAGGGAGGTCCCCAAGGGTTTAGGTAATCTTCATGACCTAGTTTCTTGTTCTCATTAACAAGAAACTTTACGGCGCCGTCAAACCTAAGCCCCTTGGAAGATTCTCCTTCTTCTTTCCGCTGCATCTTCTTCCACAGGGATCAAGCCGACGATGCTACGACAAGGACAATGGTTCTTCAATCAGGTTCCTTATCTTTCGGTTTATATCTTTTATTTTGTTATGTCATGATTCGATGAAACAATAGATCTATACTTATATATATATACATTATGTTTTCTCTTCGAGTTCTTATTTGGTTTTCTAGAATTCATGCGATTAGGAGAAAACACAATGTTCTATCAATTGGTATCAGAGCCTTGGCTTTGTTTCATGGTTTTTATGGTAATAAAGTTTAAATTTTTTTTCGTCGATTTATTGTATGTATGCTAGATTAAGTTTTCCTAGTATAATACAATTTTTATCGTCGAAAATCATGTAAAAGAAAATTTAGGATAGACTTGTTTTCTAAGTTTTTCATATTTTATGTGAAACATATGAAAACGACGGAAGAACTATCATGTTTAATCTAATTTTTAGGTTAAAATGTGATGATTTAATCGATTGACTTGGTCAATCAATTGATTATCAAGTCTAAAATTGTGAATAGAATAAATTTGATTTAATCAATTATCATCTTAAATTTGTGATAAGATGAATTAGGAATTATATCGATTAAATTTTTTTTCTGTGAAATACTTTTTTTTTCACGTCGAAGAAAAAAAAAGGTGAAACTGTTTCGTAGAAACAGTAAAACAAAAAAAAAGGGTGAAACTGTTTCGTAGAAACAGTAAAAAAAAAAAAATCAATTGATTAATGCATTAATACGTGAGTGACTTTTATATATAAAAAGGGCTAATGCATCAAATATTTTTTCTTGATGAGGAGATTAAATAATATTATTTAATATTATTTAATTATAGAACCATAAAGAAACTCTAATTTTTTAAAGGAGGGTTCTATATATGATATAGTCGTATATATTAAGCTTTTAGATCGATTGGGATAATCAATTGGATCATATCATTTGATTACCATATAGTGTCAATCGATTAATGAGCTTAATTTTGAGGTGTCAAGACTAATAAAGAAATTATCTGTTCGATTAAATATCTAGAATTTTCTTGGGTCTATCTACACAACGTGCTACTAAATTGAACTATTGTGTCGGCCCAAAGGAAGGCACCTTAGGTCGGTTTAGTGTATTTTGTGTTGGTAGACGTATATCTATGCTAAGAGTAATCGACCCAAAGGAAGGTTGCTTTTATGCCAGATATATGTTCAAGATAGTTTACAATTATTGAACATAATTTATTTTGTTCTGATCATGCACAAAATATGTCGGCCCAAAGGAAGACATATTGCGTGGCAGATTAAAATTGTTGTAAGCTATAGACCAAAATATAACTCATATAAAGTTTCATATTATGCACACAATGGGTCGGCCCAAAGGAAGACACATTGTGTGGTCAATTAAAGGTTGAGTTATATCAGAGAGTACCGCTAACAAATTTTAATCTACACATTAAAGAGCAGAGGGCTGAATTTCAGCTGCGGAGAAATCAAATCGCATGAGTCTAAGCATCATGAAGCTTTCCATACTGGCACAAATAAAGGGCTCAATAACAGAGAGTGAAGATGCTAGGAGTTTCCTTAACCAACTGGCAGACCGATTCACCTCAAATGAAAAGGTCAAGATTACTACACTTCTTATGAAGTTGGTAACCATGCGGTACAGTGGTAAAAGAAACATAAGAGAGTACATTATAGAAACATCTGAAAGTACTCACTTAGCATCTGATTCTCAAAGTACGAGCAAGAAGCGAAAGAGGATCAATAACAAAGGAAAAGGAAAGTAAACTGCAGATTCTGGAGACAAACTTCTCAATTTTGTTAGTTCAGAAGTCAATTTAGCTATTGTACCCATTGACACTTGGTGGATAGATATTGGTGCTACTACTCACATAAGTGTCACTATGCAGGGTTGTCTCAGGAGCCGACTTCCACTTGATGGTGAAAGATACATCTGTACGGGGAATGGAAAAAAGGCTGCAGTAGAGGCTATTGGTGTTTTTAGGCTTTATTTAGGAACTGATGCTTATTTGGATTTGGAGAATACATTCATTGTACCATCTTTCAGACGAAACTTAATTTCAATTTCTTGTTTGGACAAATCAGGTTATTCTTGTTCATTTGGAAATGAAATGTTTAGTATTTTCTATAATTCAATTTTGATTGGTAATGGTTCCTTGGTTGATAAGCTTTATAAATTAAACACCTTTACTCCTACGATTGACAACGTAATAATGCATAGTGTAGGTACGAAACATAAATTAACCAACGAGAATTTTTCTATGTTGTGGCATAGGCGTTTAGGACATATATCCAAACAACCTAGAAAGGTTGATGTCACATGGAATTCTTGATTCCCTTGACATGTCAAATTTTGATGTTTGCATAGAGTGTGTTAAGGGGAAGACAACTAACAAAAGGAACAAAGGGGCTGGCCGTTGTAGTGACGTTTTGGAGCTAATACATACGGATATTTGCGGACCATTCCCTAAGGAATCTTGGAATGAACACATATTTTATTAGCTTCATAGACGACTATTCTTGATTTGGCTATCTGTACCTTATTCATGAGAAGTCGCAATCTTTGGACATGTTCAAAATTTTCAAAGCCGAAGTTGAACTTCAACTAGGTAAGAAAATTAAAGCCGTCCGATTCGACCGTGGAGGAGAATATTACGGTCGATATGATGGATCAGGTGAACAACATCCAGGACCTTTTGCAAATTACCTTGCTGAGTGTAGGATTGTGCCTCAGTATACCATGCCTGGTACACCCAGTCAAAATGGTGTAGCTGAGCGTCACAATCGAACCCTAAAAGATATGGTGAGAAGTATGATGACTTTCACTTCTCTACTGGAGTCTTTGTGGGGTGAGGCACTCAAGACTGCAGTTTACCTTCTCAATAGAGTACCTAGTAAGACAGTAACTAAAACCCCATTCAAGATGTGAACGGGTAGAAAGCCTAGCATTAGGCATTTACACGTCTGGGGTTGTCCAGCTGAGGCTAGGCCTTACAAGTCTAATGAAAAGAAACTGGACTCAAGAACTGTTAGCTGCAATTTTATAGGTTACTCTGAGACATCAAAGGGGTATAAATTTTATGATCCATCTAATTGATCCTTCTTCGAAACGGGAAACGCCAAGTTTATTGAGGACAGTGGGAGTGATAAAATCAGGGAAGTATCTTTTGAGGAAAGCGTTGGCAATCCTCTTATGTTCACTACTAGTGCAATCAGTAGTGGTATAGTTACCATACCACACATTATAGATATTGCACATCCAGTGAGCGTAGTGAACCAAGATATTTCCATGACATCTCCAATTCAATTGGAGGAGCCTACCTCTGAAATTGAAGTATTGCCTCATATTGATGAGCAAGTACCTCAACCACCTCAAACACAAGTGCCCTTAAGGCGATCCACAAGGGAACGGAGAAGCACGAATTCTCGTGATTATGTTTATCTCCAAGAGAATGAGTTTGATATAGGGTTGGAAAGTGATCCTACATCATTCCAAGAAGTCAAACAATGCTCTAACTCTGAAAGGTGGATTAATGCCATGCAAGAAGAGTTGAAGTCTATGACAGACAATGATGTTTGGGAACTTGTCGAATTGCCTGAAGGTTCGAAACCCGTTGGTTGTAAATGGATATTTAAAACTAAGCGAGATTCGAAGGGCAATATCGAATGGTATAAGGCTCGTCTTGTTGCCAAGGGATTCACTCAAAAGGAAGACATTGATTATAAGGAGACTTTCTCACCTGTGTCGACGAAAGACTCCCTTAGGGTAATCATGACACTTGTAGCTCATTTTGATTTGGAGCTATATCAAATGGATGTAAAGACTGCATTCCTCAATGGAGACATAGAGGAGTCTATATATATGGTGCAACCGGAGAACTTTGAGTCCTCAGACTCAAAGCACCTAGTATGTAAATTAAAGAAGTCCATTTATGGTTTAAAACAGGCATCTCGTCAATGGTACCAGAAATTTGATCAAGTGGTTACTTCATTTGGATTTAAAGAGAACCCCGTTGATCAGTGCATATATGTCAAGTTCAGTGGGAACAAGTTTGTTGTACTTGTTTTGTACGTGGATGATATATTGCTTGCGAGCAATAATAAGGGTCTACTGCATGAAACCAAGTCATTTCTATCTGGTAAATTTGAAATGAAAGATCTTGGTGATGCATCTTTTGTTCTAGGCATTCAGATCTGTCGTGATCGATCAAGAGGCATTCTTGGACTTTCACAACAAGCCTATATTGAGAAGATGCTTATAAGGTATGACATGCAGAACTGTACACCTGGTGACACACCTGTGTCAAGAGGTGACAAGTTCAGTTTATAGCAGTGTCCATGACTTGAACTTGAAATAAAGGAGATGGAACAATTCCCATATGCATCAGCAGTGGGAAGTCTCATGTATGCACAAGTTTGCACTCGACCAGATATAACATTTGTAGTTGGGATGTTAGGCAGATATGTTAATAACCCAGGACCGTCCACTGGAAAGCAATTAAAAGAGTGATGCGGTATTTGCAAAGAACTAAAAGACACATGCTCACGTATCGGAGGTCAGATCATCTGGAGGTGATTGGTTATTCAGACTCCGATTTTGCTGGATGCTTAGATAGCAGGAGGTCCACTTCAGGCTATATCTTCATGCTTGCTGGAGGGCTATACCTTGGAAGAGCGTCAAGCAGACGCTAGTAGCTACTTCTACTATGGAGGCAGAATTGGTAGCATACTATGAAGCATCCAATCACGGGATTTGGCTGCGGAACTTCATCACAGCATTACATATCGTTGATTGCATTGACAGGCCACTGAGGATCTATTGTGATAATAAAGCTGCAGAACTTTATGCCAAGAACAACCGCAGTTCGTCAAAGTCCAAGCACATCGACATTATGTTTCTAGCGGTTAAAGAGAGAGTTCAGAGTCGTCAGATCATGGTAGAGCACATCAACACAGATTCCATGTTGGCCGATCCACTTACCAAAGGCTTGGTGCCCAAGGTGTTTCATGCGCATGTTGTGGATATGGGAGTTCTTCTTTTGGAAGAAGAACTCATCTAGTGAGAGTTTGTATTTATTTTATTGCTCTATGTTAATAAAGACAAACATTTTATTTTGATTATTGTACGTACCTAAAGTTCAAAAATAATAATGGAAATTCATATGTTTGTTTGACGTTTTGAATACGATATCATGATTTACTACTGCTGTTTAGCATTTGGTGTTTGTAAATATGATACAGATTCCTTTTGGAATCATAAAGTTTGGATCATGATTTACTGTTGCAGTTTAGCATAAGATATTTGCAAATATAATCAGACTCTTTTGAGTCACTTTGGACCAGTTGGAAATTGGCATGTACTGATCACATTTCATATAATTTCTACTCTATACATCCGCATCTTGATCTATGTCGTTAATGACATTGGTATTGTGAATACTGTTGGGGATTGCTACGATCATATATAGTACCTATGACTTCTTTAGTCTTATACCAACGAAGTTAATGGACCAGATTATTTAAAGGGGTATTTTGTACCCATAAAATTTGATATCAACTAAAGTTTTGCTTGTATTTACTATACAACTCACACATAGCCCAAGTGGGAGATTGTTGGATATTATTATTATCTCTATTAGGTGGACTTATTTGTAAGTTGCATATGTAAATACAATCTGACCCTTAAAGTGATCTAACTTATGTTTATTGGGTTCGGATTATTGGATGCGTGTTCAATGTATAGAACTCTTTAGACCAATCTGTTATTATCTATTGGCTGATAACAGATTGGATTTCTATATAAAGGGGAGGTCCCCAAGGGTTTAGGTAATCTTCATGACCTAGTTTCTTGTTCCCCATTAACAAGAAATTTTACGGCGCCGTCAAACCTAAGCCCCTTGGAAGATTCTCCTTCTTCTTTCCGCTGCATCTTCTTCCACAGGGATCAAGCCGACGACGCTACGACAAGGACAATGATTCTTCAATTAGGTTCCTTATCTTTTGATTTATATTTTTTATTTTGTTATGTCATGATTCGATGAAATAATAGATCTATACTTATATATATACATTATATTTTTTTCGAGTTTTTATTTAATTTTTTAAAATTCATACGATTAGAAGAAAATATAATGTTCTATAAGAAGCCTGATTGTGTTGTAATGGAAAGGCGAGTCAAGAGCATTTTGAGGAGGATTGGTAGAGAATCTGCCGCTGACCCTCTGGCTGAGACAAGTACGCCGATAGCAATCTCTGACCGAGACTTTTGGAAACCATCTGATAAACTGCATGCGTTGCCTGCTTCGGGCCTTGCAGCATTAAAGGCCTTACAGCATTAAATGTAGGAGCATGTGGCAGCGAGATTTTTTATATCACTTTGAATCTAGCGAGGAGAGGTAAGATGGTGCCTTTTTAATTTTTTAGATCCAACGGTCCTTTCTGAATAACGTGGAGAATAAAATGCTAACTTAATGAACGGGGCATTAAGTTTCTTAGTCATGAAGTCCACTGCTTAAAATGTGGTCAAGGCTGTGATTTCAAGTGTAATATAAACTATGGGGACTTCAGCCAAAAAATCATCCCATATTTGTGCTGTTTTTTTTTTGATAAGTTTATCAATCATGCATTATGAACTTTCTTCCTTGTTTTCAAACTGAATGCTAAGATACATTAATGCTAATAAATCTATATGTACCAAATTAAACACAACCTCATGCTATTTATTATTAATGTTAAAATTAATAAAACAGCCATTCGAATTAGATTTCATATATATGAATCAGTACAAATGACTTCATATTGTCTTGAGAATTAACTCCAAAGTAAGGTAGTTAATTGGTTGATGGAATGCACTGAGAATTAATATAAATAAGATGTACATGGCCTTAATTAGCTTCTTCAATATTCCTGAGTACTTGTACAAACACTCATTGATGCCCTGCAACAAGACACCTTCAACCATGTGCTACCTCTCTCCATTCTCAGAATCAAACCACCACCACCATAATCACCGCCCCCACCCCGCCTCTCTCTCTCTGTACGTGTTGCCGCCTAGCTACTAGCTGTCCTCTCTGAGCACAATTTGTTTGCCAGCCAGAAGTGTAGAAACGGATCAGACGAACCCAGTCTCCTAATTAATATCCCTTTTACACGGATTCAGTAACTTATAAATTATTGCAGACTGGGAGCTAGCCAATGCCACTTCAATCTGCCCTTCCATTTATATAGTTTTATTAATTTAAAATAATTCGGCAGATTCGAATTTCAGCTGTAACTGTGTAACCGCAGTCTGCAGGCAGCGCATCCGTGTCGCCCCCTGCAACCGCATCCCATCTGCCGCTCCATGCGGAGGTTGCAGCGAAATCGTACTACAGATGATTATATGTACATTACGAAGAACTTTAATGATAATTATACGCAGCAACGACATAAAAGAAAGTTGTTCTCATGCACATGATTAAAGACGTAACGAAATTAAAGAGAGGGTCAATATTGGAACATTCATGGATGTTAAATTTAATTAAAAAAAATTTAGATCAGACGATTATGGATTAAAATATCAGTATATAGAAAATATTCATAAGTTTATTTTCAAAAACAAAACATCGATTGATTTGAGTTAGACGGTTTTACAGAGATGACTAATACCACATAGCTCTATTAATGAAGACTTACTATCCCACTTCCTTGATTTATTTTGAAAATTGATGGGAAATTTTTATTAGAGCTCACCTTTAAAATTAATTGGATCGAAAAAAAAAAAAAAATAAGATTGAAGAAAATTTAGAAACAAATTTTGATGCTTAATTATTTGCTATTAAACACTACAAGAAATTTTGGATTCAACAACACCCAATAGACAACGATTTTTAAAAAAACCGTTGTCTTTTTTTATTTAACAACGGGTTTTTCAAAAACCGTTGATGTTGAAAAGTTTTTTGCGAAAAAAGACAACGGTTGTTAAAAAATCGTTGTCTTATGTATAGCAACGACAACGGTTTTTTAAAAACCGATGTCTATTTGGTTGGTTACGACAACTGATTTTAAAAAACCGATGTCTATTGGTGTTGCTTACGTGGTAATACACAACAGCGAGTGAGCGCGAAAACGAAAACGCCCGCTTTAGTTGTTCTCTTCAGTCGTCGCGCAGAACCTCCCCTTAGTTCATTCTCTGCATTCGCCGCAGTCGCCAAACCCTAACACACCTCAAACTTCCTTGCCATCTTTTCCTTCTTCTCGTTCTTCTTCTCCTTCCTCTTCGCCGCGAGCGACAACGCCGAACCCTAACACACCTCAAACTTCCTTGCCATCTTTTGCTTCTTCTCGTTCTTCTTCTTCTTCTTCCTCTTCGCCGCACACAAACAAGACACCTCAAACTTCTCCTCGCGCGAACTAGCCACCACCACGCCCCTTCTTCTTCCTCCTTTTGTGCCGAGTTGCCGAATTGGAGAGATATCAAGGTAATGTTTGCTCTTGTTGGGTTTTGTACAGTAGGTTTGAGTCTAACATTTCAAGCATCTTCAGGTTTAGGACAGTAGGTTTGAGTCGAACATTTCAGCATTTTGGGAGTCGTTCTCTCTTGCGAGTGTTTGTTGGAGAACAATCCAGACGGTACCTGGCGTCTCTGCCTCTCTTCTACCACTCTTCAAGGTGATGAAACCCTTCTCTAGTTTCAGTTTATTGGTTTCAGTTGGGACATCCAATTCAGATTTCTAATATGTCATCTTCTATGTTTCTTGTATAAAATATTAAACACTAGACGCAAATTGATATTTAATGAAGATTGTATAGTTGAAATCAGAAATCCTATTATCAAATACCCTAATCCATTTAAATCCTATTATCAGAAATCTTTCAATGAAACAATCCTATGTTTTTTTATTTACTTCTAAAGGTTATTTGTGGGGTTGTGGAATAAATTCAATTTTTTCTTACTAACTCGTTAATGAGTGTTGATATATGCAAACCCATCAATTAATTTATCTTTCAATTTTTCTCCCTTATTTACTTGTTTTTGCTTCAAGATTGATTGTATATATTGTATGCTATGAATATGTGATGTTTCTAATTGTTCGTTATGTAAAGATCTAGTTATATAATGTACAATTATTTTGAAGGTAGGTGTTGGCTCATTCCTAGCTGATTAGTACTTGTAACAAAAATGGACAAAGAATGGATGTTAAAGGATAGACTATCACGTGAATTTGATATTGGAGTAGAATCTTTCTTACAATTTGCACTGAAGAATGCTAACGATCCTAATGCAATACCTTGCCCATGTGCAAGATGTGGTAATATAAAGAAGAAAAATCTTCAAACTATAAGGGCGCATTTGTATTGTAATGGTATGGATTTAACATATCATACATGGATATGGCATGGGGAAAGATCGTTGACAGGGAACTTAGTGAATGGTAATGATCGAGTAGGGCAAGATGAAGATAAATCTTTTGCTGAGGAGCCTATAGACATGGTGCAGGCTATATATGATAGTTATGTTGAGAATCCAAGCCAGTTCAATAAGCTACTTGAAGATGCTGAAAAATGCTTATATCCAAGATGTACAAAATTTACAAAGTTATCTGCAGTTGTGAAATTATTTAACTTGAAGGCAAAATATAGTTGGAGTGATACAAGTTACACTGATATACTTAGTTTGTTTGGAGAAATGCTTCCAGATGATAATGAATTGCCTTTATCTATGTATGACGCAAAGAAAATCGTACGTGCATTAGGGATGGACTATGTCAAAATTCATGCTTGTCCTAATGATTGTATCTTGTATCGGAAAGAGTATGACAATTTTGCCAATTGCCCTATTTGTGGGACATCAAGGTGGAAGTTGAGCGACAAATCTAACGCAAAAGAAGGAGTTCCTGCAAAGGTCATGTGGTATTTCCCACCTATTCCAAGATTTCAAAGAATGTTTCGGAATAAGGCGATATCCAAGGAGTTAACATGACATGCTGATAAAAGAATTCATGATGGATACTTACGTCATCCAGCTGATGCACCTTCTTGGAAATTAGTTGATCGCATGTGGCTAGATTTTTCCTCTGAGCCAAGAAATTTGAGATTGGCTATATCAGCAGATGGGATCAATCCTCACAGTTTGATGAGTTCTGCATATTGTTGTTGGCCAATTTTAATGATCACATACAATCTTCCACCATGGTTGTGTATGAAGAGAAAATTTGTTATGCTCACTTTATTGATATCTGGTCCTAGACAACCAGGAAATGAGATTGATGTTTACTTAGCACCTCTCGTTGATGACTTAAAATGTTTATGGGATAAAGGTGTCGAAGCATATCATGCATATCGAAAAGATAGTATCTCTCTTAAAGCTGTTTTGCTATGGACAATCAATGATTTTCCTGCATATGGGAATATGTTAGGATGTGTTGTGAAGGGATATCATGCCTGTCCTATTTGTGCAGAAAATACTTACTCGACAAGGTTGAAGCATAGTAGAAAAATATCATATACAGGCCATAGAAAGTTTCTACCTTTAAGTCATCCATATCGAAGGCAAAAGAAGGCATTTAATGGGAAGCAAGAGTTTAACCTTGCACCAAATCCATTGAGTGGCCATGAAGTTTTGGAAAGAGTTGAAAGAATTACTTTTGATTTGGGAAAAATCAACATCAAGCTACAATCAAAGAAGAATGATGGAGAAACATGCTGGAAAAAAAATCAATATTCTTTGAACTTGAGTATTGGAAAGACCTACATATTCGCCATGTTCTTGATATCATGCACATTGAAAAAAATGTTTGTGAAAATCTCATTGGTACGTTACTTGACATTCTAGGAAAAACAAAGGATGGAGTTGCAACAAGATTAGACCTTCTGGAAATGAATTTAAGGACTGAATTGACACCAAAGATTGGGGAGAAGAGAACTTTTCTGCCAGCTGCCTGTTACACTCTAAGCAAAGATGAGAAAAGAAGTATTTGTAATTCTTTGTGGGGAATAAAGGTCCCTAAAGGTTACTCATCTAATGTTCAAAACCTTGTGTCGATGAAGGATTTGAAACTTGTTGGCCTTAAGTCACATGACTATCACACTTTAATGCAACAATTGCTTCCAGTGGTCATTTGTGGTGTATTACCAAAACATGTCAGAGATACTATCACTCGATTGTGTTTCTTCTTCAATGGTTTATATAGTAAAATAATAGACGTCTTAAAGTTGGATGACTTGCAAAGAGAGATTGTGATGATATTGTGTTTGCTTGAAAAGTATTTCCCCCCTTTATTTTTTGATATAATGATTCATTTAACTGTTCGTCTTGTGCGGGAGGTTAAATTGTGTGGACCCGTTTGGTATAGACACATGTACCCATTTGAAAGATACATGAAGATTTTGAAAGGTTATGTGCGCAATCACAATCGACCTGAAGGATGTATAGCTGAAAGTTATATTGCTGAAGAGGCTATAGAATTTGTTGGTGCAGAATGCACCTAAGTCAAACCTGTGTTTTGATAATGACAACATAGGTCAAAAGTTAAGTCTTTCTTGTTTTCTAACAAGTTAATCAAGTGTGCAGGAAAAGCCCTAGCGAAGGACTGCTAGGCACTGGCAAAGGAATGCCAGGAAAGAAAGTCCTAGCGAAGGACTGCTAGGCTCCAGGCGAAGGACAGTCTGGGACCAAAGCCCTAGCAAAGGATTGCTAGGCAACTGGCGAAGGACTGCCAGTTTACAAGACCTGACAAAGGACCGTTAGGCAAAAGTCCAACCAAAGGAACGGTTGGCATCAGGTAAATTCTCCCGAGAGGAGTAGGTGAGGATGCGTTCCCCGTCGAGGGAACAGTAGGCGTCGGTTCGACCTAGGGCTCCATTTTGGAGACCAAAGTCAGAACCAAGACAGCTAAGGCTGTATAAATCTAATAATTTATTATGTTATCGTGTTTTGGACTAACCCTGGATGCAGGACCGAAGGAACGTGAGTCTGCAGCTCAGAGTGCCTCAAAGGAGTGAGGCAACTGCTGACCAGGGCGCCCGGAGTGTCCCGGGCGCCCCCAAGGTGAACACCAAACACATAATCAAAAAGTGCGCTTCGACAGTACAAGCTGGGGGCGCCCCCGTGCTTCCGGGCGCCCCCGTTGCTTGCGGGCGCCCCCTGCGCTGCGGGCGCCCCCATGCGCTTACCTCGAACGAAGAAGCCATCGAAGCCAAGAAGATAGAACTTTGACCCGGTCAATCCGGGCGCTCCGAGTCCTCCGGGCGCCCCGGTCAAAGCGAATCCAGAGGATCAGATGCGACCGAGACTTTGGCGGATCAAAGGCCACGTGGGGGCGCCCCCGACGTCCCGGGCGCCCCCTAGCCCTATATAAAGGGCCCTCGACCCCAGGCTTCCAACAACAATACTCTCAACGCCTCAAAGATCTTCTACGCTCGTGCCTTGCTCCAGAAACGCTTCTCCTCGAGCCGACGACGTCCCGCTGCCCCGAAAGAGTCAATCTACTCTGGACGTCGGTAAAGAAGAGCGTACTTAATTTATTATATTTTATTGCACTCATTTTGTAATTAAAATTGTGTAACCTATTTGCGCGAATATAGAACTGCCCAAAGTAAACGGTCAACGACCGTGGGCCTTGGAGTAGGAGTCGACACAGGCTCCGAACCAAGTAAAAAACCACTGTGTCTTTGTGCTGTGTCTCTTATCTTTATTTCCGCTGTGCACTTACTCTTAGTTTTTCGAAAAAGAACGATTTCCGATATTCACCCCCCCTCTATCGGGCTTCTCGATCCAACAAGTGGTATCAGAGCGGGGAATTCAAACTTGGTGCAACCACCAGTTTGAAATATTTTTTTCGGATTTTTTTTCGAATTTAATTAATTCTTTTTTTTAATTATCTTTATCCCACACTGCTAATCCAAGACCAAGTCTTGGGATACCTTTTTTTTGTAAAATTTCCTTTTACAGAACAAATGTCTATGCAAGAGGGATTCAGCACCGCTAGACCTCCACTCTTCAGTAGAGAAGACTTTTCCTACTGGAAAAGTCGAATGGAGGTCCACCTGAAAACTCAGTGGACATGTGGATCATTATCCAGTCCGGTCTGGAGATCCCCCGAAATGCAGAAGGACTTCCACAAAGCTACTCGGAGTGGGACAACACTCTAAAGCGCAAGATAGAAGTCGACGCAAAAGCAACGCAAACCCTACAATGCGGGCTGACAAAGGAAGAACTGAACCGAGTGGGCCCCTTCAACAGTGCAAAAGAGCTATGGACAAAACTGATCGAGCTGCACGAAGGGACTTCGGACACCAGGATCAGCAAAAGGGATCTGCTACTGAATAAACTCTACACTATCAAGATGGCCGACAACGAAACAGCAGCCCAGCTCCACGCACGAATTCAGGAGGTAATGAACGGTCTTCACTCAATAGGTCACAAAGTTGAAAACCGTGACCTAATAAGGTATACTCTAAACGCTTTTCCTAGAAACACCTTGTGGGCATCTATGGTAGATGCATATAAGGTATCTAGAGATCTTTCTAAAATAAAACTAGATGAATTATTTTCTGAACTAGAACTGCACGAACAGACTAACACCAATTCGGTCGAAAAAGGTATCGCTTTCATTACAGATAAAAATTTAAAGACAACGAAGAAGAAAACTTAACCTGAACCCGAGTCTGACACAGACTCAGAAGATGAAGAAGGAGATCAAACTAAACTGGTCCGGCTTGCTCGAAGCTACTACAAGGAGCTGAAGAACCGAACCAACAAACGAAAAATCGGCCGAAGAAAAGACGAACCAGCCGAACCCACGAACAAGCCTAATGTAACCTGCTACGAGTGCAAGAAGAAGGGCCACTACAAGACGGAGTGTCCAAATCTGAAAGAGTCCAAGAAGACGAAAAGAAAGAAGGCGCTCCAAGCAACCTGGGACGAGTCTTCCTCAGAAGAAGAGACAGAGGCACCCCAGTCCAATCTCCTAGCTCTGACCGCCTCAGTCGACATCGAGTTAGAATCAGAACAAGAGGACGGCGAGCTGACATTCACAGAAGACGGAGAAATAAAGGTAACTGGTTTTAACAGATTGCAGTTAACTGAACTGATTTCTTTTCTTTCTCGTGATTTGGCAAAAGCCAAACTCCGGGTCGAATCCCTCCGACAGGAAGTAAAACTCCTGAAAGAGGGAGCTGACTCTAAACCCTCAACCGAGAAGGTTCAGGAAGGACTCCCACTCAAGTTGAAAAACTTGAAAAGGAAAACTCCTCCCTGAAAACTCAGGTTAAGGATCTTAGATCAGCCCTATAACGATTCACTTCTGGTTCCAAAAATCTTGACATGATTCTTGGTAAACAGAAGTCCGTTCTAAATCGATCTGGACTTGGCTACCGAACCAAATCCCGACAAAGATCGTATTTGGCTGTACTGAATCAGTCCAGAGGCAAAATTCAGGCATGGGTACCTAAACTATGCCTGAACAAACCAACTGGATCAAATCAGTATTGGATCCCCAAGGACAAGATTCACATCTTGCCTAACCATCACCGTGGCTTTAGTCCAGGGGGAGCCAAACTGAAAACTATTTTCATTATTATATAAATTTGTAGTTCTTGATTGAAATTGCTTGTTTGATTATCTATTTAATTTCTGCAATATACCATGCTTAGACTTAGGCTAGCTTAAGGACTAAACAAACATAGCTGAAATTTGACAACATAGTATTGGGTGGAGGTGAGATGATAGTACGTTGGGGAAACCAATTCTAATAAGATCAAGTTTACTTGGTCTCTTTAGACTGGTGAAACTAGCCGAAGCTACCGATCCAAAATCCAAACTAGTTAGACCAGAAATTTTTCAAAAATAATTTTGAAAATGAAATTTCATTAAAAGGCTTTGTCAAGGAAAGGGTGGATGATCCCATAAGGCTTCGGCCAAAGAAGGCCTAGTGCCTCGCCAAGACCTGGAAGCCAATTTTTGAATTTCAAATTCAAATTAATTTTTGTCAAATTCGAATCTAACACAAAATTTCAGTAAGTATAGATTTAAACATCTTTCAAAAATTTCAAAATTAATTAATTAAGTTTTTCAAAATTTAATTATCCTTCAAAATTAATCAAAATTTCAAAATTTTCAAAACTATCAAAACCTGTCTCACAAACCTATAAGGTTAACGTGATTGAAAACCCTAAGATTTGAGAGTGAGACAGTAGAATTAAGACTCAAATAATTTTTTTGGATAATCTTGTATTTCAAACCTTGGTCAAATCATGGTCAACCTTGGTCAACACAGTCAAACCTTGGTCAACATGGTCAAACCATGTCAACCTTGCCAAACTATGGTCAAAATAGTCAAAATCAATCCCAACCATGGTCAAATTGATTAAACCATAGTTAAACAATGACAAACAAATTTTTGTCTCTACATACCCTTGATCAGGCGCCCGGACCACACGGNCAGAAGACGGAGAAAATAAAGGTAACTGGTTTTAACAGTATTGCAGTTAACTGAACTGATTTCTTTCTTTCTCGTGATTTGGCAAAAGCCAAACTCCGGGTCGAATCCCTCCGACAGGAAGTAAAACTCCTGAAAGAGGGAGCTGACTCTAAACCCTCAACCGAGAAGGTTCAGGAAGGAACTCCCACTCAAGTTGAAAAACTTGAAAAGGAAAACTCCTCCCTGAAAACTCAGGTTAAGGATCTTAGATCAGCCCTAGAACGATTCACTTCTGGTTCCAAAAATCTTGACATGATTCTTGGGAAACAGAAGTCCGTTCTAAATCGATCTGGACTTGGCTACCGAACCAAATCCCGACAAAGATCGTATTTGGCTGTACTGAATCAGTCCAGAGGCAAAATTCAGGCATGGGTACCTAAACTATGCCTGAACAAACCAACTGGATCAAATCAGTATTGGATCCCCAAGGACAAGATTCACATCTTGCCTAACCATCACCGTGGCTTTAGTCCAGGGGGAGCCAAACTGAAAACTATTTTCATTATTATATAAATTTGTAGTTCTTGATTGAAATTGCTTGTTTGATTATCTCATTTAATTCTGCAATATACCATGCTTAGACTTAGGCTAGCTTAAGGACTAAACAAACATAGCTGAAATTTGACAACATAGTATTGGGTGGAGGTGAGATGATAGTACGTTGGGGAAACCAATTCTAATAAGATCAAGTTTACTTGGTCTCTTTAGACTGGTGAAACCAGCCGAAGCTACCGATCCAAAATCCAAACTAGTTAGACCAGAAATTTTTCAAAAAATAATTTTGAAGATGAAATTTCATTAAAAGGCTTTGTCAAGGAAAGGGTGGATGATCCCATAAGGCTTCGGCCAAAGAAGGCCTAGTGCCTCGCCAAGACCTGGAAGCCAATTTTTGAATATCAAATTCAAATTAATTTTTATCAAATTAGAATCTAACACAAAACTTCAGCTAAGTATAGATTTAAACATCTCTTCAAAAATTTCAAAATTAATTAATTAAGTTTTTCAAAATTTAATTATCCTTCAAAATTAATCAAAATTTTCAAAATTTTCAAAACTATCAAAACCTGTCTCACAAAACCTATAAGGTTAACGTGATTGAAAACCCTAAGATTAGAGTGAGACAGTAGAATTAAGACTCAAATAATTTTTTTTGGATAATCTTGTATTTGTCAAACCTTGGTCAAATCATGGTCAACCTTGGTCAACACAGTCAAACCTTGGTCAACATGGTCAAACCATGGTCAACCTTGCCAAACTATGGTCAAAATAGTCAAAATCAATCCCAACCATGGTCAAATTGATTAAACCATAGTTAAACAATGACAAAACAAATTTTTGTCTCTACATACCCTTGATCAGGGCGCCCGGGACCACACGGGCGCCCCCCCTTCACTTTTTCGTTCCTTGAGACAGAAAAGCTGTCTTGCCCTTGACCAGGGCGCCTGAAACCACGCGGGCGCCCCCATCACCTCCAATGCAGTCAAACCTGCAAAGCAACCTGTTGAGGGCGCCCGGACTGTCCCGGGCGCCCCCAACCAGTCCTTTAAACTGCCGTAGGCAGCAGCCCTAACCAGGGTGCCCGGAAGCTCCCGGGCGCCCCCATGAAATTGCCTATAAAAGGCATCCAAAACTCCTTCACTTCCCATACCAAAACCAACCTTCTTTTCCACTTCTTACTCTTCAAGAAGACCTTGCAAGACCTCTCTCTCAACTATGCCTCCTCGATCCGTCCGGTATGATTAGTAATTTTATTGCATTTAAATTTATTCCATGCAATATCTTTATTCATTCTTTAAACTCTCTTAACTTAGAAGACGCCGACCAAATCCGGCCAACCCCGGTGCCCAACCTAGTCCCGACCCTAGATTTCCTAATCTAGAGTTATGTAATAGGTTCGCACAAACAATCTACAAGCCTATTAAAACGAGTTATCTCAATAGGCACTTTTTTACCCAATCATGCCCTGTCGCCATGAACATCATCAACTTCTATCAATTGGACAATCTTGTCTTCTGCACGCATACCATTAATGAATCTTTATGCGCAGAATTTTACAATAATATTATTCGACAAGATAATCTTATGTTTCATACTACTGTCCACTCTATCTATAACCCCTACCCTGTTGAACCGCTTCCTAGGACTGCGACCTTCTCAGTCCACATTTTGCTGCTATCCTCCTAGGAACCCCCCATTTGATCCTCCCTACTCAGACATTACCCTAGACACTATTCACAACTATTTCTATAGGGCAGACCTTCCCGAAAATAGACGCTTCCAAGCTGTAGAACTTCAGGCCCAGAACTATGCCTTATATAGAGTTCTGGTCCGCTGTATCCTACCACTCTCTACCAGAGACCTAGGGACTATGCGACCCTTTCATGCTTTCCTTCTTTATGCACTAGTCCATCACCTTGACCTAGACATTGGACTCCATATGTTTCATACCATTCTGCATGCGTCCAGTGTCACGACCCAGGGACGAGTGCGCACACCATATTGCCACATCATTACTTCCCTTCTACATCACCACGGGCGGGACATTACCATTGGAGAAATCACCGCTATGACTGACTTTGACGAAATAGGATTTAGGAACTTCTCATTAGCCGGTCTAGAGGTATCGGCCACCGGGGTTCTGAGCTGGAGACGACACCAGGCCAGAGCTCGAGTCGATTCAGATGAGGAGGTTGAGGTCGATGTTGGAGACGTAGCTGCAGCCGTCCGAGCACACGTCGACGAGCCCGCTCCACCGACACTCTACCAGAGAGTGACACATTTGGAAACACAGATCCAAAGCCTCCGAGAGGAAATCGAAGCCAATCATGCCGAAGACTTGGAGACAAATCGGGGCTACTACACCGAGTATATGAGCGCCCTTAGAGCTGAGCGGGAGGCTAGAGATGCACAGTATCTAGAGATGATGGCACGATTTGATGCATGGCAGCCTGGCCCGTCCGATCATCCCGGTCCTTCGTCTTAGATTGACTTATCATTGTACCTATTTGACTATCCCTACTCAGTAGGGTTGACTTGTGTTTGACTATATGACTGTGTTGAACCTTGAGTACCTACTTTATGTTATGTTGACTAGCTCATGCTCACTAGTGACAGTTAGGATTGTGTTCAGTAGAATAGCTTAACTCAATTGTTTTTACTCTACTTAATTTTAAAAATAAGTTTTCTAAAATTAGAATTTTGAAAAACTGTTTTATTTGTTTCAAAAATCAATTTTTAAAAAAAAACTTTTCGACTTAGTTTTATATTTATTTTAAAACTACCCCTTCAAAACTAGGGCTTTTTCGAAAATGGACTTAGCCTAGGCTTTAACCCTAGAACTGCATGCACCTATAGACTTAGAAGCCAGCATCTCACAAGCACCTTAGGGTACTTTTGATTGATAACCTAGAAAGGGGTGAGATGCTTAGGTCTTTGCCTCAATTCAAGATGCTTTAAGTCAGTGCATCTGCAGAAATTGGGGCACTAAATACCACTTACATAGCAATCAAGTTAAGTGTCAAGTTTAGAAAATCTAACTTGAACAAAAACACTTAACTTGACTAACCCTAGCAAAAACTACTGTTTATAACAGTTAGTAAGTATCTAATTGGGTTAGACAGGCCCCTACAGAGAGAATTGATTGATTTAGTGTAAATTTAATTATGAATTGATTCAGTACAGCAAAAATTTTACTTATTTCCTTTTGTTATACTGTACTTATTTGTTTTGATATATGGCAAAGGAGGAGAGATAGGAAAGGAGAGAGTAAAATTTTCTTTTCAAAAATTTTCTTAACTCTATCCGTTATGCAAAAAGTATTCAAAAGTTTAACTTTTTGAAAAATACTTAAGCTTTCAAAACTTCTACTTAAGTTTTCAAAATTTTGCTAAGCATTTAAGTCTTTCAAAATATCTACTTAAGCTTTCAAAGTTAACTAAGTACTCAAGTTTTTTTTAAGTTAACACTTTCAAAACCTTTGAGTACTTTGAAACTTATAAGCCTCACACTTTTTAAGTACTCAAAAATCATGTTTCAAAAATTTCCTATATACTGTTAACTTATGTTATTAAAAGTACCTAAAACGTAAGTTTTCAAAAGTGCAAGGTTGTTACCCCACAAATTCTTGAAAAATCTAGGGGGAGATTCCTTCCAGGGGGAGGGAACAAAAGTTAAAGTCTTTTTCATATTTTGCTTAAACTTAACTTTTTGAACTAGGGTTGCCATAAATCAAAAAGGGGGAGATTGTTGGTGCAGAATGCACCTAAGTCAAACCTGTGTTTTGATAATGGCAACATAGGTCAAAAGTTAAGTCTTTCTTGTTTTCTAACAAGTTAATCAAGTGTGCAGGAAAAGCCCTAGCGAAGGACTGCTAGGCACTGGCAAAGGAATGCCAGGAAAGAAAGTCCTAGCGAAGGACTGCTAGGCTCCAGGCGAAGGACAGTCTGGGACCAAAGCCCTAGCAAAGGACTGCTAGGCAACTGGCGAAGGACTGCCAGTTTACAAGACCTGACAAAGGACCGTCAGGCAAAAGTCCAACCAAAGGAACGGCTGGCATCAGGTAAATTCTCCCGAGAGGAGTAGGTGAGGACGCGTTCCCCGTCGAGGGAACAGTAGGCGTCGGTTCGACCTAGGGCTCCATTTTGGAGACCAAAGTCAGAACCAAGACAGCTAAGGCTGTATAAATCTAATAATTTATTATGTTATCGTGTTTTGGACTAACCCTGGATGCAGGACCGAAGGAACGTGAGTCTGCAGCTCAGAGTGCCTCAAAGGAGTGAGGCAACTGCTGACCAGGGCGCCCGGAGTGTCCCGGGCGCCCCCAAGGTGAACACCAAACACACAATCAAAAAGTGCGCTTCGACAGTACAAGCTGGGGGCGCCCCCGTGCTTCCGGGCCCCCCCGTTGCTCGCGGGCGCCCCCTGCGCTGCTGGCGCCCCCATGCGCTTACCTCGAACGAAGAAGCCATCGAAGCCAAGAAGATAGAACTTTGACCCGGTCAATCCGGGCGCCCCGAGTCCTCCGGGCGCCCCGGTCAAAGCGGATCTAGAGGATCAGACGCGACCGAGACTTTGGCGGATCAAAGGCCACGTGGGGGGCACCCCCGACGTCCCGGGCGCCCCCTAGCCCTATATAAAGGGCCCTCGACCCCAGGCTTCCAACAACAATACTCTCAACGCCTCAAAGCTCTTCTACGCTCGTGCCTTGCTCCAGAAACGCTTCACCTCGAGCCGACGACGTCCCGCTGCCCCGAAAGAGTCAACCTACTCCGGACGTCGGTAAAGAAGAGCGTACTTAATTTATTATATTTTATTGCACTCATTTTGTAATTAAAATTGTGTAACCTATTTGCGCGAATATAGAATTGCCCAAAGTAAACGGTCAATGACCGTGGGCCTTGGAGTAGGAGTCGACACAGGCTCCGAACCAAGTAAAAAACCACTGTGTCTTTGTGCTGTGTCTCTTATCTTTATTTCCACTGTGCACTTACTCTTAGTTTTCCGAAAAAGAACGATTTCCGATATTCACCCCCCCTCTATCGGACTTCTGGATCCAACAGAATTTTGCTCAGATTATCTATCTAATATCCACACAATTGGGATACCATCAAAGCAGCACAAATTAGAACATACTAAGCCTTTATTGGGAGCAGTAGTGCTCGCAGCTAGGAATGATGAGTTACACCAAGCACACCATTATGTATTGGCGAATGATGATGAGATTGATCCTTATATCGAGTAAGATCTCCAACTTATCAAGACTTTCAGGCTACTTGAATACAATAATCTATTGGTTTATTTATTTCAAATAATTCCATTAGGACTCACATGGTGGAGTTGAAAGCAAGATTTCCTCAAAAAGCTAAGTCCAAAAAGTAGTTATAAGATGAGCATAATCGAACATTTATTAAATGATTGCATGATATAGTACGCTCCAAAAATACTATCTATTAGCATACATACAACTCTTTCTATTTTTCAAAAAATATAAATTTTATTATATTGTTAAATATAGGTCGAACATGGGCTAGACCATTCCACCCTTCAAATATCTTAAAGATTGAAGTGGATAGCACGCGGACCTAGCTAGAAAGTGTTAAAGTATTCTAGTATTTGATCGATGGGGTTACTTACGCTACGAAAGAATGTGATGATGTACAAGTTACTCAAAACTCCGGAGTAAGCTTAGTCGCAAAGACAATGCAAGTTGCTAGTGCCAAGGATAAAAATCCAATTGTGGCTGATATGGTTTTCTATGGAGTTATTGAAGAAATATGGTCACTCGATTACCATCAATTTCAAATTCCAGTGTTCAAATGTAATTGGGTGGAGAATAATAATGATATTAAAATAGATGATCTTGGTTTCACGTTGGTAAATCTGAACAGAATTGGATTCAATCAGATTCTTTTATCTTGGGAAGTCAAGCAAAGCAAGTATTTTACATTTAAGATCCTCAAGATCCCGTATGGAGCATTGTACTTGCAACTCCTAGTAGAGATCTAGAGTCATTTGAAAATGCAAATGAGGATGAACTAGAAGACACTGTCATGCACTATCAATCTTTACCAGAGGGTTACCATCAATAGATGTTGACGGAGTAGATGACAATGAACCCCCATGCCTTCGCGAAGATTGTGATGGGACTTGGGTCGAGCATGTTTAACAAATTATATTTTACAGTGTTGATATATGTTTAATTTGCAGAGTTTCTTATGCATCATCAACTTAAAAGTTTGTTTTGGGTTGTTGCAACTTCTTATCTACTAATGAACAGGATGTTAAAGTATGAAGGCTTTTATGAATTCATTTGTGTGAAACCAAATTTGATGTCACCTTTTGGATGAAATTGCAGCGTATTATTGAGGCTTGCAATGGTTGGGCAGGGTTTAAGATGACAAAATTGCATCAGTTTAATTTGTTCAATTTTATGTTATCAATAGTACTTATTCGAGTAGCTCTCGGTTCATTTGTTCTAAATTTCTATTGCTAATGACAGCTTGCAATGGTTGGGAAGGGCAAAGAAAAAATTCCATCTACATCCACTAATAAAGGTTTTGAAGGAAATGAGGACGAATCTACCAACACTCAAACAACAAGAACATCTAGAGGTCGTACCCATCTGGGTAAGCTTACTAGACAAAGAGTTCAAGGAATTCGAAAGGAGGTAAGATTCAATAAACTTGGACAACCAGTGGGAGAAGTTGCTGTTGAAATGCAAAGTTACATTGGCTTGCTTGCTCGAGAAAAGGTCAAGATAACTTACAAGACGTGGAAGAAAGTTCCAAATGAAGTTAATGATTTGATATGGGAATCGGTTAAAGTAAGTTGTGTGTTTGTTCAAATGTTAGTACAATATATTTTATGTTATGTGATATTTTTTACTGTATTTATGTTTTATAGTTGACATATAATGTTCCCTCAATATGGAAGAAGGGATGTTTGATTTCAGCAAGTAATAAGTGGCGTCAGTTTAAATCCCATCTCACTCAGACATTCATTTCAAACAAGGCTGACAAACCCGAAGAGTTGTATGAACCACCAAGTGGCTATGGTCTTACAAGAGATGATTGGATGTCTTTTGTCCTTAGTCGATTGTCTGATGACTTCATTATAAGTTTAGTTTTTCGTTGTTTCAAAATAATTAAGTAGACTTTAAGACAATTGACGAATCAGTAAATTTGATTTGTTTACATATGTTTTACTTGACTAGAAACTAAGTGATCAACAAAAAGAAAAAAGGAAGAAGAACATATACCCTCATCGCCTTGCTCGTAAAGGCTATGCACAATATGCTGAAGAAATAGTATGTATATTTCAAAATTTCTCATAATACTAGACTGTTCTTTTTCTTATTAGCATCGTGAAATGCTTATAACAATAGTTTTTTTGCTGCATTTATAACCATTCTTAGTTGCCATACATCATTTAATTGTTCTTGTTCTTAGGCAAATGAATTATGTGAAGATGATGAAATCAATAGAGCTATTATTTGGAAGAAAGGAAGGGTCAATAATGAAGGAAAATTCGATGGCCAAGAGTTAAAACAAACAATAGACAAGATTGTGAGAAGTTATACATAAAAATCAATTATTGTATTTCAATGAAATCTTACAAACTAGTTTATTTTTTCATTTGGATGATAGGATGATTACATACAACAGAAATGTCAGGGTACATTAGAAATAAAAGAGGCAAAAGAAGATATTCTTACCAAAGCACTCAATTCAAAAGAACATAGTGGGCGTGTGAGGGGTGTTGGAGGTCATATTACTCTAACATTATTCTTTAATGTTGGTGGAAAATGGAAGACTGACGATGTTGACAGAGAGCTAATCATTGAGCAAAAGAGAGAGTTAGTGGAGGTTAAAAAATTAATTCAAGAACAAGATGTACGTATTCAAAAACTTGAATCAATTGTCTACAAAAATGGTGCATGGGGAAGTGATATTGATGACAAAGGCAGTTGCTCGGTAAAGTTACCTCAACAAAATGATAATGAAATGAAAACTGACAAGATTTCCCCTCATGAAGAGTTTAATGATGTCGAAGTGGAAGTTGCGGACAAAGCATTTGCTTTACAGGTATATAAGTTATTATGGTTATATATATTACTCAAATACAGAGTTAGTACAATTCAATGACACAACTATTTATCTTTTAGGGTAAATCAGTGATTTTGACATTAGATTCTAGCGCAGACATTGCTGCATATGGAACATTTATTAAGGCCAATGGAGTTAATCACTTTATCCATGGTATTCCATTACCCAAGAATTGTATGCGTGTTTCCATCGATGAAGCAATTCAAAAATCAGCACGTTTGCCAGTTCCAATTCCCAATAAATGTGAAACTATTGGTGATGCTGTTGGAACACATGTGGCTTAGCCAAAACACTTGCTAATGCTACGACAGGAGGTACATCTAAGCTAATATTTCAAAGTAATTATTTGTAAAATTATTTAGTATTGCACCTATCTAACAAGCTAACGTTTCTAATTGTTCAAAGCCTCAAATGAAGAAAACTGCTCATGTAGGAAACAACCAAACATTGCCATCAAGTGTGCCAAAATCGTTGCACATGCTATATTGTTATTCAAAGCGTGCTCTCGAAAATGGAAGGAACTTGTCAATTATTTTAGATCATGAGGTATTTTAGGATGATTATGAACTGAACTTGCACTTTGAGGGCATCAGTCCTTTGTATCACTTGGAGCCTATTTCAGGAAATTGTGTGGTTGTTTACATATGGTAAGTTTTCGAATTACCTTCAACTTTAATTTTTGTTTTATTTGTTCTTAGACATACTTTATTTGTTTAGTAATACTAATATAATTCTGATTTTCTTTTATTTTAAATGGTAGGCATCTTTATAAAAAGTTGGTGAAAGAAAACAAGATTGATAAATTCAGATTTGTAAATCCGCACAACATCCCATACTTTCAACAAACCACACAGGACAAAATAGGTAAAACTAAACGGTTGAACCAGAGGGCGAGTTTTTTAGCGGATAGGATGAGTGGTGCATCAGTTAATCAATTGATTTTGGTGCCAAGTTGCAACGGGTAATTGACATCCATAATAACATTTTCAATTATTTTTTAAGTGAATTGCACTGATTATGTGTTTGTGTGTAGTTTCCATTGGAATCTCACTGTTATTGAACCTCATAAGGAGATTGTTTACTTCTTGGATTCCCTAAGTCATCGCATTCGCGATCAGGATTGGAAATATGTTGTGGAAATGTGAGTTCATATATTGTTTTTATTATGCAGTTAATTTAGTCATAAAACAATCATATATCAACTATATTGTATGTATACATGAAGGGTGTTAAAATTGTTTAATTCGAACAAAGGAAGGAAAGGAAGAAAGAATGTATAATGGGAAGTAATCAAGGTATGTGTACTTCTATTTCAATCAAATATTTTAATATGTATATTGGTCATTAACCATATGAATTGTCTTTAACATAGGTTCCTAGGTAGCCAGATGCTAAACAATGTGGTTATTACGTAATGAGATTTATGAGACAAATTACTGAAGAAATTGCAACAATTAAGGGCGATGCATTGCGATCGATAGTAATATTATTTTTATTATCTCAAATAATTAGAAGTTATTTTGTTATCATTTTTTCAATTAATTATGTTTTGTTCTTTAAGATTATATAATTTATGTGTGTTCGCAGTTCTCACAAGTGGAGTACTCTCAACAAGAAATTGATGAAGTGCGCTCTGAAGTAGCCGAATGCATACAAGATTATATTTATGAATAGGTATGAACAAGTTCCTTTTCTTATTATTATTTTTCTACTATTTTAAAAAAATTTGGGCCAAATGTTTTATTTTGTGCATGACTATTACTTGGAGCCATATTAATCTAATTTGTTTAATATTATGTTGCTGTGTTTGTGTAGATAACCCTTTTCTGAGTTTTGATATCATTTATAGGCTTAAACTTTGTTTTATATTTAATCAGTTGATCTCTTTATAGAAACTTAAGTTGATTTGGTGATTATTTATACCAACAGTTTAAATTTCTAGGAAGAGCCTAATCCTTAAGCTGATAGCTAACATGATTTGATATCATGTTGCTGTGATAGCTAACATGAATTCTCTTTGAAGCAAGATTTGGGCTGCCTAGCTACTTCCTTAGATGCTTTAGAACTCAATTTTGATCTCACTTTTCGAGATGCATTTTCTGATAAGCGCTGCACGTTTGCAGGTTCAACTGTTGGTCTTAACACTACAGACTTTGATTTTTCTTTCTTCCCAAATCTTTTGTCAGAATCTGTATATTTGCATCTATTGCCATTGGCTTGCCTATTACTATTTTCTACAACATCTTCTTCATCCAATCTTTGTTTCAATTTTGGCTCTCTAAAACCAACAGAAGACGATGACTTAGATGAGCTTGAGCGAATGGAATTTTTGTCTTCTTCTCCTACCTGGCTAAGTTGTATTGAATAAAAAGCAATTTTACAAACATAATTCAGTCGGCCCCTTTTTTTCTAAGTTTGATTGATAAAAATAGCAAATAGAACACATTCCTGTTAGCACATCCACAGAATGCACAAACTCTTAGATTTTGTAACTGATACAGTGCAGCATTTTATATTTCTTAGAATCTTCTAGAATCTTTTGTTTTACTATTTTTAGTTGTGAATGCTCATTTTATATTTCTATTTGTTGTGACATTCATATCCAAGGGAAGGAATCAGCTTATGGTGGCTAAGGGGCGCGACTCTCTTCATCTGGTTGACTGCACTTGGATGAAGCTAGCTGCTGGGGATATTTTGATGATGTAATTATCTTAGTTTCTGGTACTTATTGATGTATATGATACTTTGATGATGTTATCTAAATTTGGACTAATACTGGGGATATCTTGATGTATATATTTGCGGAGTATGATGTATAATATTTGATGATATTTTGATGTGTATATATGATAGTTTGAAGTGGGTTTGCTGAATATTGTTTAATTATTAAAATAATTTAATTTTTAAATGGTATTTATTGTAAATTGTTGGCTGCCTCAACCAAAAGACAACGATTTTTATTTGTTGTCAAACTATTGTTTAAATCACACACAAACAACGGTTTAATACTATTGTTAACCTGTTGTTGATCACATTAAAAGACAACGGTGAAAATCCATTGCTATTTTGTTGTTATTGACTATAAACGATAACGATTTGTAACTGTTGATGTTGAGCACCCCTTTTAACAACATGACCTTTAACAACAGTGTTTTTCGCCTACGATAACGGTGAACGCCCGTGGTTATTAAGCATTTTTCTACTAGTGAAATCACTGCCATTAGTGTATATATAGGATGGGTGAGAAGGCAGCGGCGTCCATATATATGGTCCACATCTAAACTGCACCTACAATCATGTGTGTGTGTGTGTGTGAAGTGCTTGTCACGCCCCGAGGAGCCGCCCGTCCGATACTGACCGGACTGCCACTCCCTTAATCTGGCGGACAATTCAAAACCCTAATCTCTATGATCACCTCGACCGATTGTACCACAACCTATAGGGCTGGAACAACCGTCTGTAGTAAACGAAAACGCCAACGAAGATAAAAGCTGCGTACCGGTACAACTTACGACAAAGCACAATGCACAAAAGGCCGCCATGGCTCACAAAAGTACAACTATACCGCCGTATAAAATGACACAACCGAACACAAAGACAGCAGTGGAAATTGTTGGTGCAGAATGCACCTAAGTCAAACTTGTGTTTTGATAATGACAACATAGGTCAAAAGTTAAGTCTTTCTTGTTTTCTAACAAGTTAATCAAGTGTGCAGGAAAAGTCCTAGCGAAGGACTGCTAGGCACTGGCAAAGGAATGCCAGGAAAGAAAGTCCTAGCGAAGGACTGCTAGGCTCCAGGCGAAGGACAGTCTAGGACCGAAGCCCTAGCAAAGGACTGCTAGGCAACTGGCGAAGGACTGCCAGTTTACAAGACCTGACAAAGGACCATCAGGCAAAAGTCCAACCAAAGGAACGGTTGGCATCAGGTGAATTCTCCCGAGAGGAGTAGGTGAGGACGCGTTCCCCGTCGAGGGAACAGTAGGCGTCGGTTCGACCTAGGGCTCCATTTTGGAGACCAAAGTCAGAACCAAGACAGCTAAGGCTGTATAAATCTAATAATTTATTATGTTATCGTGTTTTGGACTAACCCTGGATGCAGGACCGAAGGAACGTGAGTCTGCAGCTCAGAGTGCCTCAAAGGAGTGAGGCAACTGCTGACCAGGGCGCCCGGAGTGTCCCGGGCGCCCCCAAGGTGAACACCAAACACACAATCAAAAAGTGTGCTTCGACAGTACAAGCTTCGGGCGCCCCCGTGCTTCCGGGCGCCCCCGTTGTCCGCGGGCGCCCCCTGCGCTGCGGGCGCCCCCATGCGCACACCTCGAACCGAAACACTTCGAAGCCAGAAGATAAGGATTGACCCGGTCAACCCGGGCGCCCCGACCGCTCCGGGCGCCCCGGTCAAAGCGGATCCAGAGGATCAGACGCGACCGAGAGCTCTGCGGATCAGAGGCCACGTGGGGGGCGCCCCCGACATCCCGGGCGCCCCCAGGCCCTATATAAAGGGCCCTCGACCCCATGCTTCGAACATCAATTCTTTCAACGCCTCAAAGCTCTTCTGCTCTCGCGCCTTGCTCCGGAAACTCTCCAAATCAAGCCGACGACGTCCTGCTGCCCCGACATAATCGATCTACTCCGGACGTCGGTAAAAGAGCTAGTTTAACGTTTACTGTACTTCATTCTAATCCTGTAATCTTTTGTAAACGATTTTTGCGCCTGATATAGAATTGCCCAAAGTAAACGGTCAACGACCGTGGGCCTTGGAGTAGGAGTCGACACAGGCTCCGAACCAAGTAAATCGACTGTGTCTTTGTGCTGTGTTTTCTTTTCATTTTCCGCTGTGCACTTACTCTTACGTAAATCCGAAAGTTTTCCGATATTCACCCCCCCTCTATCGGGCTTCTCGATCCAACAAGTGGTATCAGAGCGGGGAATTCAAACTTGGTGCAACCACCAGTTTGAAATATTTTTTTTCAGATTTTTTTCGAATTTAATTAATTTTTTTTAATTATCTTTATCCCACACTGCTAATCCAAGACCAAGTCTTGGGACACCTTTTTTTTTTTTGTAAAATTTCCTTTTACAGAACAAATGTCTATGCAAGAGGGATTCAGCACCGCTAGACCTCTACTCTTCAGTGGAGAAGACTTTTCCTACTGGAAAAGTCGCATGGAGGTCCACCTGAAAACTCAGGTGGACATGTGGATCATTATCCAGTCGGTTGGAGATCCCCCGAAATGCAGAAGGACTTCCACAAAGCTACTCGGAGTGGGACAACACTCTAAAGCGCAAGATAGAAGCCGACGCAAAAGCAACGCAAACCCACAATGCGGGCTGACAAAGGAAGAGCTGAACCGAGTGGGCCCCTTCAACAGTGCAAAAGAGCTATGGACAAAACTGATCGAGCTGCACGAATGGACTTCGGACACCAGGATCAGCAAAAGGGATCTGCTACTGAATAAACTCTACACTATCAAGATGGCCGACAACGAAACAGCAGCCCAGCTCCACGTACGAATCCAAGAGGTAATGAACGGTCTTCACTCAATAGGTCACAAAGTTGAAAACCGTGACCTAATAAGGTATACTCTAAATGCCTTTCCTAGAAACACCTTGTGGGCATCTATGGTAGATGCATACAAGGTCTCTAGAGATCTTTCTAAAATAAAACTAGATGAATTATTTTCTGAACTAGTACTGCACGAACAGACTAACACCAATTCGGTCGAAAAAGGTATCGCTTTCATTGCAGGTAAAAATTTAAAGACAACGAAGAAGAAAACTTAACCTGAACCCGAGTCTGACACAGACTCAGAAGATGAAGAAGGAGATCAAACTAAACTGGTCCGGCTCGCTCGAAGCTACTATAAGGAGCTGAAGAACCGAACCAACAAACGAAAAACCGGCCGAAGAAAAGACGAACCAGCCGAACCCACGAACAAGCCTAATGTAACCTGCTACGAGTGCAAGAAGAAGGGCCACTACAAGACGGAGTGTCCAAATCTGAAAGAGTCCAAGAAGACGAAAAGAAAGAAGGCGCTCCAAGCAACCTGGGACGAGTCTTCCTCAGAAGAAGAGACAGAGGCACCCCAGTCCAATCTCCTAGGTCTGACCGCCTCAGTCGAGGCCGAGTCAGAATCAGAACAAGAGGACGGCGAGCTGACATTCACAGAAGACGGAGAAATAAAGGTAACTGGTTTTAACAGATTGCAGTTAACTGAATTGATTTCATTTCTTTCTCGTGATTTGGCAAAAGCCAAACTCCCGGTCGAATCCCTCCGACAGGAAGTAAAACTCCTGAAAGAGGGAGCTGACTCTAAACCCTCAACCGAGAAGGTTCAGGAAGGAACTCCCACTCAAGTTGAAAAACTTGAAAAGGAAAACTCCTCCCTGAAAACTTAGGTTAAGGATCTTAGATCAGCCCTAGAACGATTCACTTCTGGTTCCAAAAATCTTGACATGATTCTTGGGAAACAGAAGCCCGTTCTAAATCGATCTGGACTTGGCTACCGAACCAAATCCCGACAAAGATCATATTTGACTGTACTCAATCAGTCCAGAGGAAAAATTCTGGCATGGGTACCTAAACTGTGCCTGAACCAACCTACTGGATCAAATCAGTATTGGATCCCCAAGGACAAGATTCACATCTTGCCCAACCATCACCGTGGCTTTAGTCTAGGGGGAGCCAAACTGAAAACTATTTTTATTATTAGATAAACATGTTATTCTTGATTTAATTGCTTGATTGATTGATTATTTATTTTCTGCAATATACCATGCTTAGACTTAGGCTAGCTTAAGGACTAAACAAACTTAGCTGAAATTTGACAACATAGTATTGGGTGGAGGTGAGATGATAGTACGTTGGGGAAACCAATTCTAATAAGATCAAGTTTATTTGGTCTCTTTAGACTGGTGAAACTAGCCGAAGCTACCGATCCAAAACTCAAACTAGTTAGATCAGAAATTTTTCGAAGAATAATTTTGAAAATGAAATTTCATTAAAAGGCTTTGTCAAGGAAAGGGTGGATGATCCCATAAGGCTTCGGCCAAAGAAGGCCTAGTGCCTCGCCAAGACCTGGAAGCCAATTTTTGAAATTCAAATTCAAATTAATTTTTGTCAAATTCGAATCTAACACAAAATTTCAGCTAAGTATAGATTTAAACATCTCTTCAAAAAATTTCAAAATTAATTAATTAAGTTTTTCAAAATTTAATTATCCTTCAAAATTAATCAAAATTTTCAAAATAACTTCTAATCAAAACCTGTCTCACGAAACCTATATGGTTAACGTGATTGAAAACCCTAAGATTTGAGTGAGACAGTAGAATTAAGACTCAAATAATTTTTTTTTTGGATAATCTTGTATTTGTCAAACCTTGGTCAAATCATGGTCAACCTAGGTCAACACAGTCAAACCTTGGTCAACATGGTCAAACCATGGTCAACCTTGCCAAACTATGGTCAAAACAGTCAAAATCAATCCCAACCATGGTCAAATTGATTAAACCATAGTTAAACAATGACAAGACAAATCTTTGTCTCTACATACCCTTGATCAGGGCGCCCGGGACCACACGGGCGCCCCCATCACCTCCAATGCAATCAAACCTGCAAAGCAACCTGTTGTGGGTGCCCGGACTATCCCGGGCGCCCCCAACCAGTCCTTTAAACTGCCTTTGGCAGCAGCCCTGACCAGGGCGTCCGGAAGCTCCCGGGCGCCCCTATGAAATTGCCTATAAAAGGCATCCGAAACTCCTTCACTTCCCACACCAAAACCAACCTTCTTCTCCACTTCTTACTCTTCAAGAAGACCTTGCAAGTCCTCTCTCTCAACTATGCCTCCTCGAGCCGTCCGGTATGATTAGTAATTTTATTGCATTTAAATTTATTCCATGCAATATCTTTATTCATTCTTTAAACTCTCTTAACTTAGAAGACGCCGACCAAATCCGGCCAACCCCGGTGCCCAACCTAGTCCCGACCCTAGATTTCCTAATCTAGAGTTATGTAATAGGTTCGCACAAACAATCTACAAGCCTATTAAAACGAGTTATCTCAATAGACACTTTTTTACCCAATCATGCCCTGTCGCCATGAACATCATCAACTTCTATCAATTGGACAATCTTGTCTTCTGCATGCATACCATTAATGAATCTTTATGCGCAGAATTTTACAATAATATTATTCGACAAGATAATCTTATGTTTCATACTACTGTCCAAGGGATTCCTCTATCTATAACCCCTACCCTGTTGAACCGCTTCCTAGGACTGCGACCTTCTCAGTCCACATTTTGCTGCTATCCTCCTAGGAACCCCCCATTTGATCCTCCCTACTCAGACATTACCCTAGACACTATTCACAACTATTTCTATAGGGCAGACCTTCCCGAAAATAGACGCTTCCAAGCTGTAGAACTTCAGGCCCAGAACTATGCCTTGTATAGAGTTCTGGTCCGCTGTATCCTACCACTCTCTACCAGAGACCTAGGGACTATGCGACCCTTTCATGCTTTCCTTCTTTATGCACTAGTCCATCACCTTGACCTAGACATTGGACTCCATATGTTTCATACCATTCTGCATGCGTCCAGTGTCACGACCCAGGGACGAGTGCGCACACCATATTGCCACATCATTACTTCCCTTCTACATCACCATGGGCGGGACATTATCATTGGTGAAATCACCGCTATGACTGACTTTGACGAGATAGGGTTTAGGAACTTCTCATTAGCCGGTCTAGAGGTATCGGCCACCGGGGTTCTGAGCTGGTGACGACACCAGGCCGGAGCTCGAGTCGATTCAGATGAGGAGGTTGAGGTCGATGTTGGAGACGTAGCTGCAGCCGCCCGAGCACACGTCGACGAGCCCGCTCCACCGACACTCTACCAGAGAGTGACACATTTGGAAACACAGATCCAAAGCCTCCGAGAAGAAATCGAAGCCACTCATGCCGCAGACTTGGAGACAAATCGGGGCTACTACACCGAGTATATGAGCGCCCTTAGAGCTGAGCGGGAGGCCAGAGATGCACAGTATCTAGAGATGATGGCACGATTTGATGCATGGCAGCCTGGCCCGTCCGATCATCCCGGTCCTTCGTCTTAGATTGACTTATCATTGTACCTATTTGACTATCCCTACTCAGTAGGGTTGACTTGTGTTTGACTATATGACTGTGTTGAACCTTGAGTACCTACTTTATGTTATGTTGACTAGCTCATGCTCACTAGTGACAGAATTGTGTTCAGTAGAATAGTTTAACTCAATTGTTTTACTCTACTTGATTTCAAAAATAAGTTTTCTAAAATTAGAATTTTGAAAAACTATTTTATTTAAATTTCAAAATCAGTTTTCATTTTTAACTTAGCTTTTGTTTCAAAAATCAATTTCGACTTAGTTTTATATTTATTTTAAAACTACCCCCTTCAAAACTAGGGCTTTTTCGAAAATGAACTTAGCCTAGGCTTTAACCCTAGAACTGCATGCACCTATAGACTTAGAAGCCAGCATCTCACAAGCACCTTAGGGTACTTTTGATTGATAACCTAGAAAGGGGTGAGATGCTTAGGTCTTTGCCTCAATTCAAGATGCTTTAAGTCAGTGCATCTGCAGAAATTGGGGCACTAAATACAACTTACATAGCAATCAAGTTAAGTGTCAAGTTTAGAAAATCTAACTTGAACAAAAAATACTTAACTTGACTAACCCTAGCAAAAACTACTGTTTATAACAGTTAGTAAGTAGCTAATTGGGTTAGACAGACCCCTACAGAGAGAATTGATTGATTTAGTGTAAATTTAATTATGAATTGATTCAGTACAGCAAAAATTTTACTTATTTCCTTTAGTTATACTGTACTTATTTGTTTTGATATATGGCAAAGGGGGAGAGATAGGAAAGGAGAGAGTAAAGAGTAAAATTTTCTTTTCAAAAATTTTCTTAACTCTATCCTTTATGCAAAAAGTATTCAAAAGTTTAACAAAAATTTTCTTAACTCTATCCTTTATGCAAAAAGTATTCAAAAGTTTAACTTTTTGAAAAATACTTAAGCTTTCAAAACTTCTACTTAAGTTTTCAAAATTTTGCTAAGTATTTAAGTCTTTCAAAATATCTACTTAAGCTTTCAAAGTTAACTAAGTACTCAATTTTTTTTTAAGTTAACACTTTCAAAACCTTTGAGTACCTTGAAACTTAAAAGCCTCAAACTTTTTAAGTACTCAAAAATCATGTTTCAAAAAATTTCCTATATACTGGTAACTTAAGTACCTAAAATTTAAGTTTTCAAAAGTGAAAGTTTCTTACCCCACAAATTCTTGAAAAATCTAGGGGGAGATTCCTTCCAGGGGGAGGGAACAAAAGTTAAAGCCTTTTTCATATTTTGCTTAAACTTAACTTTTTGAACTAGGGTTGCCATAAATCAAAAAGGGGGAGATTGTTGGTGCAGAATGCACCTAAGTCAAACCTGTGTTTTGATAATGGCAACATAGGTCAAAAGTTAAGTCTTTCTTGTTTTCTAACAAGTTAATCAAGTGTGCAGGAAAAGCCCTAGCGAAGGACTGCTAGGCACTGGCAAAGGAATGCCAGGAAAGAAAGTCCTAGCGAAGGACTGCTAGGCTCCAGGCGAAGGACAGTCTGGGACCGAAGCCCTAGCAAAGGACTGCTAGGCAACTGGCGAAGGACTGCCAGTTTACAAGACCTGACAAAGGACCGTCAGGCAAAAGTCCAACCAAAGGAACGGTTCGCATCAGGTGAATTCTCCCGAGAGGAGTAGGTGAGGACGCGTTCCCCGTCGAGGGAATAGTAGGCGTCGGTTAGACCTAGGGCTCCATTTTGGAGACCAAAGTCAGAACCAAGACAGCTAAGGCTGTATAAATCTAATAATTTATTATGTTATTGTGTTTTGGACTAACCCTGGATGCAGGACCGAAGGAACGTGAGTCTGCAGCTCAGAGTGCCTCAAAGGAGTGAGGCAACTGCTGACCAGGGCGCCCGGAGTGTCCCGGGCGCCCCCAAGGTGAACACCAAACACACAATCAAAAAGTGCGCTTCGACAGTACAAGCTTCGGGCGCCCCCGTGCTTCCGGGCGCCCCCGTTGTCCGTGGGCGCCCCCTGCGCTGCGGGCGCCCCCATGCGCACACCTCGAACCGAAACACTTCGAAGCCAGAAGATAAGGATTGACCCGGTCAACCCGGGCGCCCCGACCGCTCCGAGCGCCCTGGTCAAAGCGGATCCAGAGGATCAGACGCGACCGAGAGCTCTGCGGATCAGAGGCCACGTGGGGGGCGCCCCCGACATCCCGGGCGCCCCCAGGCCCTATATAAAGGGCCCTCGACCCCATGCTTCGAACATCAATTCTTTCAACGCCTCAAAGCTCTTCTGCTCTCACGCCTTGCTCCGGAAACTCTCCAAATCAAGCCGACGACGTCCTGCTGCCCCGACATAATCGATCTACTCTGGACGTCGGTAAAAGAGCTAGTTTAACGTTTACTGTACTTCATTCTAATCCTGTAATCTTTTGTAAACGATTATTGCGCCTGATATAGAATTGCCCAAAGTAAACGGTCAACGACCGTGGGCCTTGGAGTAGGAGTCGACACAGGCTCCGATCCAAGTAAATCGACTGTGTTTTTGTGCTGTGTTTTCTTTTCATTTTCCGCTGTGCACTTACTCTTACGTAAATCTGAAAGTTTTCCGATATTCACCCCCCCTCTATCGGGCTTCTCGATCCAACAGAAATGTAAGGTATAGAAATACAGAAAACGGGTACCAACATGTACCACCATCAAATAGAAGAAAATCCTGAAATCATCTCGATGAATATGCGAACTGGGACAGGCTGTCGGGTACTCCAGTCGATCATTCAGAAATAAAAACAAGGAGTTAATGGGGGTGAGTACACAGTACTCCATGGATATCTCATCATATACACAGGATAATCTAAGCTAGCAATAATGTAAGAAGCTATCGAAATAACACATGTACAGCAGTGATAAGTACAACTGGAAGAGGGAATGGAAAATACCATACCAATGTAGTAGAGTCGCCAAAACCAGACATAAAGGTCTCCTGTATGTGCATGTCAATCATATGTAACATCCAAGTATAACAAACATGGGCAAGTGCAAAATATACGTATGCACATAATACAATGACATGGTCACCCCTGCCGTCGGGCAGACATCGTCACCTATGTACGGGAGGAAGCTGAGCGGAGGCCACCCTCTGATGTAGGGTTGTGATTGCCGTCCGTACTCTGCCATCACTGCTCTTAAGCGATCGAGTAGATGGAATGCTGCCGGTGTAACACCCCTACTCCATGACCTATCCTGGAAATATCTCTATCAGCCCTAGGCCATGACCTATCCTGGCGATATCTCTATCAGCCCCAGGCCATCACCTATCCTGGCGATATCTCTATCAGCCCCAGGCCATCTATGGAGGACATCTCTGTCTGAGTGTTACCCCTACCCCATGTATATAAATGGGGGAGAGACCTCTCCCTCTCATCTCCTGGTATATGGACTACTCAAGGAGGGACCTCTGCCTGCTACTACGCTTCGATTCACTAACCCATGAGTGAATGAGTGGAGCAGCACAGAGCACACTACCCAATACTCTGTCAACCACTAACCCATGAGTGGTCGTATGGGTAGGTCAGTATGACTGTCGACCTGACTCACCCAAAAAGGGGTCCCTAATCGACAGTGATGCACAGTGCACGATGATGCATGACACTGGTCAAACAACATCCACTATCTAGTCCACCTACATCAACATGATAAGCAAGGATCGTAGATAATGCACCATAGCCTAAGTCCTAGAGGTATAGTTATCACATGCCAGGTCTAGCATAAACAGTATCAACAAGATAAACAGAAGAGTTATATCACAATCTATTACTCTACTGCTAAACAAATCATATCAAGCATATATCTGACTATTCTGAAAGAAGAGTCAGAGATACCCGCCTCCAAATAGAAGAATCCAAATGCGGAGAGAATCCCCTGTCTGAATAATCCGCAACAACTCAGTGTCCTGTATCAAACCAATACCACTTAGCTAATTATACACTTTAAATTATTAGCTAAGTTTATGCTAATTATAATTGGAAATCAAAACCCTAAATTCACTTGCCAACTCGCAATAGGGTTTACTAACATAATAATCCCTACTCATTCCTAACAACAATGGAATCCAAAACTTAAGCTGGAGTTAATGAACTCATAACCTAAATCCATGCTCCATCAATAGCAACACTAGAACAAGAACAAACCCCATCCGAAACCTAGCAAGCTTGCTATGCGGATCATTGATAAATACTATTTTATTGATTATTTGAGCTGCTAAAATCCACGTTTGACCTATGTTTTTATTGCTTAATTGTGAAATTGCCCTAGGTTTTAGAACTTACTCTTATTTTGGACTTAATTGCAAAATTACATATTTTTTGGATTATTTGGCCACTAATTTTCTGATATATTTTTGTAGGCATGAAAGGATCCTGGACCTAGAGCATATTGGGTCAAACTTGAGTCAGAAGTGAACCGGATCGATTTATCAAGCTTACGATTAATCCGAGCCGTCCGATTTAAAAGCGGCTAGATCTGAGCCATCCGGGACCATCTGAAGCAATCCGAGCTAGGGTTAGGGTTGATCAAGCACTCTGATCAAGATCTGAAGATTTCATCCCAATCAGAGCTAAATCAACCGTTGGATCAAGCTTGGAGGGTTCTAGATTGTCCATTCAAAGATTAGGTTGATCTGGACCATCCGTTGCATATCTGGAGGATCTGAGCTACCAAAAGGCAGATCCTAACCCCAGATCATCATCATCAAAGTTTGGCTCCAATCAGAGCAAGATCCGCCGTTGGATTTTCTCAAATCAATCATAGCCGTCCATGCTTAAGTATTTAATCAAAAGTTGTGCAGCTTCTTCACTTTGTCGCGTCTTCGCTGTTCTTCGCCGTTCTTCCACCGTTCTTCATCGCTGCTTTAGATTTCTCTTCCAAGAAGGTGTGACCACCTCAACTTCCATCCCAGATCAAGAATTGAGTCTTTGGTGATCGTTGCTTGAAGAATTCTGCTCATTTGCGCTGGAACAGGGATTGCTTGAGGGTTTCGGCAATTCCTCAGTCCGACCACTGTCTTCTCTTCCACAGTCCATCTCCAAGCTTCTAAGCCATTTGTAGGGGTTCTCAGGTGAGCTCAGAAGCTTCCCAATTCATCATCGCAGCTCCACCAATTGAGATAGAGAGATTCGGATTGTAAATTCCAACCAAGCGCAGATTGGAACAGAATCGACTTCAGAAACGAATTTCCACTGATTTGCTGAGCCTAGGGGTTCGAAGCCAGCTCTTGCTTGACGACCAAGGAGTTCTTGAGATGAGGAAGGGTTGAGGAGTAGTTTAATTGGTTTACAATTTAGTTTCTGCTGTAGTTTAACTTATGCTGTAATCTGTCCTGTTCTAGAATTTCAGTTTCATCAGCTGTAGTTTGTTTTCTGAATTGTTTCGTTTAATTAGGTTGTTAATCTTTAAGTTAAGCAGTTTAGAAGTTTGTTAGTGATAAATTGAATGTTATTTCAGCTTATTTCTTTGTCAATTTCTTGCGTGCCAAATTCCAATAGCGTGCCACTTTTATTATCGCAATTTCTGCTGATTTCTTAGTTTGTCTTAAGGCTGTTTGTTGGCCAAATTGTCTCTGCATTTTAGTTGTGTTAATTCCTGCAGTAGAGTTAGATATATGCTTGCTTAGTTAACATAGAACTTGGTTTTAGTCCCCTGCAATTCAGTCCACGTTTCCAGCTTAGCTAGCACCCCATTTCTGAAATTCTATTTTCATTACTGCATTTTCCTTCAATTCTGCATCATTTTCTTTGGCTCGGGTTGTGTCTAAAGTGAGCTGTTTGTGTCTGGTTTTCTTTATCCATTCCTGCCAAGTTCTTAATTGATAGTTTGCTTTTCAAATTTCATTCGGTCAGCTTCATTTCTGAACTGCTATAAGTAGATTTAGGCACAAGAATTCAGTTTTTGGCACACAGATTTCAACTTGCGTGCCAAGCAGTTTTGGGCCTTGTTTTTACATCAGATTTTTCACTAGTTTCTTGGTGTATCGAAGTGTTGAAGTCAACTGGTAGCATATTTAGCATTTCTAAATTTTATTGCATTGGTTAGCTGCCTAAACTTGTAGTTAAGTTGAATTGTTTGTTTGATTTCAAATTTCGTATGCATTGAGTTGTGTTGAACTTGTTTGTTCCGAAACCTGCCATAATTGAACTCATTCAATTGCTCAGCAATAAGATTGTATTTAATATCCATTGTGTTCCCTTTTCAGTTCGATTTAGCTACTTTGGTTGAGTAGGTTTCCTCTAGGTTTAATTTCTTAGTTGCCATGTTTAGTTGAAATCCTTTTCCTTTGTTTTTCTTCTTGTGCTTCCATTTCTGAATTACGAACAAACCCAAAACCCAATTACTTATTTGAAACCCAAAAACACAAACGACACATAAACCAAGTTAGAATCAAATTATATCAACTAGCTCCGAGAAAAATACGACCTGTGGCCCCTTTGCTACATTTTCAGATTTTGATTGTAAAAAGGGTTTCCAGCATTTCACTCATTCGTATTTAAATTTGGAGGACCCACATTCGTGACAGTATATTTTGGGTCCGTCAATCATTCATCCCAAACCTGAACAGGAAAGAAAATGCTTCTCACGGTTAAAACACAATGAAACAATTTCTAACCATAAACTTCTGATACATCAAGTGTTAGTGATATGAGAGAAGTGTCCTAAGGCAATCGCCTTATGATTGTAAACATTCATTTTAATAAATGATAATTCACTATTTGAGTATACATGTTTGTGTATTTGATTGAGATCTTAAACTCATCTACTGAATGTCCATAATTCAATTCACAGCATAAGAGAATTTGTGATGGGATCACAACTGGTGATTATATCTAAATGTGCAAATGTGAAGTATTGAAATTATCCCTAGTCGATGAATTGATAAATACGGACAATATCAATTCTGTTGAGACTAGCATGGGTTATTCTCTAATCAGCTGATTCTTACTGGCTGGTGACATTGGGATGTCCGGAGATAAACATGGATGCTAGTTAAGGGAACTAGTTCATTGGAGTGACTAGCTGTAAAACTTCATATGGTAATCTATATAGATATGTCAATGAAGTTCTTACTGCAGCTTAAGTGCGATGTTCCTTTGACTTGCGGTGTTCAAGTCATCTTGGTCATGGAGACATATACTTTAACATCTTAAGCAAGCATCTCCAAGGAGGTGTGGACCCAGGATGATTGGGTATAAGCCAAAGTGCCCGAAGATGTTTGAACAACCTACAAAGGATTCACCACTCCTTGCGAGGAGATGTATACCCAGGCCTATCGTCGGATTGTTACTCAAAGCCTCTGGCCAGAGCATATCATGTTTAGAGTATAAGTCTCTTAAATACATGAGAGTAATTAGAAATCCAAAGGATGAGAAAGACACTACTTGGGCTAGGTGTGACGTAGTCAGCCTAGTGGAGACTGACACACATAGACCGTGTCCTGAACCAAGTGGGTATAAGATGGTGAAGGGAATGAGGCACGACTCATTATAGCTGCTGAAGGGTTTCAGAATTCTTTCTGAGGTCAACCGTTGATCTTTCGATTAATTGGGGGTCATGATGTACTACTAGGTGCCACTCATGATCGTTCTATAATTGGTTAATTATAGACGACCAACATAAATCGAAAGCCTATTTAGTCACACGCACTACGAGTAATCCGAGGGATTTAAAACGAGTTGAAAATTAGATTTTCCGATCAAGAGAAATAAGTCGAATCTGAGTTAATCAGAGGCGCAATGGAAGCTAAAATGGCTAAGTCTTTTGAAGGCTTATTGGGCGAATTAAATGAGTTTAATTCGCGATGGGAGCGGCTTGGTTTGGCCGACCAAAGAGGGTGCCAAACCCCTTTGGTTTGGCCGGCCACATTAATGGGAGAAACCAATTTATTTGGTTTAATTAATAAAATAAATCTAGTGCGATTTATTTTATAAATTATGGATAAATAAATTTGTATAAAGAAATTTATATAAATAAATTTATAGAAATTTATTCTTTTTATGGAAGTTAAAATAATCCATGAATTGGTTTATTTTAATATTATAAAATCAATTGTGAATTGATTTTTCTATAATAAGAATGTTTATAAATTTCTTATATAATTTATTCCATAATTAAAGGAGAAGAGAATTTGTTTTATTATAAAGTTAGTTATAATAAAACTAGGCATAACGGAATAAGTCATAAGAAATTTTATAAGATAAATTTCTTATGATAACTAATTCCGTTAATTCTGTTAAAAGAGAGACTTGGCAAGGGAGAGGCCACTATATAAAGGAACCAAAGGCAAGCCTTGAATTCCTAATCGATAGAGTAATCAAGAGATTAATTCTCTCCCTCTCTCTCTCTCTTATTCTCTTCCTCTCCTTCTCCTTCCCTCCTAGGGTCGGCGCCCCTTGCCACTCTTAGGGCCGGCGCCCCTTGCCTCTCTTAGGGCCGGCGCCCCTTGTCCAACCTAGGGCCGGCGCACCCTCACCCTTCCAAGGGTTGGCGTGAGCAAGGATCACCAAGAAGGAGCCAAACAAGAAGAAGAAGAAGCGGATCGCAACTCCTCTCTTCCCGGAATTTAGATTCCGTTTCTTGGTGGTTAGCTTCCTTTCTTCTCTCTTGTTTTTCTAGTTGTGCTTTTGGAGAATCTAGTAGTTCTCGTCGGCACAAAACTCGTGGCTTTGCGAAGTCATCCCGAAGATAACTCGGTGTGGACGCGAATAGAGGCGGAGCTTCCAAGGGACACTACGGTTGAATCTCGTCCCTTACTTCGACTTACGAGAGGTATAAAGTAAATTAGTTTACTTTTCCGCAAAGTTTTAATTTATGATCATGTCCACACATCATAAGGTTGCATGCTAGATACGATGTTAAAATAATTTAGGAAATTATTTTATGCTAATTCTTCCGCTGCACGTAAAAATTTAAAATTTTACGAACCCGTATCCTTGTCAACATGCACCCGGTCCCAACAGTGGTATCAGAGCCGGTTAGTGTTCGACATAATCATATAATTGTTTTGCGGAACACTTTGTCATGATCTCAATTTCGGAAAATTTTTCAATTATGGAAACTTTACAATTATAATAAATTTTAGATTTAGGAATTTCGAAGTTTGGAAATCCTCATGAAATTTCGCAAACTTTTGAAATGTCCTAGTTTCTGAAATTTTATAATAATTGTGAAAACTTCCCATCTTTGAAAACTTTCCAATTTTGGAAATTTTTCTATTTTAGAAATTTTCTAATTTTGGAAATATGTAAGTTTTCTTTGTACCAGAAACTTACAATTATTCTGAAAACCTATTATGAAATCTCGTAATTTTGGGCACTTTCTTTCAAGAAAGTCTAGACAAATTTATGGACAATTAATTGACAATTAAATTTGAATTGGGTTTTAAATTGACAACAAAATTCTTTATTTTGGATTAAGCCTCGGGGAGCCGTCTAATTTAAAGTTAGTTGTCGTAATTTCCCAATTTTAAATGAAATTGTCATGTTTAATTTGGGTACGCTTCCGAAGCAGACCAAATTTGCTTTACGACAAATTACTTTTCTTTGGGTATCTGAGCCTCGGGGAGCCACCCTTAGAAAACGATTTGCTGTAATTAATTAAATCCATGAATAAAATATGATTTAAGAGGTGATGCTCTTACATATTGTTGTCTCCAAAATTAATTAGGAAAATGGTTTCCTATAGAGTTTTCTTAAATGAGATTTTCATGAAAATAATATGTGGTTGAATTAAGGGAATATGTCTCTTAATTTAATAAGGTTTGATTTAGAGAAATCAAAGTCTTAAACATATTATTTCCGAAATTGATTATGACAATTTAGGAAATTATTTCCCAAAACAATTCCTTGAATAAAGTATGAAATTGGGATTAGGAAATCCGGATCCTAATCCAATTAATGAGACTTGATAAATTAAGTTACATACATACTTTATTAAGGAAAAAGTTAGTCATGACATAATTATATGTCATGAATGTGCTTAGAAAAGAAAGGATGAGACCTAAAATCCCTTACAAAATATTAAGGCTAACACCTTCCATTAATATGGTAAGAACCGAAGTTTTGTTTCTTGTTTGGGTTGATGGAAACATCCATGCCCGGCTTGAACCTCAACATGTTCAAACCATGGAATTAGTTTATGAATAATATAGTTGGAGTCAGAGGTCAATCCTTAGTTTTGGTTGTTGGACACATCCAAGCCTGACTAAACGGTTGAATGAGCTCCAACCATATTAAAACTATTTCTTGATTAATGGGTCAGCCTTAAGCTTGGAGCATCGATTTGTTGTGCCACAGCCAAGGTCGATATAAAGAGAGGTGCAATTGGGCGCTATGTATATGATGCATACTTGTTAATGAGTTAACAATCCAATGATTTATGCAAACATTCAATTAGTTGATAGCATAATGTGATAGTTACATATATGTGATATGTAATCGGTATAATTACCTACCTTCACAGCTAAGAATGACTTGATGGCCACAGCCATGGTTGTTCTTATCTATGGTTGGATATCAACCTATTTGGAGATGTTCCTACGATCTCTCGAATTGATAAAAATGGTTTTTCAATTTGAAAAATAAATAGGATTTTTATTTATGTATGTTGATACATTCTTTAATCATTCTTCTCACATAAGCTCAATTTGTATTTCTAGGATAATCACTCGATCATGTCTTCTCTAAACTTGCGTTCTATTTTGGACACCAATAAACTGACTGGGCCGAACATCATGGACTGGCTTCGAAACCTAAGGATAGTCCTCAAGGCAGAGAAACTTGCTTATGTCCTTGAAAATCAACTTCCCAACCATCCTCCAGAGAATGCAACTCCATACCAATTGTTGGCCTATCAGAAACATGTGACCGATTCTGAACTTGCGAGTTGCATTATTCTAGCCTCTATGGTACCTGAGCTGCAAAAGCAGCATGAGCATATGGATGCTTATACCATCATCTTCCATCTTCATGAGTTATTTGAAGAGCAGGCGAGATCCGAAAGGTTCGAGGTCTCCAGACTCCTCTTCACCTCAAAGATGCAGGAAGGCACTTCTGCCTCACAATTTGTGTTAAAGATGTTAGTGATATGAGAGAAGTGTCCTAAGGCAATCGCCTTATGATTGTAAACATTTATTTTAATAAATGATAATTCACTATTTGAGTATACATGTTTGTGTATTTGATTGGATCTTAAACTCATCTACTGAATGTCCGCCATACAGTTCACAGCATAAGAGAATTTGTGATGGGATCACAACTAGTGATTATCTCTAAATGTGTAAATGTGAAGTGTTGGAAATATCCCTAGTCGATGAATTGATAAATACGGACATTATCAATTCTGTTGAGACTAGCATGGGTTATTCTCTATTCAGCTGATTCTCACTGGCTGGTGACATTGGGATGTCCGGAGATAAACATGGATGCTAGTTAAGGGAACTAGTTCATTGGAGTGACTAGCTGTAAGACTTCATATGGAATCTACATGTAGATATGTCAATGAAGATCTTACTGCAGCTTAAGTGCGATGTTCCTTTGACTTGCGGTGTTCAAGTCATCTTGGTCATGGAGACTTATACTTTGACATCTTAAGCAAGCATCTCCAAGGAGGTGTGGACCCAGGATGATTGGGTATAAGCCGAAGTGCCCGAAGATGTTTGAACAGCCTACAAAGGATTCAGCACTCCTTGCGAGGAGATGTATACCCAGGCCTATCGTCGGATTGTTACTCAAAAACCTCTGGCCAGAGTATATCATGTTTAGATTGAGAGTCTCTAAAATACATGAGAGTAATTAGAAATCCAAAGGACGAGAAAGACACTACTTGGGCTAGGTGTGACGTAGTCAGCCTAGTGGGGACTGACACCATTGACCGTGTCCTGAACCAAGTGGGTATATGGTGGTGAAGGGAATGGGGCACGACTTATTAGAGCTGCTGAAAGGTTTCAGAATAATTTCTTCTGAGGTCAAACCGTTGATCTTTCGATTAATTGGGGATCATGATGTACTACTAAGTGCCACTCATGATCGTTCTATAATTAGTTAAATTATAGACGGCCAACATAAATCGAAAGCCTATTTAGTCACACGCACTACGAGTAATCCGAGGGATTTAAAACGAGTTGAAAATTAGATTTTCCGATCAAGAGAAATAAGTCGAATCTGAGTTGGTCAGAGACGCAATGGAAGCTAAAAATGGCTAAGTCTTTTGAAGGCTTTTTAGGCGAATTAAATNGATAATTCACTATTTGAGTATACATGCTTGTGTATTTGATTGGATCTTAAACTCATCTACTGAATGTCCGCCATACAGTTCACAGCATAAGAGAATTTGTGATGGGATCACAACTAGTGATTATCTCTAAATGTGTAAATGTGAAGTGTTGGAAATATCCCTAGTCGATGAATTGATAAATACGGACATTATCAATTCTGTTGAGACTAGCATGGGTTATTCTCTATTCAGCTGATTCTCACTGGCTGGTGACATTGGGATGTCCGGAGATAAACATGGATGCTAGTTAAGGGAACTAGTTCATTGGAGTGACTAGCTGTAAGACTTCATATGGAATCTACATGTAGATATGTCAATGAAGATCTTACTGCAGCTTAAGTGCGATGTTCCTTTGACTTGCGGTGTTCAAGTCATCTTGGTCATGGAGACTTATACTTTGACATCTTAAGCAAGCATCTCCAAGGAGGTGTGGACCCAGGATGATTGGGTATAAGCCGAAGTGCCCGAAGATGTTTGAACAGCCTACAAAGGATTCACCACTCCTTGCGGGGAGATGTATACCCAGGCCTATCGTCGGATTGTTACTCAAAAACCTCTGGCCAAAGTATATCATGTTTAGATTGAGAGTCTCTAAAATACATGAGAGTAATTAGAAATCCAAAGGACGAGAAAGACACTACTTGGGCTAGGTGTGACGTAGTCAGCCTAGTGGGGACTGACACCATTGACCGTGTCCTGAACCAAGTGGGTATAAGGTGGTGAAGGGAATGGGGCACGACTTATTAGAGCTGCTGAAAGGTTTCAGAATAATTTCTTCTGAGGTCAAACCGTTGATCTTTTGATTAATTGGGGATCATGATGTACTACTAGGTGCCACTCATGATCGTTCTATAATTAGTTAAATTATAGACGGCCAACATAAATCGAAAGCCTATTTAGTCACACGCACTACGAGTAATCCGAGGGATTTAAAACGAGTTGAAAATTGGATTTTCCGATCAAGAGAAATAAGTCGAATCTGAGTTGGTCAGAGACGCAATGGAAGCTAAAAATGGCTAAGTCTTTTGAAGGCTTTTTGGGCGAATTAAATGAGTTTAATTCGCGGCCTAATTGGGGTGGTTTTGGCCGGCCAAAGAGGGTATTAAACCCTCTTTGGTGGCCGGCCAAATAAGAGGAGAAAAACCATTTTAATTGGTTTATAAATTATGGATAAATAAATTTGTATAAAGAAATTTATATAAGTAAAATTTATAGAAATTTATTCTTTTATGGAAGATTAAAATAATCCATGAATTGGTTTATTTTAATTTTATAAAATCAATTATGAATTGATTTTTCCATAATAAGAAAGTTTATAAACTTCTTATAAAATTTATTCCATAATTTAAAGAGAAGAAAGAATTAGTTTTATTATAAATTAGTTTATAATAAAGACTTGGTTTAAACGGAATAATTCATAAGAATTTATAGGATAAATTTCTTATGATAATTAATTAGTTTTATTATAAAGTTAGTTATAATAAAATTCATAAGAGAATTTATAGGATAAATCTCTTATGATAACTAATTTGTTTTATTATAAATTGTTTATAATAAGACTAGGCTTAAACGGAATAAGTAATAAGAAAATTTATAAGATAAATTTCTTATAACTAATTCCGTTAATTCCGTTAATTCGGTTTAGAGGAAGACTTAGCAAAGGAGTTGCTACTATATAAAGGAACCAAAGGCTAGCCCTTAATTCCAATCGAGTAATTAAGAGATTAATTATTCTCTCCCTCTCTCTCTTCTCTTCTCCTCTCCTCCTCCTCTTCTTCTTCCCTTAGGGCCGGCGCCCACCCTAGCTCCTCTAGGGCCGGCGCCCAACCATATCCAAGAAGGTGAAGTTGGCGTGAGCTTACAAGAAGAAGGAGAACCCGAACACGAAGAAGAAGAAGCGGATAGCGACTCCTCTCTTCTCGGAATTCGATTCCGATACTTCGTTGGTTAGTTTTTCCATTATTTCTCTTATTCTTCTAGTTGTGCCTTCCGAGAATCTAGTAGTTCTCGTCGGCACAAAACTCGTGACTTTGCGAAGTCATCCCGAAGAGAACTCGGCGTGGACACGAATAAAGGCGAAGCTTCCAAGGGACGCTACGGTTGGATCTCGTCCCTTTCTTCGAGATACGCGAGGTATAAAAGTAAATTAGTTTACTTTTCCGCAAAATTTTATTTTATGATTATGTCAACACACCATAAGGTTGCATGCTAGATACGAAGTTAAAATAATTTAGGAAATTATTTTATGCAAACTCTTCCGCTGCACGAAAAAATTTTAAATTTTACGAACTCGTATCCTTGTCGACATGCACCCGGTCCCAACACCTACACGGTTAGTTTGCACGGCGGAATATACAATAAAATAGTAAAACAATACTAACCAATGCTAACAACGATGATTTACTTGGTATCCACCCCGGCCGGGTGACTAATCCAAGAATCCGTCGGTGGATCACACCCCGGATAACCTCCGGCTATCACGTGTCGCTCCTTGTGGATGGAGAAACCTCACCACAACACCTCGGACGCTTTGTGAACACAATAGACTACTAACCGGCTTTATCCAAGCAGGTTTTGTCAAGAAACTCAGCCACCACGAAGTCCTCTTTAAATAGGACTCGGGGCTGATTTCTCGCTACCAGTCGACTGACCCCAGGGCAGTTGACTGGTGCCAGCCAAATTCGACCGTTGCACCCCAACGTTCGAATTCTTAGCCAGCTCACCAGCCACCTACCAGTCGACTGCTCCCAGGGCAGTCGACTGGTCCAAGCCTGAGACCATTCTGTGAGTTTCACCAGTCGACTGCCACAATGACAGTCGACTACCCTACTCACACACATAGGGTTTCTCTTCCCGAGTACACTTCTCTCAGCACTCAACCCTAGGACTTTCCCGAGTACAATCACACACCACTCGTACCCTCACGACTCGACTGACTCCTCCTCCGCAGCCTCGACTGTTGCCTTCGCGCCCTCTTCATCTTCGGCTCCCGTCCCTCGGATACACGCAAGCCTCCAGCTTGCCTCCATGCCATCCTTCACGCATGCATTGAAGTCCGCGCCCATCAGCTCATCGTCCCTGCTCACCAAGGTCCCTCGGATGCGCACGCAAGCCTCCAGCTTGCCTCCATGCCATCCTTCACCGTACCGAGGCCGTCCAGTCAAGTCTATATGTGTAACCTGTACAGCCTGCACACTCAACATAAACATATAAGAACATAAGGGAAAATCTAACTTAAACCCTTTGCCCAAACATCAAAACCTATGGTCACTCTGGACCATCTTAGGGTCGATTGCTCCAACAATCTCGCCTTTTTTGATGTTTGGCAATCCGTTTAAGTTAGGGAAATAAGATAGTAGTCAATAGCAAAAACCATGCTAAACAAATGCATATGCAATGCAAGAATGGATCTTATCCCAAGGCATTCCACACCTAACCCTCCATGTTAGGACTTTTCGCACACCTAACCCTACAAGTTAGGAATTTCCCCCAAAATAAGCTTTTTAAAGCTTTTCCCAAGCTCCTCCTGCACTGGACTTACAAAGGCTTTTTAAGAACCTTTCCAAGGTTCCCCTTACGCCAAGAATGGAGCAACCATACTCCCCCTCAAACTCAGCTCCCCCCTGAACCTAGGGTTTCATGCAAAGGTAAGTTTGGTTTCCCAACTTAAACCCAAACTTCTCTCCCCCTTTGCCATACATCAAAAAGACCCCAATAATTACTCAATTATCGGTTCTTTTAATCCCCAATGACCATAAACAATGTGTACTAGCCCCCCACATACTTGTTTTGCATCATTTGGACACCAACCTAGCTATTGATATAAAAATTAGCCCTGACCAGTCGACTGCCAAAATGGCAGTCAACTGATACTCTGAAAGTCTGAAATTTCAACATTTCTGACGAAATTCAGAAATGCACCAAAAATTTCACAAATCTCAAAAAATTCCCAAATTTTGTTGAGAGGTTTGTGGTACCCATATCTACTTGGGAAAAATACATTCCAAAATGTATCTATCACCATTCCCAAGTTTGACACAAAATTCAAAACTAGCCAAAAACTTCAATCCAACCTTGACCTAAAGTCCTAGTTTTGGTTTTCTCTTGATGTCTTTGCCCATGTCACCCCATAATGCATCCCTAGCATTGATTTACATGGCAATAACACATCAAAAACTAATTTTCATGCAATATGATCCCAATGTCATATTTTCATGCATAAAACATAACAACATCATGCCAAATCCCAAGAATTGAGACTCAAGTCCGTCTCCAATTCTTTTGGCACACTCCATGGTCCATCTAGATCTTTAGGAGCACCCCTCTCAAAGTCCATTCACCATATATCCCAAAGGCTCCTAGAGCTCTTAGCCCTAGCCACCTCCCTAGGTGACTCAACCATCACTAGGCCACACCGGTGTACCTCCGGTGACTCTTGGCCTACGAACTCAACCCTCTTGACCTTGGACCCCTTGTCCTTAGTTAAGACCTTTTCCTTTCCTTTTGATGGCATTCCCTTGCCATTCTTGAACTCCCCCTTCTTGCCATAATCATATGCTACCCAAGCATATCTCTTTTCCTTGGCATGGGAGACCCTAGATCGGAATCCTAGACCCGATCTATCATTGTTGGGTTTTAGACCACCCAACACCATATCCAAACCCTTAGATCCAATAGTGAATCTCTCTAGGGTTTTCTCCAACCTCTCAAGCTTTTCCCTTAAAGCTTGATTTTTCCTTTCTAGGTTCCTAAACCTAGAATCCACATGCCCATTTTGGACATTCCTAGACCTACCCTCCTTTCTAGGCACATTCCTCCCCTTCTTGGGATTAGTGCCATGGTCCTTAGGTCTAAAGGTCTTTGATTGTTCATGATGTATGACATTCCTAGGATTTTGATCTACCTTGTTAACCCTATTCCTATCATGATACTTGAAACCAAAATTATGCACCATTAAGTAATTTTCATTTATCCTAGCATGCATGGATGAGCAATTTTCACTAGTTTTAGCATGCATAAAGGAACTTGAATTTGAATTGCATTTAGATTTAAGATTAGGGATTACCTCCCTTACCCTTGTAGTCCCTCCATGATATGGGCTTCTTTTCTTCTTTCTTTTCTCTTTCTCCCATCTTCTCAAGTGCTCCATTTTCTTGAACTCTTTACTCCTTGGGCACTTAGTGTGGTAGTGCCCTAGCTCTCCACATGTGAAGCATCGAATCTTCTTCCTTTTTGCTTGGGCTTCACCAGTCCTACACTTTATGTTAGAATTAAAGGAATTTGGAACGAGTGTAGATTTTACCCCCTTTTTACCTTGTGGGCACTTATCCTTGTAGTGCCCCTTTTGGTTGCAACCAAAGCATATAATATGTTCCTTTCTCTTGGCTTTGGTGGAGGTAGTGTCTAGGTTGACTTCTTCAATTCCTCTTGATGATGTGGAAGCTTCCTCTTGTTCTGGCATTGTTGATGGTCTCTCCTCCCCCTCAACCCTTGAGGTGGTGACCTCTTCCCTTTCCTCACTTAAGGATGTGGACACTTCTTCCTCACTTGAAAGTGTAGATGATTCAATTCTCTCCTCTTCTTGAATCATGGAGCTTACTTCATTTGCATCTTGTAATAGTTGGACTCGTGTAGAGTTTTCATGGAATGCCACTAGCTTGCTCCATAGTTCCTTAGCATCCCTATATTCACCTATCCTATCCAAAATGTCATTAGGTATTAAATCGATTAACATTTTGGTTACCTTGTTATTGACCTCAAATTGATGAATTTGCTCCTCGGCCCACTTCTTCTTCTTAAGAATCCTTCCCTTCTTGTCCTTGGGAGAATCGAAGCCTATTTCTATACACATCCAATCTTCAATATTAGTCATTAAAAAATATGACATTTTACCTTTCCAATATGTGAAGTCGTCACGGTCGGAAGAAGGTGGAATTTGGATATCCCATCCTAGCGGACCTTCTTCTTCCATTTTCCCTCTAGCTTTCTTTGCTCCCTCGGCGGTTAGTCAGATCAAGAGCCGTCCTTTGCTCTGATATCAATTGTTAGGATCGATACGCCTTGCTAAAAGGGGGGTGAATAGCAATTCTCCCAATCTCTTCTTCCTACACGGTTAGTTTGTGTAGCGGAATATACAATAAAATAGTAAAACAATACTAACCAATGCTAACAACGATGATTTACTTGGTATCCACCCCGGCCAGGTGACTAATCCAAGAATCTGTCAGTGGATCACTCCCCGGATAACCTTCGGCTATCACGTGTCGCTCCTTGTGGGTGGAGAAACCTCACCACAACACCTCGGACGCTTTGTGAACACAATAGACTACTAACCGGCTTTATCCAAGCAGGTTTCGTCAAGAAACTCAGCCACCACGAAGTCCTCTTTAAATAGGACTCGGGGCTGATTTCTCGCTACCAGTCGACTGCCCTGGGGGCAGTCGACTGGTGCCAGCCAAATTCAACCGTTGCACCCCAACGTTCGAATTCTTAGCCAGCTCACCAGCCACCTACCAGTCGACTGCTCCCAGGGCAGTCGACTGGTCCAGGCCTGAGACCATTCTGTGAGTTTCACCAGTTGACTGCCACAATGACAGTCGACTGCGCTACTCACACACCTAAGGTTTTCCTTCCCGAGTACACTTCTCTCAGCACTCGACCCTAGGACTTTCCCGAGTACAATCACACAGCACTCGTACCCTCACGACTCGACTGACCCCTCCTCCACAGCATTGACTGTTGTCTTCGCGCCCTCTTCATCTTCGGCTCCCGTCCCTCGGATGCACGCAAGCCTCCAGCTTGCCTCCATACCATCCTTCACGTATGCCTCGAAGTCCGTGCCCATCAGCTCATCGTCCCTGCTCACCAAGGTCCCTTGGATGCGCACGCAAGCCTCCAGCTTGCCTCCATGCCATCCTTCACCGTATCGAGGCCGTCTAGTCAAGTCTATATGTGTAACCTGTACAGCCTGCACACTCAACATACACATATAAGAACATAAGGGAAAACCTAACTTAAACCCTTTGCCCAAACATCAAAACCTATGGTCACTCCCGACCATCTTAGGGCCGATTGCTCCAACAGCTAAGAGTGCAAGGAGGAGCTCTAGGTGCCAAGTTGGGATCCATGGTCTATGGATCCCAGGAGGATTTCTCTCGGAAGTCTAGATGGGTCATGAAGTGTGCCAAGGGATGTGGAGATGGATTTGGAATCTCAATCCTAGGGATTTGGCACAATAAGTTTGAGTTTCATGCATGAGAATATGACATTGGGGTCATATAACATGAAAGTTGATTTTTGATGTGTAGATGTCATATAAACAAATGCTAGGGATGCATTGAGGTTTGGTATGGGCAGAGACATCAAGAGGAGGCCAAAACTAGGACTTTAGGTCAAAATTCAATTGAACCATTTAGATAGTTTTGGATTTTATGTCAATCTTGGAATTGGTGATAGATACATTTTTAAATATATTTTTTCCAAGTAGATATGGGTACAAAAAACCTCTCCACAAAGTGTGGAAATTTTTAGAAATTTATGAAATTTCTGGTGTATTTCTGAAATTGAGTTAGAAATGCTAAAAATGAGATTTCAGGGTACCAGTCGACTGGTTCAGGGGGCAGTCGACTAGTGTTGTTGTTTTCTAATTTCTGGGGATTTTCAGAAATAGAAAGGTGACCTCATTGATACAAATGGTGAGTATTGCTTGGGGCAATCTTTTTGATGTATGACAAAAGGGGAGAAGTGATGGGTTTAAGTGGGAAACCAAACATGCCTTTACAAGAAATCCTAGGTCAAGGGGGAGCTTAGGTAAAAGGGGATCATTGTTGCTCATTTGGTGGTAAAAGGGGAACCTTGGAGAGACTCTTAAAAAGCCTTTGTAAGTCCATTATAGGGGGAGCCTTGGAGAGGTTTTAAAAAGCCCGGTTTGGTAAAAATCCTAACTCTTGGGGAGGTTAGGTGTGGGGATGCCTTGTGATAAGATCCGTTTTTGCATTGCAGATACATTGGTGGTATAAGTCCAAGGTGAAGCCTTGGCAACGTAAGTCCAAATGGTTATTAGCATTGTATTTGCTATTTGTTTTCCCTAACTTAAACGTATTGCCAACATCAAAAAGGGGGAGATTATTGGGGCAATCTATGGTCTGAAGTGACCATGTGTTTTGATGTTTGGGCAAAGGGTTTAAGTTAGGTTCACCCTTGCATTTGATATGTGTATTTGAGTGTGTAAGTGTTGCAGGATACACATAGACTTAGTTGGATATTTTCAGGTCCGGTGAAGGATGGTGTGAGGAGACAAGCCGTGGGCTTGTATGCATCCGAGGGACCGTGGACAAAGCAGAGACGATGAGCCGAGGGAAGCAGACTTCGAGGTATACATGAAGGGTGGCATGGGAGACAGGCCGTGGGCTTGCATGCATCTGAGGGACGAGAGCCAAAGTAGAAGAGGGCTTGAAGGCAATAAATCGAGGCTGCTAAATGAAGAGTCAGCTAAGTCGTGAGGGTTCGAGTGTTGAGGGAATTGAACTCGGGAATTCCTAGGGTTCGAGTGCTGAGAGAAATGTACTCGGGAAGGGAAACCTTTGGTTTAAGGGTGGACCAGTCACTAATGAAGTCCACAAAAAGATCAGTTGACTGATCCTGGACCAGTCGACCGATGGTAGCAGAAATTCAAACGTTGGGTTGTAACGTTCGAATCTAAGTTCGACCAGTCGACTGCCCCAGGACCAGTCGACTGGTAACGGTCATTTTAGCCAAGAACACTATTTAAAGGGGCTCGATTTTGGCTGAGAATTCTTGACGAAATTGGCTTTAGTTAAAGGCCAATTAGTAGTCTAAGAGCTCAGGAAGGTGTTGCGGGTTGTGGCGAGATTTCTCCACCCACAAGGAGCTACACGAGCTAGCCGGAGGTCTTCCGGGGAGTCATCCACTGACGGATCGAGATTGTCCACCATACGGACAGCCGTGGAGTAGGAGCTTTATCTCTGAACCACGTAAATTGGTTTGTCTTCTTAGTTGTTAGATTTTATTATTTGTTATTCCGCTTGCGCACTAACATTTGTAGGAAGACAAAATCAAAATGAAGCTATTCACCCCCCCCCCCTTTCTAGCAAACGACAAGGTCCCAACATAGTACATACTGAGGTCACGACCAAGGATGGTGGCCTTGGGGCTAATCCCAGCTCGATACAAAAGCCCTTCACATTGAACCATGTCGGGACCATGGAACTCCATTCTGGCCATAATGCTCCTGACGCGTTGGTACCCCTGATCATGCTGGTGTTAGGATGTATACTAAAAGTCTACCTTTTGTATGAACATTTATATTTTGGAATGAGAATCACATGATCATTGTTTGCATTTTATATTTGATATATACATGCTATTGTCTAATACTTTACATTGTAGATAACATGTTGTATGGTGTCACGCAGAAGATCATGTTATCAGTCTCTTGTAGAGTATAAGTACAGGCTCACAACCTAGATGGTTTTGGACAAACCATTGGCATGATTGTAGTGTAATTTGGTATTGGTTTATCTTGACTATAGAATTACACTAGTACACTTTGTGTGTATTGAGTAGGACCGATATAGAAGTGATTTAATTTATACTGACTATATAATTGATTCAAAACCTTAGATATTATGGTGTATATGCTCTTAATCCCGATATAATAACGGGTACATGTACTTAACATCTATTTCTTTGATTTACCAATGGGCGAAATTTATTTATTAAATCGATAGGCCCGGTAAGTTGGAAAATAATTTTATTTACATGGTGTGTCGTTGATTATAGAAGGAAACCATGTCCTGATGCGTCAGGTTGATGATGTCCCCTTGAGGAGCTCATAAAGTTCATCATGGAAATCTTGTAGGTAGACTTGGTCTTACATGATTATAAGGTTGAGTGGTACTACTCATGGAGTTAGATATTAATTAATTAAATTATCAGTAATTTAATTAATTAATGGACATCCGATATCTTAAACACGGAGAGATTTTGTACACATAATAGGTGGAGCCCATATTTATTAATGGGGGTTGGTGAGGTAATTCAATGATGATCCTTTAGTGGAATGGATCATCATTAATGGATCGGGCTTTGATCCATTGGGTGGCCAAGACCCAACTCCTCCTCATGGTCCCTATTGTAGTCTATATATACCTTATGTGTCATGAGACCAAGGCATCCAATTAATCCTAAGCCTTAACCTAATTCTCTCCTCACCTCTCTCTCTCTCCTAGGGTTGTGGCCGACGGTAAGCAAGGGAAGAAAAGGAGGTGGCGCAAGGGACTAGGGAAGGAAGAAATGCTCTTCTTCATCATCTTCTCTTCTTCTTCTTCCCTAGGGTGCACAGCAACAAGTGGTGAGGGAGAAGGCAGCGCCACCTTTACTTGAAGGTGGCCGGCGGTAAGCAAAGGAGAGAAGTAGGCGGCGACGGTTTGGATTTCAAGGAAGAAGAAGACTTTTTCTTCTTCTTCTTCATCCGCTTACTCTTCCTCTTCATCTCCCAACGCCGGAGCAAGTAAACAAAGGACGCTCTCCTCCTTTTTGGCCAGCAACGCAAGAACAAGGAAACCCTAGGGGTTCGGAGCAAGGAAGAAGGAAAGGAAAGGAAGCTTGGGTCGTGCCTTGGTGACTTAGGTTCTTGGAAGATCGTCGCCCACACGACGTCCAAGAAGAGGTTGGGTCATACAATAGAAGATCGGAGGTAAACGAGATGTATATCTTCTTGTTTTGGTTCCTTTGCTCTTGTTTAATTATCATATGTTGATATTTAACATGGACCCCGATGATAAATACAAAAACCGACGATCCATTCATCGTCTATTCCGTGGCTAATTGGTTAGACGAGTTAGACGGCTTGAACAACAAGTTTGTTCAAGTGGTCACTCGAATCAATTAGTACGATGATTAGTCGGTAGTTTGGGAATTTGTTCTCCATTCGGATTAGTTTCAATTAATGAAATTTTAATCCGAGGACATGGAGAGGATTCCCATGCCCAACCGAAACCCAACAATTGGTATCAGAGCCAATAGTTTCTGATTTTGTGTGTTTTGGATTCGGTTACTTTTATGCACTTTATCATGTATAATTTTATGCCGGATAATAGTAGGATGTGCGTAGGCTAACTCTTTGGTTGCAGGCATAAGATCCGACTATTATGGCTTAATAGGATTGTATGTGATTGTGTGTGTATGGTTGTAATATTTATTTGAATCCTCGGGGTTGACGAGGCTAGATAGTATTTAATTTTTGTAATTAAATACAGCATTGTTTAGCCGCACATTTTAGTTTACTTTCGATCTAGACTTGTTGTACACTCCTTCGTGGAGTATAGGATCGATGGATGTAAATTAAAATAGTTTTTTATCTTGGCTCAGAGATCCTCTTCATGAAGCTTGCGCATGGTGTTTGGAGGTGGAGACGAGGTGGCGACACGACGGGAGACATATTCAAGAACAAAAGGCCATAATAGTTGGAATTTATTCTTCTTATTTATTGCTTTTTGTTGATATGCTTGTTGTGCTTGCAAGGTAAAATTCCTCAATTCTAAATTACTAAGTGGGAGAGGGATTCTAAGAATCTCATGGCCTCCATTACAAATTTGACATGTGATGCGAACAAACTTGTGCGTTGGCTCTGAGTGTCTTCCTCCATATCGGATGAGTTTGTTTTGTGCATCACTAGGTCAGACATGGTTATAGGAAGTTATTTAGGAGTGTGTGATCTTCCCCATCAGAAGGGACATAATCCTAGGTAATTACCTTAGTATCGTGTAATGGTAAACACTCAGATGCAAATAAAAGTATCCTCCCCATCGGAGTCACTGCTATTATTTGTAGGGCTGAAGAGGAACCAACTATTAATTTTATTTGTCAAAAAGTTAGGTTGTCAAGATAATAAAATTAATGGGTAAAACCTCCTCTTATAAATGTAGAATTCGTATGCATCCACATTATCGTGGCATACAATATTCTCGATATTTTGAGGTGTTGGTTGATTTTAAAATTTTATTGTTTGAAGAATCAATAATTTTTTGAAATCTAATGTTTTGATCATTGTAATTCTCAGGATATTTTCAAAATGGCTTTCAACCCTCTTGTTGTAATATTGAAAGAAAACAAACTTACTGGCCCTAACTATATTGATTGGAAATGGAACCTGGACATTGTCTTGACTGCCGAGGAGTACAAATTTGTATTTTTCGAGTTATCCTGAAAAGCCTAGCGAGAATTCTAGTGAAGAGGAGAAGGAACTATTGGGACCGATGTGTACGGCTAGAGGGGGTGAATAGTCATTCACCTGCTTGATTCGCAGTTTCTCCCTACAAGTGTTAGCACGCACAAGCGGAAACTTAAACTATTAATTAAAATCAATGCTAGCACAAACCGTTTACGTGGTTCGGAGATAAAGCTCACTCCACGACTGTCCGTAAGGTGGACGATTCCGATCCGTCGGTGGATGACTCTCCGGAAGACTTCTGGCTAGCTCACGTTGCTCCTTGTGGGTGGAGAAACCTCGCCACAAACTCCCGATAGCAGATGAGCACTTTAAGACTACTAATAAGCTCTAACCAAGCTTATTTCGTCAACCTTTGCCCAGCTAAACCAAGCTCTTTTAAATAGAGCTCGACACTGTTCCTACCGTTACCAGTCGACTGGTGCCAACACTAGTCGACTGGTCCACTTGGATTCAAACGTTGCAGCCCCAATGTTCGAATTCCAACCGACACAAGTCGACTGCTGCATGCAGCAGTCGACTGATCTTTCTGTGACTAACACCAATCGACTGCTACATGCAGCAGTCGACTGCCCAAACTCTAATCGTAGGGTTTTAACCCTGAGTGCAGTACCTCAACACTCGTCCTCGCCCAACCAACCTAGACCTAGCCTTCTAGCCTCCTCCATCAACCTTGCATCCCTCGGATGCCTCCCCATCCTTCACGTCTTGCCTTCTGGAGCTTCCTTCAGCCTCGATCCTTATTGCCGAGTCTTCCATTGCCAAGATGTCACTTGGACTTTCCTCCTTTGCCAAGATCGTACTTGGACTTTCCTTATTGTACCTGTATCCTACATACTCACAATGCATATCAAATATAACAAAAATCCTAACTTAAACTTTTACCCAAACATCAAAACCTAAGGTACCTAGATTGCTTCAACAGGAACGTTATAGGAAGTGGATAAAAGCAGACGAGATGGCGCGGTGTTAAATTTTGGCTTCTATGTCAAATGTGTTGCAACATCAACATCAGGCTTTTTCTACTGCTTATGACATGATGTTCAATCTCAAGGAACTCTTCGACATCAGAATCAAGCCGCTAGGTAAGAGGTAATGAGGAACTAGATGACGATCACCATGATTGAGGGAACACCCGTGAGAAATCATGTTCTCAAAATGATGGCTCATTTAAATGAGATGGAAGTCCTTTGAGCGGAGATCGATGGGGAAACCCAGGTTGATATCATTCTCCAGTCTTTACCTAGGAGTTTTGAGCAGTTTTGCCTAAACTATAATATGAACAAACGTACATATTCATTGGCGGAACTTCTGACAGAACTCCAGGCGGCAGAGGGGCTTTTTCGTCAGAGTGCTCATGCTTTGGTTGCTCAAAAGGCTTTTACTTCTAAGCCAAAGGCATGGAAAAGAAGAAACAAGGTGTGGCAAAGAATGTGGCTGGATTTCAAGGACCTCAGGCTAGCGTGAAGAAGCCGAAAGGCAAATGCTGCATGTGCAAGCAGAGTGGACATTGGAAGGTGGACTGTCCCCATCGTCAGGAGAAAAATCAAGATATATCTTTTTGTTTAGTTGTTGAAACATGTTTAGCGGTGTTATCTACCGGTACCTGGTGTGTAGATACGGGAGCCACTGATCATGTCTGCAATTCTTTGTAGGGGTTCCAGGAAACCAGACGACTAGTTGAGAGAGAGATTACCATCTACATGGGCAATGCTACAGGTGGCAGCTATTGCAGTGGGAGACATTTATTTATCTTTTGATAGGAATAAAATTTTGGTTTAAAGAAATTACCTTTATGTACCTTCATTTAGAAAGAACCTTATTTCAGTTTCTAAATTAATAAAGGATGGGTATTCTATTTCATTTAATAACAGAGTTGTTATAAAATAGAATAGAGAGATTATCTGTTCAGGTGCGTTGGTTGGCAATTTATAGACTCTTGAACCAAAAACTCCCACGATGCAAATAGAAATAAATAACTCATCGTCTAATCATAATAAGAGGAAAGAACCTTCAAAAATGAACCAAACGTATCTTTGGCATCTAAGACTAGGTCATATTAACCTTAGTAGAATTCGAGGTTGATAGCCGATGGACGTTTGGGTTCATTGGTAGTGGAAGACTTCCCAACCTGTGAATCTTGCTTGGAAGGTAAAATGACCAAGAGGTCTTTCAAGGCTAAGGGGTTGTTAGTAGGAGCCCTAGAGTCAATTATGTGATGATTGACTAGGGACTTTTTTATATCATATTCTTTCATTAATAAAGACATGTTTGGTTATTATACTTACTTTGTATTTGTGTCAAATAACTAAGTATAATAATATCCTTGGGTAGTAGGTTCTTATCTACATTATATCGATTGGTTGAATCGATAGTGAGATAATGTAGAGAACACACACTAAACCATTCCTAGTCAAGTATTAATATTCAAGGACAATATTAATACATGGAGACTAGCATGTAGGTCAACTGATGACTTGAGCTCACAAGTCATGGATATGTGATATTAAGTTAACACATGGGTATACATTGGAGAAAGTGTATTGAATTGACCCGCCATGAGAAAGTTTCATAGATTGTCATATGAGTGTCATAAACTTTCTCATGTGACTATTAGTATGAATAGTCCTTAGACATGAAGTCGCTACGGTTCCCTACATAAGGAGTTATGTACTTTGGTATCGTCAAACGTCACCCGTAACAGGATAGACTATAAAGGCAATCACTGGGTATATAATGAATTATGCTGAGGGATGTGAGTGATGTAGATGGGATCTATCCCTCCCATATGACGGAAGTGATATTTGTGGGCCCCTTGATCGAGTAGGACTACTGAAACGCATGGTCATGCTCAAATGAGTCAATATGAGGTATTGAGCTCATTTGTTTGAGTGAATCTACTCGGGGATCAAGAAACACAAGATTGATTGAGGATAACACGGTCTATGCCTCATTGGTCAATCTTGATATTGAGGATAGAAGGACAAGGTCATACATTATCGTAGTCACGGAGGTTAAGTCGGATCTCGACTTTTCTTGTTACTTGGGTAGCAATGATGCATTGCTAGATGCCGCTCATTGCTTATGTATCTAAAGTGGTTTAGACACATTGCCAACGTTATGAGAACCTATTGGGTCACACACTAAGGATACGATGCTTCGGAGATTAATTGATCTTGGTTTGACTAAGATTTGATTCGAATTGGATTAATTGAGTTAGACTCAAGTGAATCCAATTAGATTATGGGATTGAGTCTAATTTGAGTTAGACTCATCTAGATTAGACTCAACCACTTAATTATGGATAATATTCATTAAAGGGTTTAATAAAATATTATTTAAGAGGAAAGCTAAGAGATATTATATTCATTAGATGAATAGAATATTAAGAGTCTCAAGGGATACCAAGAGGCTTGGTATTCATTGGGTTTTATTAGCATTAAGATGAGAGGAGCTCAAGGGACATAGACCCTTATGTCCCTTGGTATTCATTAGATGAGTATAAATACCCCCCTTTGTCAAAGGCTAGAGGGTGGATCTCTCTTCCTCTTCTTTCTTCCTCCTTGTCCATAACTCCCTAGTGGAGGTTCTTGTGCTTTGTAAACCATCCCAAGTTGCTAGCACAACTAAGGTGGTTCCTCTCCGAGGCGTAGATCGTGTTCGTGTGGATACGCACAGAGACACGGACACTTGAACGTGTAAGAGATCCGGCAAACCAAAGAACTAATGGGATAAGCGAAGGACACGCGACAAAGGTATTCCTATAAGATAGGAATTGTAGATCACTTTGTATGAGTTTTTCTTTCTCATGGATCACTCGAGGATCTTATTTTCATTGTAATTTTAAATATTTTTACCTATAGATCCCTTCAGGGGTATGAGCCAAAGATGTGTTAAAGATGGTTCATTCTGATATGTGTGGCCTTATATCTATCCAGGCTAGAGGTGGCTTTGAATATTTTGTCTCTTTTATAGATGATTATTCAAGGTATGAATACATTTACTTGATGCGCCACAAGTCTGAATGTTTTGACAGGTTCAAAGAATTCAAGGCTAATGCGGAGAAACGTCAAGGTAAAAGTATCAAGACGCTACGATCTGATCATGGTGGTGAGTACCTCTTGGGAGAGTTTAGGAGTTACTTATCAGAGGCTGGGATTCAATCCCAATTGTCCGCACCTAGTACACCCCAGCAGAATGGTATGATAGAGCAAACGAATATGACTCTTATGGAGATGGTTAGATAGAAGATGAGTTACTCCGAGTTGCCAGATTCATTCTGGGGATATGCTCTGCAAACGGCAGTGTACATTCTGAACTTGGTACCATCGAAATATGTACCCTCTACTCCCACAGAATTATGGACTGGACAAAAGCCTAGTCTGAGACATATTCGGATTTGGGGTAGTCCAACACATGTGCTGAAGGGAGATGTTGATAAGTTGGAATCTCATACAGAAGTACGCTTGTTCGTAGGCTATCCCAGAGGAACGAAAGGTGGTTTGTTCTATAGTCCTAAAGATCAGAGGGTGATCGTTAGGACGAATGCTCAATTTTTAGAGGAAGACTATGTGATGAACCACAAGCCCATGAGTAGGATTGCTCCTGAGGAATTGAGAGGGGAAGTTCCAACTTCAATACCGACAGTACAGGAGGGCATACCACAAGTAGCTGCATCGTGTGTCACAAAGGATACATTAGTACCTCGTCATAGTGGGAGGGTTGTTAGACAACCTGATAGATTTATGTTCTTGGGAGAGTCTTCAGACTTGGTCCCTGGTGAACATGAACCTGATCCCTGGACTGTTAGTGATATGAGAAAAGTGTCCTAAGGCAATCGTCTTATGATTGTAATCATTTATTTTAATAAATGAATATTCACTATTTGAGTATACATGTTTGTGTATTTGATTGAGATCTTAAACTCATTTACTGAATGTCCGTAATACAATTCACAGCATGAGAGAATTTGTGATGAATTCACAACTAGTGATTATCTCTACATGTGCAATTGTGAAGTATTGAAATTGTCCCTAGTCGATGAATTGATAAATACGGACACTATCAATTCTGTTGAGACTAGCATGGGTTATTCTTTAATCAGCTGATTCTCACTGGCTGGTGACATTGAGATGTCCGGAGATAAACATGAATGCTAGTTAAGGGAACTAGTTCATTGGAGTGACTGGCTGTAAGACTTTATATGGTAGTCTACATATAGGTATGTCAGTGAAGTTCTTACTAGAGCTTAAGTGCGATGTTCCTTTGACTTGCGGTGCTCAAGTCATCTTGGTCATGGAGACTTATACTTTGACATCTTAAGCAAGCATCTCTAAGGAGGTGTGGACCCAGGATGATTGGGTATAAGCCGAAGTGCCCGAAGATGTTTGAACAGCCTACAAAGGATTCACCACTCCTTGCGAGGAGATGTATACCCGAGGTCTATCATCGGATTGTTACTCGAAGCCTCTGGCCAGAGCATGGCATGTTCAGAGTATGAATCTCTTAAATACATGAGAGTAATTAGAATCCGTAAGACGAGAAAACGTTACTTGGGCTAGGTGTGACGTAGTCAGTCTAGTGGGGACTGACACATATAGACCATGTCCTGAACCAAGTGGGTATAAGATGGTGAAGGAAATGGGGTACGATTCATTATAGCTGCTGAAGGGTTCCAGAATTGTTTCTGAGGTCAACCATTGATCTTTCGATTAATTGGGGATCATGATGTACTACTAAGTGCCACTCATGATCGTTCTATAATTGGTTAATTATAGACGTCCAACATAAATCGAAAGCCTATTTAGTCACACGCACTACGAGTAATCCGAGAGATTTAAAACGAGTTGAAAATTAGATTTTCCAATCAAGAGAGATTACGTTTGGTTGAGCCAAACGATAAGTCGAATCTGAATTTTTCAGAGACGCATCGGAAGCGTAAAATAGCTAAGTCTTTTGAAGAATTAATAGATGAATTAAATGAGTTTAATTCATTGGGGCGTGGCTTGGATGGGTCGGCCAAAGAGGGTCTCCACCGTCTTTGCTTAGCCGGCCACAATAAAGGGAGAGAACCAAATTGTTTGGTTTAATTTATAAAATAAACCAAGTGTGGTTTGCTTTATAAAATTATGGATGATATAAATTTTTATAAAAAAACAAGGTTTGGTTTATTTTTCATGGAAATTAAAATGAACCATGGATTGGTTTATTTTATTTTATAAAATCAATAATGGATTGATTTACCATGATAAAGAAATTTATATAATGAAATTTATTTTCATGGAAATTAAAATGAACCATGGATTGGTTTATTTTATTTTATAAAATCAATCATGGATTGATTTACCATGATAAAGAAATTTATATAAAGAAATTTATTTTTCATGGAAATTAAAATGAACCATGGATTGGATTATTTTATTTTATAAAATCAATCATGGATTGATTTACCATGATAAAAAAATTTATATAAAGAAATTTATATAAAGATATTTCTTCCCATAAGAAAAAGGAGACTTGGTTGATTTTTATCATAAATTAAAAAATGATAAAACTTGGCATGATGGAATAAGTCATAGAAAATTTATATGATAAATTTCTTATGAAAATTTATTCCATAAGAAAAAAGAGACTTGGCAGTTGAGAGGCCACTATATAAAGGACCCAAAGCAAGGCTTAGAAATCATTCGAAATAATCGAAGTATTCTTGCCTGGGCTCTCTCCCTCTCCTCCCTTCTTTCTCTTGGCCGGCCACAAGTCTCCTCCCCTTTTCTTCTTGCCGTGAGCACAAGGAGAAGCCCCGAGGCGACGAAGTTCTTCCGTTGGGACGATCTTCCTCTCCGGCCATCATCACCTTGGGATTGGGCGCAAGCCTTCTTCCTCCTTCTCGCCGGAATTGTGATTCTGGCCAACCTTGGTGGTGAGTTTTTCGATGTGATTACTTCTCTCTTGCTTTTTCTTGTCACATTCTCGGAGAATCTAGTAGTTCTCGAGAACACAAAACTCGTGGCTTTGCGAAGTCATCCCGAAGATACTCGGCATGGACGCGAATAGAGGCGGAGCTTCCGAGGGACGCTTACGGTTGGATCTCGTCCCTTCCTTCGAGTTACGCGAGGTAATAAGTAAATTAGTTTACGTTTCTGAAAATTTTAAATATATGATCATGTCTACACAAGATAAGGTTGCATGCTTAGATGTGTGGTTAAATAATTTGAGAAATTATTTATGCTAAACCTTTCGCTGCACGTAATTAATTTTAAAATTATGAACCCACATCCATGTCAACATGCACCCGGTCCCAACAGTGGTATCAGAGCCGGTTAGTGTTCGACATAATCATATAATTGTTTTGCGGAAAACTTTGTCATGATCTCAATTTTGGAAAATTTTCCAATTATGGAAACATTCCTATTATGGTAAATTCCTGATTTAGGAATTTCAAGGTTTGGAAATCCTCATAAAAATTTCGCAAACTTTTGAAATATCCCTATTTCTAAAATTTTATGATAATTATGAAAACTTTCCATTTTGGAAACTTTCCAATTTTGAAAATTTCCTATTTTGAAAATTTTCTAATTCTGGAAATACGTAAGTTTTCTTTGTACTAGAAACTTACAATTATTCTGAAAACCTATTATTTTTGGAAACTTTCCATTTATTGAAAGCTCGCAAATTTGGGCACTTTCTTTCAAGAAAGTCTAGACAAATTTATGGAAACATTAATTGACAATTAAATTTGAATTGGTTTTTAAATTATTAACAAAATTCTTTACTTTGGGGAGTGCCTCAGGGAGCCACCCAAATTAAAGTTAGTTGTTATAATTTAATTTCCTATTTTGAATATGAATTGTTAAAATTGATTTGGGTAGGCCTCGGGGAGCCATCCAAATTATATTATTAACAAGTTCTTTAATTGTCAAGTTTAATTTGGTTATGCCTCGGGGAGCAGGCCAAATTAGATTTACAACAAATTTCTTTTCTTTGGGGAGTGCCTCGGGGAGCCACCCAATGTAAATAATTTGTTGTAATTAATTATCCATAAATAAAATATGTGATCAAATTTTGGGAATTTTGAGGTGATTCTCAAACGATAATTTCGTTATTTAATTTAAGAGGTGATGCTCTTACATATTGTTGTCTCCAAAATTAATTAGGAAAATGGTTTGCTATAGAGTTTTCTTAAATAAGATTTTAATGAAAATAATATGTGGTTGAATTAAGGGAATCTGTCTCTTAATTTAATAAGATTTGATTTAGAGAAATCAAAGTCTTAAACATATTATTTCCGAAATTGATTATGACAATTTAGGAAATTGTTTCCCAAAACAATTCCTTGAATAAAGTATGAAATTAGAATTAGGAAATCCGGTTCCTAATTCAATTAATGAGACTTGATAAATTAAGTCACATACATACTTTATTAAGGAAATAGTTAGTACATGACATAATTATATGTCATGAATATGCTTAAAAGAAAAAGATGAGACCCAAAACCCCTTACAAAATATTAAGGCCAACACCTTTCATTAATATGGTTAGAACCGGAGTTTTGTTTCTCGTTTGGGTTGATGAACACATCCATGTCCGGCTTGAACCTCAACATGTTCAAACCATGGAATTAGTTTATGATTAATATAGTTGGAGTCAGAGATTAATCCTTAGTTTTGGTTGTTGGACACATCCAAGCCTGACTAAATGGTTGAATGAGCTCCAACCATATTAAAACTATTTCTTGATTAATGGGTCAGCCTTAAGCTTGGAGCATCGATTTGTTGTGCCACAGCCAAGGTCGATGTAAAGAGAGGTGCAGTTGGGTGCTATGTATATTGTTGCATACTTGTTAATGAGTTAACAACCCAATGATTTATGCAAACATTCAATTAGTTGATAGCATAATGTGATAGTTACATATGTGTGATATGTAATCGGTATAATTACCTACCTTCATAGCTAAGAATGACTTGATGGACCACAACCATGGTTGTTCTTATCTATGGTTGGATATCAACCTATTTGGAGATGTTCCTACAATCTCCCGAATTGATAAAGAGGGTTATTCAATTCGAAAAATAAATAGGATTTAATTAATGTATATTGATGCATTCTTTATCATTCTTCTCACATAAGCTCAATTTGTATTTCTAGGATAATCACTCGATCATGTCTTCTCTGAATTTGCGTTCCATTTTGGGCACCAATAAGTTAACTAAGGACAAAAGAATTGAAAAGACACCAAAAGGCACTTGCCATCACTGTGGCAAGGAGAGTCACTGGCGAAGAAACTGCAAGGTTTATCTTGAGTCCTTGAAGAAAAAGGCATCCGATGCCCCATCCTCTTCAAGCATCTTCGTTATTGAATGTCACTCTATTTCCTCGTACACCTGGGTACTTGATACTGGGTGTAGCTCACATATATATAATGACATACAGGGGCTAAGGAATAGAAGAAGACTCGTCAAGGGAGAAGCGAATTTACGAGTTGGAAATGGAGCAAAGATTGCTGCCATTGCCATCGGAACATGTTTGCTAAAGCTCCCTACTGGACTTGTCTTAGAATTGGATAATTGTTATTTTATTCCTTCGTTAATAAAGAACATTGTATCTATTTCATGCTTGAATGAAAAGGGTTACCATTTAACTTTTAGTAACAATTGTTGTTACATAACTTTAAATGGTGTTCTTTATGGGACTGGAACTTTATGCAATGGTATCTACACGTTAGATTTATCCGGTGACGTTTTCAATATCGAAGTTAGCAACAAACGTGCTCGAATAGATAATCAAATAGACTCCTATAGGTGGCATTGTCATCTTGGCCATGTAAGTAAGAAACGCATGACCAAATTACACCGATATGGAATTCTGGAATCATTTGAACCCGGTTCATTTGATACATGCGAATCATGCTTAAAAGGCAAGATGGTCAAATTACCCTTTTCCGGAAAAGGTAAACCAGTGGAAGAATTGCTTGGTCTAATACATACTGATGTATGTCGACCAATGTCAACTCTTGCACAAGGAGGCTATAGCTACTTCATTACCTTTATCGATGATCACTCACGATTCGGGTATGTGTTCTTAATGAAACACAAATCTGAAGCTTTTGAGAAATTCAAAGAGTTCAGAAATGAAGTAGAGAAACAGCTTGGCAAAAGTATTAAGATACTTCGATCCGATCGGGATGGTGAATACTTAAGTCAAGAGTTTCAAGATTATCTTAGGGACAATGGGATATTGTCTCAATGGACTCCGCCATATACACCACAGCATAATGGTGTATCTGAGAGGCATAACCGAACCTTGATGGACATGGTTAGATCTATGATGAATCATGCAACTCTTCCAAAATCCTTTTGGGGCTATGCGCTTAAGACAGCTGTTTACTTGCTAAACAGAGTCCCGACCAAGGTAGTCTCTACTACTCCATATGAGACGTGGAATAGTAAGAAACCTCATTTATCTCACCTAAAGATATGGGGTTGTCCTGCTTATGTGAAGCGGACTGTATCAGACAAATTGGATGCTAAGTATGATAAATGTCTATTTATTGGATACCCTAAGGAAACGAAAGGTTACCAATTCTATCATCCCTTGGAACAAAAGGTGTTTGTTTCAAGGCATGTTGTATTTCTGGAAAAAGAATTTCTTTTACAAGAAAACAGTGGGAGTAGTATTGAACTTGAAGAAGTTCAAGAAACTCCAATAGACATTACAAAGACACCTAGTCTAGACCCACAACCAATAACTCATAATGATGAGCTATCAGTTGAACCTAAAACAACACCACTTCTTCGTAGGTCTGATAGGACACGCAATATTCCAGAGAGATATGGATTTCTCATAAGTGAATCGAACGACGTGTTACTCATAAGCGATGATGAACCTATCAGTTATGAAGATGTTCTGAAAAATTCAGAAATGGATAAATGGCTTGAAGCCATGAAGTCGGAAATGGATTCCATGTACGAAATTCAAGTATGGGACTTGGTTAACCCACCTGAAGGGATTAAGCCCATAGGGTGCAAGTGGGTTTTCAAGAAGAAAACAGACATGGAAGGTAATGTTGTTACCTTTAAGGCTAGATTAGTGGCAAAAGGATATCGTCAGAAACAAGGAATTGATTATGACGAAACCTATTCGCCAGTAGCTATGCTTAAATCCATTCGGATGCTCCTGGCCATAGCAGCTCATTATGATTATGAGATATGGCAAATGGATGTGAAAATAGCTTTCCTTAATGGAATCCTGCTTGAGGATGTATACATGATACAACCTGAAGGTTTCACATCGGTTGATAAAACCAAAGTATGCAAACTTCGACGATCCATATATGGACTAAAGCAAGCATCCAGGAGTTGGAACATCCATTTTGATGAGACAATCAAAGAGTTTGATTTCTCTCAAAATCCTGACGAACCTTGTGTGTACAAGAAGGTTAGTGGGAGAGCAGTCGTATTCTTAGTGTTATATGTCGATGACATATTACTTATAGGAAACGATATATCAGTCTTATAGTCGGTTAAAATTTGATTGTCCAAAACTTTCACCATGAAAGACCTGGGAGAAGCAACCTATATCCTTGGGATTAGAATCTATAGAGATAGATCAAAACAGTTACTTGGTCTTTCGCAGTCTACATATATAGACCGAGTGCTAAAAAGGTTTAGCATGTCAGAATCCAAGAAAGGTTACCTTCCCATCAGGCATGGGATCAACCTTTCGAAGTCTATGTTGTTGGATCGAGAGAACCGATAGAGGGGGGTGAATATCGGAAATCGTTCGGATTTAACATAGAGAATTTGCACAGCGGAAGATAAAGACAAAATACGCGAACACAGTAATTTTTACTTGGTTCGGAGCCTAGGTCGACTCCTACTCCAAGGCCCACGATCGTTGATCGTTTACTTTGGGCAATTCTATATGAGGGGCAAAAGCAGTTTACAGTTTTGAGTTACAATTATAGCACAGTAAACTTAACAAATAAAAAGAAAACTCTTCTTTTACCGACGTCCGATGTGGGTTGTCTTTTTCGGAGCAGCGGGACGTCGTCGGCTTGAGTTGGGAGGTTTCCGGAGCGAGGCGCGAGACCAGAAGAGCGTAGAAGCGTTGACTGAAAGTGTTGCTTGAGCCTTGGAGTCGAGGGCCCTTTATATAGGGCCTGGGGGCGCCCGGAACGTCCGGGGCGCCCCCCCCCCCCACGTGTCACTCGATCCGCCTCGGTCTCGGTCAATTTCTGATCCCCTCAAACTCGGGATCAGACCTTGACCGGGGCGCCAGGAGCGCTGGGGGCGCCCGGGTTGACCGGGTCAAAACTTTATCCCTTGGCTTCGCTGGCATGCGCTTCGATTCTTTGCTATTGGGAGCACCCGGAGCGCTGGGGGCGCCCGGGAGCACGGGGCGCCCAGAAGTTGAGCTGTCGAAGCCTATCTTGCTTTCTTGTGTTTTGTGTTCACCTTGGGGGCGCCCGAGACACTCCGGGCGTCCTGGTCAGCTGTTGCCTCATTCCTTTGAGGCTATCTGAGCTGCAGACACACGTTCCTTCGGTCCTGCATCCAGGGTTAGTCCAAAACATAATAAAACAATAAAATATTAGTTTATACAGCCTTAGCTGTCTTGGTTCTGACTTTGGGTCTCCTAAATGGAACCCTAGGTCGAACCGACGCCTACTGTTCCCTCGACGGGGAACGCGTCCTCACCTACTCCTCTCGGGAGAATGTACCTGATGCCAACCGCTCCTTTGGTTGGACTTTTGCCTGGCGGTCCTTTGCCAGGTCTTGGATACCGAGCTGTCCTTCGCCCGGGGCCTAGCATTCCTTCGCTAGGGCTTCAGTTCCAAGTTGTCCTTCGCCTGGCGCCTAGCAGTCCTTCGCTAGGGCTTTTCACTCTGGCATTCCTTTGCTAGTGCCTAGCATTCCTTCGCTAGGGCTTTTTGCCCTGGCATTCCTTCGCCAGTGCCAAGCATTCCATCGCTAGGGCTTTTTACTCTGCACACTAGAGTGACATGTTAGATAACAACTAAGACTTAACTTTTGAACCCTGTTGCCATTATCAAAACACAGGTTTGACTTTGGTGCTTTCTGCACCAACAATCTCCCCCTTTTTTATTTATGGCAACCCTAGTTCAAAAAGTTAAGTTTAATCAAAGCATGTAAAAACATTAGATTTTGTTCCCTCCCCCTGGAAGGAATCTCCCCCTAGATTTTTCAAAATTTTGTGGGGTTCTAAATTTAAGGAAAAAATTTTTACTTAGAATTTTTCAACAGCACTTTTGAAAGCTTGAGTTTAGGTACAAATCTTTTGACACCTTAAGTTTTAAAAGTACATAGAAGAGTTTTTGGAAGCATGAGTTTAGAGTACTTAGAACAATTTTGAAGCCTTAAGTTTTTAAAGTACTCAATAGTTTTTGAAGGCCAAAAGAAACTTAAGTACTTAGTAAGATTTGAAATTTTTAACTTAAGTACTTAGTAAGATTTGAAGTTTTTAACTTAAGTAGTTAGTAAGATTTGAAATATTTAACTTAAGTACTTAGTAAGATTTGAAAAGCTTAATTACTTAGAAAATTTTGAGAAGCTTAAGTACTTTGAAAATTTTGAAAAGCTTAAGTACTTAGAAAATTTTGAAACGCTTAAGTACTTTACAGAATTTTTGAAAAGCTTAAGTACTTAGAAGATTTTGAAAAGCTTTAGTAGTTATAAAAGCTTAAGTACTTTTGAAAAACTTTGAAAGGCTTAAGTACTTAGGAAAACTTTGAAAGGCTGGGTTAAGTACTTTTTGAATAAAGGATAGAGTTTTTAAGAAATAGAAAAAAAAAATTTAACTTTCAAAGAAAATTTTTTAAACTTTGAGAAAATTTTTAAACTCTCTCCTTTTCTATCTCTCCCCCTTTGCCATATATAAAAAAAAACAGATAAATATAGCAGACATTAAATTGCATAAAGGAAATAACTTTCATAAAGGAAATGTTTTCATGATTTTGCTGTACTGAACCAATTTATGAGAAGACTTAGATCAAATCAGTTGATTTTCTCTTGTAGGGACCTGTCTAACCCATTTAGCTACTTACTAACTGTTATAAGCAGTAGTTTTCGCTAGGGTTAGTCAAGTTAAGTGTTTCTATTCAAGTTAGATTTTCTAAACTTGACACTTAACTTGATTGCTGTGTAAGTTGTATTTAGTGCCCCAATTACTGCAGATGCACTGACTTAAAGCATCTTGAATTAAGGCAAAGACCTAAGCATCTCAACCCTTTCTAGGTTATCAATCAAAAGTACCCTAAGGTGCTTGTGAGATGATGGCTTCTAAATCTATAGGTGCATATAGTTCTAGGGTTAGGGCCTAGGCTAAGTCCATTTGCGAAAAAGCCCTAGTTTTGAAAGGGGGTAGTTTTGAAAAAAAAAACTAAGTCGAAAAAGAAAAAAAACTGATTTAAAAGTAGAGTTAATCTATTCTACAGAGCACAATCCTAACTGTCGAATAGAAAAGAAACAGGTACTCATAAGCTAGTCAACATAGAATAGTCAACACAGTCATACAGTCAAACAGTCAAATAGTTTCTGGTACAATGCTAAGCAAATCTAGGACAAGGGACCGGGATAATCAGATGGGCCAGGCTGCCATGAATCGAATCGTGCCATCATCTCAATGTATCGTGCATCAGCCACTTCTCGATCGGCTCTACGAGAGTCCATCTGCTCGATGTGATAGGCCTCGACCTCCTCTCGGAGACTCTGGACCTGTGTCTCCAAGTGTGTCACTCTCTCGTAGAGTGTCGGTGGAGCAGGCTCGTCTATGTGTGCTCGGGCTGCTGCTGCTATGTCTCCAACGTCCACGTCTACCTCCTCGTCAGAGTCGATCGGAACCCCAGCCTGCTATCGTCTACAACTCAAAACCCCGGTGGTCGATACCTCTAGACCCGCTAACGAGAAGTTCCTAAATCCTATTTCATCAAAGTCGGTCATAGCGGTGATTTCACCCACGGTAATGTCACGACCGTGATGATGAAGGAGGGAGGTGATGATGTGGCAGAATGGAGTGCGCACTCGTCCCTGGGTCGTAACACTAGACGCATGCAGAATAGTGTGAAACATGTGTAGTCCAATGTCAATGTCAAGGTGATGGACTAGGGCATATAAAAGAAAGGCATGAAAGGGTCGCATGGTCCCGAGATCTCTAGTAGAGAGTGGTAAGATACAGCGGACCAGGACTCTGTACAAGGCATAGTCTTGTGCCTGAAGTTCAACGGCTTGGAATCGTCTATTTGCAGGGAGTCTGGCATCCCTATAGAAGTAGGAGTGGATAGTGTCTAAGGTGATGTGAGAGTAGGGAGGATCAAATGGAGGATTCCTAGATGGATAGCAGCAGAATGTGGACTGGGAAGGTCGTAGTCCAAGGAATCAGTTCAGCAAAGTAGGGGTGATAGACAGAGGTATTCCTTGAACAGTAGTGTAAAACATGAGATTATCTTGTCGAACTATGTTATTGTAGAATTCTGCACATAAGGATTCATTAATGGTATGAGTGCAGAAGACAAGATTATCTAATTGATAGAAGTTGATAATATTCATGGCTACGGGGCATGATTGAGTAAAGAAATGTCTATTAAGATAGCTTGTCTTAATAGTCTTGTAAATGGTTTGAGCAAACTTATTACATAATTCTAAAGTAGGAAATCTAGGGTCGGGACTTGGTTCGGCACTGGGGTTTGGTTGGTTTGCTCGGCGTCTTTTAAGAGAAGGAAATTAAGAGACGCATGAAGGTATTGCATTAATAAAAAATTAATTTAAATGCAATAAAAATTATACCGGGCAGCTCGGGGAGGCATGGTTGAGGACGATAGCTTGCAAGGTCTCTTGATCTTCTTGTAAGGAGGGAAGGGTGGAAGAAGTTGCAAGGTCTCTTAATGGGGGCGCCCGGGAGCTCCCAGGCGCCCGGGTCAGTGGTCTCTGCCATTGGCAGAGACTGCAGCTGGACGGGGGCGCCCGGAGCATTCCGAGTGCCCGGGTCAGGGCGTGTTTGCAGCTTTTGCTGCAGTGACTGTGATGGGGGCGCCCGCGTGGTTCCGGGCGCTCTGGTCAAAGGTCAGATTCAGCTTTTCACCTCGAGAGAGGGAAAAGGCACGGTGGGGGTGCCCGCGTGGTTCCGGGCGCCCGGGACTTTATAGGAAAAGACAAGTTTTATGTCTTGTCATCGTTTGACCATGGTTTAATTGGTTTGACCATGGTTTAATCGGTTTGACCAAGGTTAGAATTGTTGGTGCAGAAAACACTCAAGTCAAACCTGTGTTTTGATAATGGCAACAGAGTTCAAAAGTTAAGTCTCACTTGTGATCTAACATGTCACTCTAGTGTGCAGAGTAAAAAGCCCTAGCGAAGGACTGCTAGGCACTGACGAAGGAATGCCAGGGTAAAAAGCCCTAGCAAAGGACTGCTAGGCACTGGCGAAGGAAAGCCAGGGTGAAAAGCCCTAGCGAAGGACAGCTAGGCTCCAAGCGAAGGACGGCTTAGGAATGAAGCCCTAGCGAAGGACTGCTAGGCACCGGGCGAAGGACAGCTCGGTATCCAAGACCTGGCGAAGGACCGCGATGCAAAAGTCCAACCAGAGGAACGGTTGGCATCAGGTACAATCTCCCGAGAGGAGTAGGTAAGGACGCGTTCCCCGTCGAGGGAACAGTAGGCGTCGGTTCGACCAAGGGCTCCATTTTGGAGGCCCAAAGTCAGAACCAAGACAGCTAAGGCTGTATGAAACTAACAACTTACTGCTTTATGTTGTTTTTGGACTAACCCTAGATGCAGGACCAAAGGAACGAGTGTCTGCAGCTCAGAGAGCCTCAAATGAGTGAGGTAGCAGCTGAGTAAGGCGCCCTGAGTGTCCAGGGTGCCCCCAAGGTGAACATGAAACAAATGAAGCAAAAGGAGCTTCAGCTGAATACTGGTCGGGGCGCCCCCAGCAGCCAGGGCGCCCCCAGCAGCCAAGGCGCCCCGCGCCTACGCCAGCGAAGCTGATTACACTTATCCAGCCGAGAAGCCCGCGCTGAAGAAGTCAAGCAGGGCGCCCCCTGCGTCCAGGGCGCCCCCAGTGTCAAAACTCATCCCTATTCGAGTGGGATAGAGTTTGACCGAGCGAAGCCCGGATCGCTTGACACGTGGGGGGCGCCCCCGACGTCCAGGGCACCCCGAGGTGCTATAAATAGCACCCAACTCCCAGGCCTTCAAGAACATCTCCGACACAACGCTTATACGCTCTTCCGCTCTCACGCCTCGCTCTGTAAACTTCCCAACTTGAGCCGACGACGTCCCGCTGCCCCGAAAAAGTCAACCCACAACGGACGTCGGTAAAAGAAGAGCCTCTTTTTAATTATTAAAGTTTACTATGCTATTGTTGTAACTCAAATTCTGTAAACTGATTTGCGAACTTATAGAATTGTCCACAGAAAACGGTCAACGACCGTGGACCTTGGAGTAGGAGTCGACCCAGGCTCCGAACCAAGTAAAAATCCCTGTGTTCGTGTTTTCGTTTTTAAATCTTCCGCTGTGCAATTACTCTTTCTCAAATCCGAACGATTTCCGATATTCACCCCCCCCCCTCTATCGGTTCTCTCGATCCAACAAGTGGTATCAGAGCGGGGAAGTTCAAACGTGGTGCAACCACCAGTTTGAAATTTTTTCGGATTTTTCTTTAGTTTCTTTTTCTCGTTCGAATTTTTTTTTAAAATCTTTCGTTCGTTTTTTTGTTAATCGAGGTTGGTGCAACACCCCTCGTTATTTCATTTTCCTTATCCCGCACTACTAATCCAAGACCAAGTCTTGGGAAATTCTTTTTGTTAGTTATCTTTTCCAGATTAAATGGCCATCCCAGAAGGATTCAGCACCGCCAGACCTCCACTTTTCAGTGGAGAAGACTTTTCATACTGGAAAAGTCGAATGGAGGTCCACCTGAAACTCAAGTGGACATGTGGATCATCATCCAGTCCGGACTGGAGATTCCCATAAATGCTGAAGGACTACCCCAAAGCTACACAGAGTAAGACACCGCTCTGAAACGAAGAATCGAAGCAGATGCAAAGGTGACTCAGACTCTTCAATGTGACTTGACAAAAGAGGAACTGAACCGGGTGGGCCCCTTCAACAGTGCCAAGGAGCTGTGGGCAAAACTGATCGAGCTGCACGAAGGAACATCAGACACTCGGATCAGTAAAAGAGATCTGCTCCTAAACAAACTGTACACCATCAAGATGGCCGACAATGAAACAGCAGCCCAACTCCACGCACGAATCCAAGAATTGATGAACGGTCTTCACACTATAGGTCACAAGGTCGAAAATCGTGACCTAATAAGGTATGCCTTAAACGCTTTCCCTAGAAATACCTTGTGGGCATCTATGGTAGATGCATACAAGGTTTCAAGGGATCTCTCTAAAATTAAATTAGATGAATTGTTTTCCGAGTTAGAACTTCATGAACAGACTAACTGCAATATAGCCGAGAAAGGTATTGCATTTGTTGCACGAAAAACTGGAAGGTCAACAAAGAAGAAACCTCAACCTGAAACCGAGTCTAACTCAGACTCAGACTCTGAAGATGAAGAAGGAGATCGACCGAAGCTGGTCCGATTGGCCCGAAGTTACTATAAAGAATTAAAGAACCAAACCAACAAAAAGAAGGCCAACCGAAGAAAAGACGAACCAGCTGAACCCAAAAATGACAAAAACAAGCCCAACGTAACCTGCTACGAGTGCAAGAAGAAGGGCCACTACAAGACGGAGTGTCCAAACCTAAAGGAGAACAAAAAGTCAAGAAGAAAGAAAGCACTACAAGCAACCTGGGACGAATCTTCCTCAGAAGAAGAAGAAGAAACACCCCAGTCAAACCTACTAGCCCTGACCGCCTCAGAAGAAGTCAGGACCGAGTCTGAATCAGAACAAGACGACGGCAGACTAACCTTCTCAGAAGACGGCGAAATCAAGGTAAGTGGTTTCAATAGAGGTCAATTAAACGAACTTATTTCTTATCTTTCTCGAGACTTGGCAAAAGCCAAACTCCGAGTCGAGTCCCTCCGACAGGAAGTAAAACTCCTGAAAGAGGGAGCTGACTCTAAATCCCTAACCGAGAAAGTTCAAGATGGAACTCCTACTCAAGTTGAAAAACTTGAGAAAGAGAACTCCTCCCTGAAAACTCAGGTTAAGAACCTTAGAGCTGCCTTAGAACGATTCACTTCTGGTTCCAAGGGTCTTGACATGATTCTTGGAAAACAGAAGTCCGTTCTAAATCGATCCGGACTTGGCTATAGAACCAAATCCCGATAAAGATCTTACCTTGTTGTACTGAATCAGTCCAGAAGAAAAGTTCAGGCATGGGTACCTAAAATGTGCCTGAACAAACTGACTGGATCAAATCAGTATAGGATCCCCAAGGACAAGATTCACATCTTGCCTAATTATTACCGTGGCTTTAGTCCAGGGGGAGCCAAACTGAAAACTATATTTATTGTTAGATAAGAGTTAATATTTGCTTGCAATATGATTGTTTGATTGTTTGTTTAATTTCTACAATTTACCATGCTTAAACTTAGGAATGGTTAGTATAAGGACTGAACAAACTTAACTGAAACATGAAAACATAGTATTGGATGGAGGTGAGATGATAGTACGTTAGGGAAACCAATTCTAATAAGATTAAATTTACTTGGTCTCTTTAGACTAGTGAAACTAGCCGAAGCTACCGATCCAAAACCCAAACTAGTTAGACCAGAACTTTTTCAAAGATTAATTTTGAAAATGAAATTTCATTAAACGGCTTTGTCAAGGAAAGGGTTGTTGATCCAATAAGGCTACGGCCAAAGAAGGCCTAGTGCCTCGCCAAGACCTGGAAGCCAATTTTTGAATTTCAAATTCAAATTACTTTTTGTTAAATTCAAATCTAACACAATTTTCAGTAAAGTATAGATTCAAACATTTTCTCTCAAAATTAATTCAACTGTTTTCAAAAATTAATTTAATATTTTCAAAATAAATAATTTTTCAAAAATAATTTTACTTATCAAAACCTGTCTCACAAAACCTATAAGGCTAACGTGATTGAAAACCTTAGATTTGGGTGAGACAGACTAGGCAGTGAAACTCAATTTAAGCTATTCCTGACTCTAATTGGATCCAAATCAATAAAACTCTTTATGTGTAGGAACATAAAGATTTGGACCAATGGATGTTGGATAGCGGTTGCTCCAGACACATGACTGGAGATAAATTGAAGTTCACCAAACTCAAGCTCAAGAACCTAGGCTCAGTGGCATTTGGCAACAATGCTACACTCAAGGTAATTGGGTCAGGTAATATTGAGCTTAAATCTGACTTTATTATTAAGAAAGTTCTTCTGGTTGAAAACTTCAAATTTAACTTGCTTAGCATAAGTCAGTTATGTGATTCTGGTTATATAGTCACCTTCAACAATTCTAACTGCCTGATTAGAAATGTACAAGACTCAGAAATCATACTTAAGGGCACTAGAAAAAATAAAGTATACACTATAAACCTTCCCTCAGTACCCAAATGTATGTTAACTCAGTTAGAACAATCGAACCTCTGGCATAGGAGACTAGGTCACACTAATCTAAGGACTATCTCAAAAGTCACCCAACTTGGCTTAATCAAAGGAATCCCCAAAATTAAAAACAATGAAAAACTAATATGTGAATCATGTAATCAAGGTAAACAAACCCAATCTAATCACAAACTAATCCAATCTGACCTAACTCAAACCACACTTGAGCTCCTGCACCTTGACCTATTTGATTCACATGGAGCCAAGTCACTAAGCGGGAACCGATACTGCTTAGTAATAGTTGATGATTACTCTAGGTTTACCTGGGTTAGGTTTCTAAAAACCAAAGATGAAACCCTAAACCTATTTAATAATTTCTGCAAATTAATTGAAAATCAAAACGATACAAAAATTAAAAGACTTAGGAGTGACCACGGGGGAGAATTTGAAAATCAACGGTTTGAGAAATTTTGTAAGGTCAATGGGTATTTACATGGATCTTCATGTCCTAGAACCCCCCAACAAAATGGGATAGTAGAAAGAAGAAATAGAACATTACAGGAAGCCGCTAGGGCTATGCTCAACGAATTTAACTTAGCAAACCAATTTTGGGCAGAAGCGATTAGTACGGCTTGTTACATCCAAAATAGGGTTCTGATTAACAAGCGACACAACAAAACACCCTATGAACTGTACTACCATAGGCTCCCAAATCTACACTATCTAAGGGTCTTTGGATGCAAAGTCTATATCCTAAACACCAAAGACTACTTAGGGAAATTTCAGTCTAAATCAACCCCAGGTATCTTCCTAGGATACTCAACCACAAGTAGAGCCTATAGAGTTTACAACAAACAAACTAAGAAAATTGAAGAAACAACAAACTTAATATTTGATGAAGAAGTCAACTCAATATCTGATAACCCAGACCTAACTTCATCAAATTCTGATCAAGAAAATAATGAACAAACTAGTGAATCTTTAATTGAACCCTTAAACGAATTAACCATTGAACCAACTAATGAGTCAACTGAAACAATTATCGAACCAACAAATGAACCAGCTAGTGAACCAAACCGACCAGCCGGACCTGAGGCTAAACCAAGTTCTAGGAGAACCAAGAAACCCAGACTTAGTCACCCAACTGATCAAATTGTGGGTGATCCAACTCTAGGAGTCAGGACTAGATCCTCCTATAGAAATCTTAGTCAAATAGCTATGATATCAAAAATAGAACCCAAAACTATAGATGAAGCCCTACCTGACCCTGATTGGATCATAACTATGCAAGAAAAATTAGCCCAATTTGAGAGGAACCAAGTCTGGGAACTAGGGCCTAAACCTGAAGGCAAATCCATCATTGACACTAAGTGGGTCTTCAGGAACAAGCTAAATGATCAAGGTGAAATAGTTAGAAATAAAGCCCGCTTAGTAGCTAAGGGATTCAGCCAAGTAGAGGGATTATATTACGATCAAACATATGCCCCAGTAGCTAGACTTGAGTCCATTAGAATGTTGTTAGCCTTTGCATCCCATAAAGGATTTAAGCTATACCAAATGGATGTAAAGTCAGCCTTCCTAAATGGATTCATTAAAGAAGAAGTTTATGTAGGACAACCCCCTGGGTTTAAGGACTTAGACAAACCTGACCATGTTTACAAATTAACTAAAGCACTATATGGGATAAAACAAGCACCTAGGGCTTGGTATGAACGTTTATCAACTTACTTAACTTCTAAAGAATTTAAACAAGGACAAATTGACTCAACTTTATTCACTAAAACCCTAGGAAAAGATATATTTATTGCCCAAATCTACGTAGATGACATAATCTTTGGATCCACCAACACAAACTTCCTAAAAGAATTTGTCAAGATAATGAAAAATGAATTTGAAATGAGTTTAGTTGGGGAACTTACCTTTTTCCTAGGACTACAAATCAAACAAACTAGAAATGGAAACTACGTCCATCAATTCAAATATGCTAAAGAGTTAATAAAGAAATTTAAAATGGATAACTCTAAAAGCATAAGTACCCCCATGGCAACTAATGTAAAAATAGACAATGACCCTGATGGTAAGCCAGTAGACCTCAAACTATATAGAAGTATGATAGGTAATCTACTTTACCTTACAGCCAGCAGACCTGACATTCTATTTGCTGTAGGGATGTGTGCTAGATACCAAACCTATGCTAAGGAAACACACTTAGCAGCCCTAAAAAGAATACTAAGATATGTAAAGGGCACCCTAAATGTAGGGATTTGGTATCCTAGAACATCAACCTTCAATTTGTCAGGATACTCGGATTCTGACTATGCTGGTTGTAAATTAGATAGAAAGAGCACAAGTGGAAGCTGCCAACTATTAGGAAATAGTCTAGTAAGTTGGTGCAGCAGAAAACAATACTGTGTAGCTCTGTCCACAACTGAAGCTGAGTATGTAGCCTTAGGAGAGTGTGTAGCACAACTTTTAAGGATGATGCACACTCTTAAGGACTTCCAGCTCAACTACACCCAAACTCAAGTATTCATTGACAATATAAGTTCAATTAATCTAACGAAGAACTCAATCCAACACTCAAGAACAAAATACCTAGAAGTTAAACATCACTTCGTAAGAGACCATGTAGCCAGTGGTGAGATAGTACTTAAACATATAGACTCAAAATCCAACTTAGCTGATATCTTCACAAAACCCTTACCTGAGTCTGAGTTCAGCTCACTAAGAAGGCAGTTAGGATTGTGCTCTGTAGAATAGATTAACTCTTCTTTTTATTTAATTTTAAAATCAGTTTTTAAAAGAATCTTGAAAAACTATTATTTTTAAAATCAATTTTTTTCGACTTAGTTTTTTTTAACTACCCTCTTTCAAAACTAGGGATTTTTTCAAATGGACATAGCCTAGGCCCTAACCCTAGAACTGCATGCACCTATAGATTTAGAAGCCAGCATCTCACAAGCACCTTAGGGTACTTTTGATTGATAACCTAGAAAGGGTTAAGATGCTTAGGTCTTTACCTTAATTCAAGATGCTTTAAGTCAGTGCATCTGCAGTAATTGGGACACTAAATACAACTTATACAGCAATCAAGTTAAGTGTCAAGTTTAGAAAATCTAACTTGAGCAAAAACACTTAACTTGACTAACCCTAGCGAAAACTATTGCTTATAACAGTTAGTAAGTAGTTAAATGGGTTAGACAGGTCCCTATAAGAAAAAACTAACTGATTTGGTTTAAGTCTTGGTTCAGTACAGCAAAGTCATGCAAATATTTTTCCTTTATGAAAATTATTTCCTTTATTCAATTTAAATTCTGCTATCTTTATCTGTTTGTTTTGATATATGGCAAAGGGGGAGAGATAGAAAAGGAGAGAGTTTAAAAATAAAAAAAAATTTCAACTAAAACTCTATCCTTTATTCAAAAAGTATCAAGTTTCAAAAAGCACTTAAGCTTGTCAAAATTTTCCCACTTAAGCTTGTCAAAAATTTTCTTACTTAAGCTTGTCAAAAATTTTCTTACTTTAGCTTGCTTAATTTTCTTACTTAAGCTTGCCAAAATGTTTCCTACTTAAGCTTGTCAAGATATTCTTACTTAAGCCTTTCAAAGTTTTCCTAAGTACTTAAGCCTTTCAAAGGTTTGTCAAAGTACTTAAGCTTCTATTACTACTAAAGACCTTTTAAAACCTTCTAAGTACTTCAAAATTTTCTAAGTACTTAAGCTTTTTAATTCACTAAGTACTTAAGCTTTGATTAAAAATTTTGTTTGAATACTGTAAACTTCAAAAATTTTCAAAGTACTCTAAACTCATGATCTCAAAAACTTTTCTATGTACTTTTAAAACTTAAGTTATCAAAAGATTTCCAAGTAACTAAACTTAAGTTTTCAAAAGTGTAATTTTTGAAAATACAAAAGCTCTCTGTTGAAAGACTCTAAGAAAAATCTTTTTTTTGAACCCCACGAATTTTTGAAAAATCTAGGGGAAGATTCCTTCCAGGGGAGGGAACAAAATTTAAGGTTTTTTCCTTGATTAAACTTAATTTTTTGAACTAGGGTTGCCATAAATCAAAAAGGGGGAGATTGTTGGTGCAGAAAGCACTCAAGTCAAACCTATGTTTTGATAATGGCAACAGAGTTCAAAAGTTAAGTCTCACTTGTGATCTAACATGTCACTCTAGTGTGCAGAGTAAAAAGCCCTAGCGAAGGACTGCTAGGCACTGGCGAAGGAATGCCAGGGTAAAAAGCCCTAGCGAAGGACTGCTAGGCACTGGTGAAGGAAAGCCAGGGTGAAAAGCCCTAGCGAAGGACAGCTAGGCTCCAGGCGAAGGACAGCTTAGGAATGAAGCCCTAGTGAAGGACTGCTAGGCACCGGGCGAAGGACAGCTCTGTATCCAAGAACTGGCGAAGGACCGCGAGGCAAAAGTCCAACCAGAGGAACGATTGGCATCAGGTACAATCTCCCGAGAGGAGTAGGTGAGGACGCGTTCCCCGTCGAGGGAAAAGTAGGTGTCGGTTCGACCTAGGGCTCCATTTTGAGGCCCAAAGTCAGAACCAAGACAGCTAAGGCTGTATGAAACTAACAACTTACTGCTTTATGTTGTTTTCAGACTAACCTTGGATGCAGGACCAAAGGAACGAGTGTCTGCAGCTCAGAGAGCCTCAAATGAGTGAGGCAGCAGCTGAGTAGGGTGCCCTGAGTATCCAGGGCGCCCCCAAGGTGAACATGAAACAAATGAAGCAAAAGGAGCTTCGACTGAATACTGGCCGGGGCGCCCCCAGCAGCCAGGGCGCCCTCAGCGCCCAGGGCGCCCCCACCAGCCAAGGCGCCCCGCGCCTACGCCAGCGAAGCTGATTACACTTATCCAGCCGAGAAGCCCGCGCTGAAGAAGTCAAGCAGGGCGCCCCCTACGTCCAGGGTGCCCCCAGTGTCAAAACTCATCCCTATTCGAGTGGGATAGAGTTTGACCGAGTGAAGCCCGGATCGCTTGACACGTGGGGGGCGCCCCCGACGTCCAGGACGCCCCGAGGTGCTATAAATAGCACCCAACGCCCAGGCCTTCAAGAACATCTCCGACACAACGCTTCTACACTCTTCCGCTCTCACGCCTCACTCCGGAAACTTCCTAACTCGAGCCGACGACGTCCCGCTGCTCCGAAAAAGTCAACCCACAACGGACGTCGGTAAAAGAAGAGCCTCTTTTTAATTATTAAAGTTTACTGTGCTATTGTTGTAACTCAAATTCTGTAAACTGATTTGCGAACTTATAGAATTGCCCACAGAAAACGATCAACGACCGTGGGCCTTGGAGTAGGAGTCGACCCAGGCTCCGAACCAAGTAAAAATCCCTGTGTTCGTGTTTTCGTTTTTAAATCTTCCGCTGTGCAATTACTCTTTCTCAAATCCGAACGATTTCGGATATTCACCCCCCCCCTCTATCGGTTCTCTCGATCCAACAAGAATTGCTTTGACTGCTTTGACTTGTGATTTGACTATTTTTACCATGGTTTGACCGTGTTGACCAGGGTTTGACCGTGTTGACCATGGTTTGACCATGACCTTAACTATAGGATTAACTCATAATGTAGGCATTTAAAGTAGTTCCAATTGAATCTTAATCTTACTGTCTCACCCAATCTAGGGTTTTCAATCATGTTAGCCTTATAGGTTTTGTGAGACAGGTTTTGATAAGTAAAATTATTTTTGAAAAATTATTATTTATTTTGAAAACCTTAATTAATTTTTGAAAACATTTAAATTTATTTTGAAAGAAAATGTTTGAATCTATACTTAACTGAAAATTGTGTTAGATTTGAATTTGACAAAAAGTAATTTGAATTTGAAATTCAAAAATTGGCTTCTAGGTCTTGGCGAGGCACTAGGCCTTCTTTGGCCGTAGCCTTATTGGATCATCAACCCTTTCCTTGACAAAGTCGTTTAATGAAATTTCATTTTTAAAATTAATCTTTGATAAGTTCTGGTCTAACTAGTTTGAGTTTTGGATCGGTAGCTTCGGCTAGTTTCACCAGTCTAAAGAGATCAAGTAAACTTAATCTTATTAGAGTTGGTTTCCCTAACGTACTATCATCTCACCTCCACCCAATACTATGTTGTCAAGTTTCAGTTAAGTATGTTCAGTCCTTATACTAACCATTCCTTAATCTAAGCATGGTAAATTGCAGAAATTAAATAAACAGTCAATCAAGCAAATTGCAAGAATTAAATTCTATTTAACAATAAATATAGTATTTAATTTGGCTCCCCCTGGACTAAAGCCACCGTAATGATTAGGCAAGATGTGAATCTTGTCCTTGGGGATCCAATACTGATTTGATCCAGTTGGTTTGTTCAAGTACAGTTTAGGTACCCATGCCAGAACTTTACCTCTAGACTAATTCAGTACAGCAAAATAAGATCTTTGTCGGGATTTGGTTCTATAGCCAAGTCCGGATCGATTTAAAACGGACTTCTGTTTTCCAAGAATCATGTCAAGACCCTTGGAACCAGAAGTGAATCGTTCTAAGGCAGCTCTAAGATCCTTAACCTGAGTTTTCAGGGAGGAGTTCTCTTTCTCAAGTTTTTCAACTTGAGTAGGAGTTCCTTCTTGAACTTTCTCGGTTAGGGATTTAGAGTCAGCTCCCTCTTTTAGGAGTTTTACTTCCTGTCGGAGAGACTCGACTCGGAGTTTGGCTTTCGCCAAATCTCGAGAAAGATAAGAAATAAGTTCGTTTAATTGACTTCTACTGAAACTACTTACCTTGATTTCACCGTCTTCTGAAAAGATTAGTCTGCCGTCGTCCTGTTCTGATTCTGACTCGGTCCCGACTTCTTCTGAAGCGGTCAGGGCTAGAAGGTTGGACTGGGGTGCTTCTTCTTCTTCTTCTGAGGAAGATTCGTCCCAGGTTGCTTGGAGTGCTTTCTTTCTTCTTGCTTTCTTGGTCTCCTTTAGGTTTGGACACTCCGTTTTGTAGTGGCCCTTCTTCTTGCACTCGTAGCAGGTCACGTTGGGCTTGCTTTTGTCATTTGTGGTTCAGCTGGTTCATCCTTTCTTCTGTTAGCCTTTCCTCTGTTGGTTTGGTTTTTCAATTCTTTGTAGTAGCTTCGGGCCAATCGGACCAGCTTAGGTCGATCTCCTTCTTCGTCTTCTGAGTCTGAGTCTGAGTTAGACTCGGGTTCAGGTTGAGATTTCTTCTTTGTTAACCTTCTAGTTTTTCCTGCAACAAAGGCAATACCTTTCTCGGCCATATTGCAGTTAGTCTGTTCATGAAGTTCTAATTCAGAAAATAATTCATCTAGTTTAATTTTTGAGAGATCCCTTGAAACCTTGTATGCATCTACCATAGATGCCCACAAGGTATTTCTAGGGAAAGCATTTAAGGCATACCTTATTAGGTCACGGTTCTCGACCTTGTGACCTATAGTGTGAAGACCGTTCATCAATTCTTGGATTCGTGCGTGGAGCTGGGCTGCTGTTTCGTTGTCAGCCATCTTGATGGTATACAATTTGCTCAGGAGCATATCTCTCTTGCTGATCCGAGTGTTTGATGTTCCTTCGTGCAGCTCGATCAATTTTGCCCACAGCTCCTTGGCACTGTTGAAGGGGCCCACCCGGTTCAGCTCCTCTTTTGTCAAGCCACATTGAAGAGTCTAAGTCACCTTTGCATCTGCTTTGATTCTTCATTTCAGAGCGGTGTCCCACTCTGTGTAGCTTTGAGGTAGTCCTTCAGCATTTGTGGGAATCTCCAGTCCGGACTGGATGATAATCCACATGTCCACCTGAGTTTTCAGGTGGACCTCCATTCGACTTTTCCAATAGGAAAAGTCTTCTCCACTGAAAAGTGGAGGTCTGGCGATGTTGAATTCTTCTTGCATGGCCATTTAAACTGAAAAAGAATAACGGAAAAAAAAATTTCCCAAGACTTGGTCTTGGATTAGTAGTGCGGGATAAGGAAAATGAAATAACGAGGGGTGTTGCACCAACCTCGATTAACAAAACAAATCGAACGAAAGATTTAGAAAAAATTCGAACGAGAAAAAGAAAATAAAGAAAAATCCGAAAAAAATTCAAACTGGTGGTTGCACCAAGTTTGAACTTCCCCGCTCTGATACCACTTATTGGATCGAGAGAACCGATAGAGGGGGGGTGAATATCGGAAATCGTTCGGATTTAACATAGAGAATTTGCACAGCGGAAGATAAAGACAAAATACGCGAACACAGTAATTTTTACTTGGTTCGGAGCCTAGGTCGACTCCTACTCCAAGGTCCACGATCGTTGATCATTTACTTTGGGCAATTCTATATGAGGCACAAAAGCAGTTTACAGTTTTGAGTTACAATTATAGCACAGTAAACTTAACAAATAAAAAGAAAACTCTTCTTTTACTGACGTCCGATGTGGGTTGTCTTTTTCGGAGCAGCGGGGCGTCGTCGGCTCGAGTTGGGAGGTTTTCGGAGCGAGGTGCGAGAGCAGAAGAGCGTAGAAGCGTTGACCGAAAGTGTTGCTTGAGCCTTGGGGTTGAGGGCCCTTTATATAGGGCTTGGGGGCGTCCGGAACGTCCGAGGCGCCCCCCCCCCCCACGTGTCACTCGATCCGCCTCGGTCTCGGTCAATTTCTGATCCCCTCAAACTCGGGATCAGACCTTGACCGGGGCGCCCGGAGCGCTGGGGGAGCCCGAGTTGACCGGGTCAAAACTTTATCCCTTGGCTTCGCTGGCATGCGCTTCGATTCTTTGCTATTGGGGGCGCTCGGAGCGCTGGGGGCGCCAGGGAGCAGCGGGGGCGCACGGGAGCACGGGGGCGACCGGAAGTTGAGCTATCGAAGCCTATCTTGCTTTCTTGTGTTTTGTGTTCACCTTGGGGGCGCCCGGGACACTCCGGGTGCCCTGGTCAGCTGTTGCCTCATTCCTTTGAGGCTCTCTGAGCTGCAGGCACACATTCCTTCGGTCCTACATACAGGGTTAGTCCAAAACACAATAAAATAATAAAATATTAGTTTATACAGCCTTAGTTGTCTTGGTTCTGACTTTGGGTCTCCTAAATGGAACCCTAGGTCGAACCGACGCCTACTGTTCCCTCGACGGGGAACGCGTCCTCACCTACTCCTCTCGGGAGAATGTACCTGATGCCAACCGCTCCTTTGGTTGGACTATTGCCTGGCGGTCCTTTGCCAGGTCTTGGATACTGAGCTGTCCTTCGCCCGGTGCCTAGCATTCCTTCGCTAGGGCTTCAGTCCCATGCTGTCCTTCACCTGGCGCCTAGCAGTCCTTCGCTAGGGCTTTTCACTCTGGCATTCCTTCGCCAGTGACTAGCATTCCTTCGCTAGGGCTTTTTGCCCTGACATTCCTTCGCCAGTGCCTAGCATTCCTTCGCTAGGGCTTTTTACTCTGCACACTAGAGTGACATGTTAGATAACAACTAAGACTTAACTTTTGAACCTTGTTGTCATTATCAAAACACAGGTTTGACTTTGTTGCTTTCTGCACCAACATATGTGTCCGCGCACAGAAGACGAGAGGATTTACATGAATAAGATTCCTTATGCATCCGCGATAGGATCTATCATGTATGCTATGTTATGTACAAGGCCCGATGTATTGTATACTCTGAGCGTCACAAGCAGATACCAGTCTGATCCAGGAATGGATCATTGGGCGGCTGTCAAGACAATCCTCAAGTACTTGAGAAGAACTAAGGATGTGTTCCTAATATATGGAGAAGGTGATATGGTAATACATGGGTATACAGATGTCAGTTTCCAGACAGATAAGGATGACTCCAAATCTCAATCCGGATACGTATTTATTTTGAATGGAGGTGCAATAAGTTGGAAGAGTTCCAAACAAGTCACCGTAGCGGATTCTACCACGGAAGCGGAATATATTGCAGCTTCAGAAGCAGCAAAGGAAGCAGTCTGGATCAAGAAGTTTGTCTCAAAACTTGGTGTGGTTCCAACCATTGATGAAGCAGTACCAGTTTACTGCGACAACAATGGAGCTATTGCACAAGCAAAGGAACCAAAGTCTCATCAGCGATCCAAACATGTGCTTCGCCGCTATCATCTGATCAGAGAGATTATAAGTAGGAATGATATACAAATTGAGAAAATTCCCACTGAAAGGAATTTAGCGGATCCTTTAACTAAGGTCATGCCTCAAAACAAGTTTGAGGGTCATGTTAGAGCCTGTGGTATTGGATACCGTAGCGATTGGCATTAGGCCAAGTGGGAGTTTGTTAGTGATATGAGAAAAGTGTTTTAAGGCAATCGCCTTATGATTGTAATCATTTATTTTAATAAATGAATATTCACTATTTGAGTATACATGTTTGTGTATTTGATTGAGATCTTAAACTCATTTACTGAATGTCCGCAATACAATTCACAGCATGAGAGAATTTGTGATGAATTCACAACTAGTGATTATCTCTACATGTGCAATTGTGAAGTATTGAAATTGTCCCTAGTCGATGAATTGATAAATACGGACACTATCAATTCTATTGAGACTAGCATGGGTTATTCTCTAATCAGCTGATTCTCACTGGCTGGTGACATTGAGATGTCTGGAGATAAACATGAATGCTAGTTAAGGGAACTAGTTCATTGGAGTGACTGATTGTAAAACTTCATATGGTAGTCTACATATAGGTATGTCAGTGAAGTTCTTACTGCAGCTTAAGTGCGATGTTTCTTTGACTTGCGGTGTTCAAGTCATCTTGGTCATGGAGACTTATACTTTGACATCTTAAGCAAGCATCTCTAAGGAGGTGTGGACCCAGGATGATTGGGTATAAGCCGAAGTGCCCGAAGATGTTTGAACAGCCTACAAAGGATTCATCACTCCTTGCGAAGAGATGTATACCCGAGGCCTATCGTTGGATTGTTACTCGAAGCCTCTGGCCAGAGCATGACATGTTCAGAGTATGAATCTCTTAAATACATGAGAGTAATTAGAATCCGTAAGACGAGAAAACGTAACTTGGGCTAGGTGTGACGTAGTCAGCCTAGTGGGGACTGACACATATAGACCATGTCCTGAACCAAGTGGGTATAAGATGGTGAAGAGAATGGGACACGATTCATTATAGCTGCTGAAGGGTTTCAGAATTGTTTCTGAGGACAACTGTTGATCTTTCGATTAATTGGGGATCATGATGTACTACTAGGTGCCACTCATGATCATTCTATAATTGGTTAATTATAGACGGCCAACATAAATCGAAAGCCTATTTAGTCACACGCACTATGAGTAATCTGAGAGATTTAAAACGAGTTGAAAATTGGATTTTCCAATCAAGAGAGATTACGTTTAGTTGAGCCAAAAAATAAGTCGAATCTGAATTTTTCAGAGACGCATCGGATGCGTAAAATGGCTAAGTCTTTTGAAGACTTAATAGATGAATTAAATGAGTTTAATTCATTGGGGTGTGGCTTGGATGGGTCGGCCAAAGAGGGTCTCCACCCTCTTTGCTTGGCCGGCCAATTAAAGGGAGAGAACCAAATTGTTTGGTTCAATTTATAAAATAAACCAAGTGTGGTTTGTTTTATAAAATTATGGATGATATTAATTTTTTATAATAAACCAAGGTTTGCTTTATTTTTCATGGAAATTAAAATGAACCATGGATTGGTTTATTTTATTTTATAAAATCAATAATGGATTGATTTACCATGATAAAGAAATTTATATAAAGAAATTTATTTTCATGGAAATTAAAATGAACCATGGATTGGTTTATTTTATTTTATAAAATCAATCATGGATTGATTTACCATGATAAAGAAATTTATATAAAGAAATTTCTTTCCATAAGAAAAATGAGACTTGGTTGATTTTTATCATAAATTAAAAAATGATAAAACTTGGCATGATGGAATAAGTCATAGAAAATTTATATGATAAATTTCTTATGAAAATTTATTCCATAAGAAAAAAGAGACTTGGCGGTTGAGAGGCCACTATATAAAGGACCCAAGGCAAGGCTTGGAAATCATTCGAAATAATCGAAGTATTCTTGCCTGGGCTCTCTCCCTCTCCTCCCTTCTTTCTCTTGGCCGGCCACAAGCCTCCTCCCCTTTTCTTCTTGCCGTGAGCACAAGGAGAAGCCCCGAGGCGACGAAGTTCTTCCGTTGGGACGATCTTCCTCTCCGGCCATCATCACCTTGGGATTGGGCGCAAGTCTTCTTCCTCCTTCTCACCGGAATTGTGATTCCGGCCAACCTTGGTGGTGAGTTTTTCGATGTGATTACTTCTCTCTTGCTTTTTCTTGTCGCGTTCTTGGAGAATCTAGTAGTTCTCGAGAACACGAAACTCGTGGCTTTGTGAAGTCATCCCGAAGATACTCGGCGTGGACGCGAATAGAGGCGGAGCTTTCGAGGGACGCTTACGGTTGGATCTCGTACCTTCCTTTGAGTTACGCGAGGTAATAAGTAAATTAGTTTACGTTTCTGCAAAATTTTAAATATATGATCATGTCTACACAAGATAAGGTTGCATGCTTAGATGTGTGGTTAAATAATTTGAGAAATTATTTATGCTAAACCTTCCGCTGCACGTAATTAATTTTAAAATTACGAACCCGTATCCATGTCAACATGCACCCGGTCCCAACATGGACGTATGACGAGGCACTCCAAGATAAAGATGCGGTATCTTGGCAAAGAGCGATGAATTTTGAGATAGAATCTATAGATTCTAATCAGCTCTGAGAGCTGGTAGAACCACCTAATGGTGTAAAAGCCTTTGGATGCAAGTGGATCTACAAGTGGAAGAGAGGATCAGATGGGAAGATAGAGACCTTCAAAGCAAGGCTTGTTGCGAAAGGGTATACTCAAAAAGAGAGTATCGATTATGAGGAGACCTTTTCGCTAGTAGTCATGCTTAAGTCTATCCGGATTTTCTTATCTATTACCGCTCATCTAGATTATGAGGTTTGGCAAATGGATGTCAAGACTGCTTTCCTTAACGGAAGTCTTGAGGAAAACATCTATATGAAGCAACCAGAGGGATTCATTGCAATGGCCAAAGAACATCTTGTGTGTAAGCTTAATCGGTCCATTTATGGATTGAAGCAAGCTTCACGATCTTGGAGCATCTGCTTTGATGAGGTAATTCAGTCTTATGGATTTATTCAAAGTCTGGATGAGTCTTGTGTATACAAGAGATATGACATAAACGTAGTGGTATTTCTTGTACTATATGTAGATAATATTTTGCTCATTGGCAACAATGTCAAAGTATTATCAGATGTAAGGGTATGGTTTTCCAAACAATTTGATATAAAGGACTTGGGAGAAGTATGACACATCCTTGGGATCAAAGTTATAAGGTATCGTCAAAAAAAGATGTTGTGTTTATCTCAAGTTTCATACATAGACACTGTCCTAGCTCATTCTAGCATGCAAAACTCCAAGAAAGGTTTTTACCTTTTCGGCATGGAGTACCTCTATCTAAGAAGGTGTGTCCTAAAACATCAAAGGAGATAGAGGAGATGATGGCGGTTCCTTATGCTTCGGCTGTGGTAAGCCTCATGTATGCTATGCTATGTACGAGACTGGATATTTGCTTTGTTGTGGGCATAGTTAACAGATATAAGAGTAATCCAGGACAAGGACATTGGACTGCGGTAAAGCATATATTGAAGTACCTGAGAAGGAGTAGGGATTATATGCTAATTTACCAGGCAGATCAACTACTCCCTGTAGGTTACACGGATTCTGACTTCCAATCAGATAGGGATAAAAGTAAGTCTACCTTGAGGTATGTGTTTACTTTAGGAGGTGAAGCCATAGTAAGGAGGAGTGTCAAGCAGAAATGCATGGCGGACTCCACCATGGAAGCTCAGTATGTGGCAGCCTCTGGGCGGCCAAAGAAGTTATATGGCTCAGGAACTTCTTGATGGACTTGGATATGATTCTTGGTTTGCCCAGAGCTATCACAATTTATTGTGATAATAGTGGTGTAGTTGCAAACTAGAAGGAACCACGAGCCCATAAGGCAAGTAAACACATAGAGCACAAGTACCACCTGATACGAGAGATCATAAAGCGAGAAAAAGTTGTTGTCGCTAAGATTACATCAGAGGATAATCTGGCGGATCCTTTCACTAAGGCCCTTCCAGCGAGAGCTTTTGATAAGCATGTGGAGGGTATGGGAGTCAGATGTATGGCATTGTGATGGCAGCATAGTCTTTTAGTATAAGTGGGAGATTGTTAGGATGTATACTAAAAGCCTAGCTTTTGTATGAACATCTATATTTTGGAATAAGAATCACATGATCATTGTTTGTATTTTATATTTGATATATACATGCTATTGTCTAATACTTTACATTGTAGATAACATGGTGTGTAGTGTCACACAGAAGATCATGTTATCAGTCCCTTGTAGAGTATAAGTAGAGGCTCATAACCTAGATGGTTTTGGACAAACCATTGGCATGGTTGTAGTGTAATTTGGTATTGGTTTATCTTGACTATAGAATTATACTAGTACACTTTGTGTGTATTGAGCAGGACTAATATAGAAGTGATTTAATTTATACTGACTATATAATTGAATCAGACCTCAAATATTATGGTGTACATGCTCTTAATGCTAGTAGGAGCCCTAGAGTCAATTATGTGATGATTGACTAGCGACTTTTTGTATCATATTCTATCATTAATCAAGGCATGTTTGGTTATTATACTTACTTTATACTTGTGCCAAATAACTAAGTATAATAATGCCCTTGGGTAGTAAGTTCTTATCTACATCATATCGATTGGTTGAATCGATAATCGATAATGTAGAGAACACTACACTAAACTATTCCTAGTCAAGCATTAATATTCAAGGACAATATTAATGCATGGAGACTAGCATGTAGGTCAATTGATGACTTGAGCTCACAAGTCATGGATATGGGATATCAAGTTGACACATGGATATACATTAGCGAATGTGTACTGAATTGACCCGCCATGAGAAAATTTCATAGATTGTCATATGAGTGTCATAAACTTTCTCATATGACTATTTGTATGAATAGTCCTTAGACTTGAAGTCACTACAGTTCCCTACATGAGGAGTTATATACTTTGGTATCGTCAAACGTTATCCATAACAGGGTAGACTATAAGGCGATCACTGGGTATATAATGAATTATGCGGAGGGATGTGAGTGATATAGATGGGATCTATCCCTCCCATATGACGGGAGCGATATCTGTGGGCCCCTTGATTCAGTAGGACTGCTAAAACTCATGGTCATGCTCAAATGAGTCAATATGAAATATTAAGCTCATTTGTTTGAGTGAGTCTACTTGAAGATCAAGAAACACAAAGGTTGATCGAGGATGACACAGTCTATGTCTCATTGGTCAATCTAGATATCGAGGATAGAAGGACAAGCTTATACATTGTCATAGTCACGGAGGTTAAGTCGGATCTCGATTTTCTTGTTACTTGGGTAGCAATGATGCATTGCTAGATGCCGCTCATTGCTTATGTGTTTAAAGCAGTTTAGACACATTGTCAACGTTACAAGAACGTATTGGGTCACTGATGGAGCCCAATACTAGTGTCACGAGTGAGCTTCAAATTTAGATATTTATAAACTGAAAACCCTTTGGCTAACAAAGTTAAAATGTAGTAGAGGGACCTCAGGTCGTATTTTTCCAAGGACTAGTTGTGAGTGGTTAATTCAAGCTTGCAAGTTATTTGTCATTTGATGTTTTGGATTTTCTAATAGAATGAGGGTTCTTGGTGATAAGGAAATGATAGTGTGAAATAAAATGAACTTAACTAAAGCATGGAATAAATAGGCAATTGCAAGAACTATACTTAACCTAATTGACAATTGAGTAACTAAATTCAAAAGCAATGGATTGAAACTTAAAAACTAAACTTCAATGCAGGAAATAAATTGCAGAGACTTAACTGCAGGAAACGAATTGCAAGGAATTGAAACTAAGCAAAACAATGGTTAAGAACTTGACTTGAAATGTAGTTGGGACAAACTAAGCAATGTGAAGAAAATAAATGCATGAAACAACAATTATCCTAGATTAAAGCATCAAATCAGTTCATCACAAGACTTCCCTTTGCCGCCACACAAAGGTTGAGCTAGAAACCCTCTTGGCTCAAAAATCAGCAAAGGAATACTCTCTAGATCAATCTGCTGTGAATTGGCTTTCCTGATCGATCAACCGACCGATCAGGTACTCTTCTGATCGGTCATGTGACCGATCAGAGAGAGGGTCCGGTCACCGCGATCGGTCAGTAGCTTAAACGCTTCTGCCGAACTCTCCTTCTTGATGCTCTGATTCGCGATCGAGCCCAAAATCCTCAGAACAGCGTCGGAGAACCCCTCCTTACGGTCCTTCAGCTTCAGTCGATGGAGATCGGTGATCAAATAGAAGAAATAGGTAGAATGGAACTCCGGCGACACCCTCACCGAGATCCTTCAGCTGCGAGACTTTGATTAGCAAAACTGAACGAGAAAACTTACTTCCGCGATCTGAAATCTTGAAGACGAATGAGTTTGATGTGGCCGCGCATGATCGGAGAAGAAACTGAAGAAAACTGATATAAAAACGATGAAGGATTGACGAAGAAAACTGGAAACAGAGAAGTAGCTCGCGATCGGCGACTGGATCTAGGGAGAAGAAGCAGTTTATATAGTTAGCATTGGACGGCTGTGATTGTTCCTGCCTCATCCGATGGTCAGATCATCTCTGATCGTGATCAAACTCTCCATGTCTCAATCAAGGGTCCTGATCTACTTCTCAGTAGCTCGGATGTTTCAGATCTTCAACGGATGGCTCAAATTGCCCTGATCTTCGAATGGATGGCTTAGACCCTCTCGAGCTTGATCCAACGGCTGGATGATCTCTGATTTGGACCAAAACTTCCAGATCTTGATCTATGGTCATGATTAGTCCTAACTTGAGCTCGGATCGATCAGAAGTTGATGGTTGGCTAAGATCTAGCTGTTTCTTGATCGGACGGCCCATATTAATCTGATGTTTGATCATCTTGATCCGGATCCAATTCTGACTCAAGTTTGATCCAATCTGATCTAGGTCCATGATCATTTGAAGCCTACAAAATTAGATTCAAAATTAATGCAAAATACCTCAAATATAAGAAGATTTTTAATTAAAACCAAAATAACAATAATTCATGAAACTTAGTGTAAATACAAGATTAAGCATATGAAAATGGATCAAAACATTGATTCGAGAGCCTAAAATGATCAACAAAATGGTAGTTATTGTAGGACCGGTGCCGTCGATAAGGGGGGTGAATATCGATCGTTCAAAATCTTCGCGAGAACTTCGTTCGTAAAACGAACAAAAAGGATCTGAAACTCGGCAGGTCTGGACCTCCGAAGTGTCGCGCACTTCCTCCTGAAGCCTCCCAGTCGTAGAGCCTCATTTCTAGCGCATTGTCGTCGGTCAGAATGTTTGGAATAGTTCTTGGAAGTCGTGTTTGAAGCAGAGGGGTCGAAGCCCCTTATATAGGCCTCCTAGGGGCGCCCTGGACGCTGGGGGCACCCCGGAAGACTCGGTCAAACTTTATCCCTGCGCCTACCTCGCCGCAGCTGATAACAGCTTTGACCAGGGCGCCTTGGCTGTTGGGGGCGCCCTGGCTGTTAGGGGCACCCTGGCTGATGGGGGCGCCCTGCTTCAGGGCATCCAGCCCTTGTTCAGCTTGCTTTGTCTTCCAATTTTGGTACCTGCAAGATACACAGATACAAAGCATATACATACAACATTAGCCTTAAGGACTTGGTTCGGACTTCAGATCTCCACGAAACCCTAGGTCGAACCGGCACAAGTTCCCATCCCCGAGAACTTGCCCTTCACCTACTCCTTTCAGGAGACGGTTGCCACCCAGCCCTTCGGGTGGACTTTTGCTTAGCTTCCGATACCTCCAGACCTCAAGACGCCCAAACCCTGACTCGTCTCTACTCCTATCCTTAGTCATTACTCAGCAAAGTTGCTCAGTCCCTTGGACCAAGACTTCATTACCTAGCAATCCTTCGCCAGGTGCCTAGCAGTCCTTCGCCAGGTCTTTATTCCCTAGCTTTCCTTCGCCAGGTGCCTAGCAGCCCTTCGCTAGGTCTTCTATGCCTAGCAGCCCTTCGCTAGGTGCCTAGCAGCCCTTCGCTAGGTGCCTAGCAGCCCTTCGCTAGGTCTTCTATGCCTAGCATCCCTTCGCTAGGTGCCCAACAGCCCTTCGCTAGGTCTTAGGGTTTTGATACCTAGCAGCCCTTCGCTAGGTGCCTAGCAGCCCTTCGCTAGGTCTTAGGGTTATGATACCTAGCAGCCCTTCGCTAGGTGCCTAGCAGCCCTTCGCTAGGACTTAGGGTTTCGATGCCTAGCAGCCCTTCACTAGGTGCCCAGCTGCCCTTCGCTGGGACTTAGGGTTTCGATGCCTAGATTAACTAGGACTTTTCTTCAACTAAGGTTACTTCTCTTTTGCTCCCCTTTGTCTGTTCAATGTATCACTGACTTAAGTGTATTGCCAAACATTAAAACACTTAAAGAGGAATATCATTGATGCAACTTGCACCAACAATCTCCCCCTTTTTGATGTTTGACAATAACTTAAGTTAGATTGGTTTAAGGGGCTAAACTTACTATCCTTGGGGAAATTTTGACTTTAGTTTTGAACATATTTTTGATCCTCTAGGAAAAATAAGAAAAAATTTCTAACTTAAGAGCATACCTCTCCCCCTTTGTCATACATCAAATAAAACACAAGAAAATGCTTGCACCAACAATGAGAAATTTTGGTTCTTTTTGAAAAATACTTGTGCAGAAATTTTGAAAGCATTGTATTTTGAATGATACATTGCATTTTTTTAAAAAAAATGCATAATTTTGAAAAAGATGTTATTCGCTTTGAAAAATACAAGTACTTTGAAAATAATCTTTAACAACATGCAAGTATTTTTGAAAGAATTTGTATTTTTTTAAATATAAAGTAGTTTTTGGAAAATGCTAACTTTTTAAAAAAATGTTATTTTGGAAAATATAAATGTTATGCCTATTTTGCAAGTACTAACTGTTTTTGAAAATAAGTGATTTTTGAAACATAATATTTTACTTGACTAAGTTTCTTTTCCAGTCTGACACAATCCTGGGAAACCTTGTTGACCACAAGGACATTTTCCTAAGTGTCCTGGAAATTTTTCAAAGTCAAGTAAATATTAATAGAAATTTTAAAAAAAGTGATAGTACTTTTGAAAATATATGCTGGTGCATTTTGAAAAATGTGTGAACTTTTGAAGGCTCAATATATTACTTGATTTGGTTTATCTTCCAGTCTGACACTATCCTGGGAAACCTTGTTGACTACAAGGACATTTCCTAAGTGTCCTGGAGTTTCTTCAAACTCAAGTAAATATTGTTTCAAAGATAATTTCATAGGTCACACGAAAACAATAGACTAATAGTATTTTGGAAAACTACTTATGTTTCTAGCAAGATTTGAAAATACAGCGCATGAAAACATTTGAGATATTCAATAATTCTTTTAATTTGATCTCCCCCTAAACTTGGCCCAGTCCTGGGAAGCTTGTTGACCACAAGTACACTTCCTCTAAGTCTTAAGGTTTGATTCAAATTAAAGAAATTATCTAATAATTTCAAAACAATTAATTAAACAAGATTATTTCAGAAGTTTGATTTATACTCTCCCTAAAGTTGACACATCCTAGGAGTCCTTGTAGATTATGAAGTGGACTTTCCTCTGTGTCTTTAGGGTTTATCAACATCAAGCAAGATAGATAAATTTTACAACATAAACCTTTTTTTGAAAAACACAAGTGATAACGATTTGATGCTCAGTTTTCGAAAAGTATTTTCAAATAGTAATTTTTACAATGTAGTTTTCGAAAGCCAAAAAGAAATAAAAAAAACACTCCCCCTGTATCCGATACCATTTGACTCTATCTAAGTGCTTTAAGGAACTTTAGTGTTGTCCTAAGAGGCTTGTGTCTCATTGCGTGAGTCAAACAATTTTTGAAAAGATATAATTTTTGAAAAACGTATAATATGTATATTTAATCAGGCAAGCATGAATTCCATAAAAACATTATTATCTTGAAGCACTATTTTGAAAATATATTTTTAGGAAAATATTCTACCCATTTTGAAAAACAATTTTGAAAAATATTTTTCAATTTATTATTCCTTAACATCTCACCCATTTTAGATGTATCAATACAACAAGCATAGTTGCCTTATAGGTGTCTTGTGAGATGCTTGAATCATTTTTCTTAATTTATTATTAACTCTATGATTTAATTGAAGCTTGTGTTAGATTTGAATTTGACAAGAAGTAACTTGAATTTGAATTTCAAAAATTGGCTTCCAGGTGCGAGGCACTAGGCCTTCTTTGGCCGTAGCCTTATTGGATCATCAACCCTTTCCTTGACAAAGCCTTTTAATGAAATTTCATTTTCAAAATTACTTTTTGAAAAATTCTGGTCTAACTAGTTTGAGTCTTGGATCGGTAGCTTCGGCTAGTTCCGCCAAGATGGCTTCCCTAACGTACTATCATCTCACCTCCACCAAATACTAGGTTGATCAAGTTTCAATTAATCCTTTTCATATAGCTGTTCTAATATATGCATAAAATTTAAATATAAATGACATGTCATATAAAAAATTACAAATGCATGGCATGGCAATTATGCATGAGTCAGACAATTCAAATCATTTTATTTAAGTTTCTAAAATGTATCAAATTTCCGATTTGATACATGTCGTGTGAACCCGCGAATATGTCAACCGACTTTGACATATTTAATGTTATTAATTTTAATTATTATAGTTTAGGTAAAATTTTATTTTAGTTTGAGTTTAAGTTATTTAAGATTTTAGTTGAATTCAGGTTAATTAGGAATTGATTGAATTAGAAAATCAATTCAGAATTAATGAATTTAAGTTTGAATTAAATTTAATTTAAATTAATTTCGAATTAACAAGGATTAATTTAATTTAATTTGAATTTAGATTTAATTAAATTTGAATTAAATTAAGATTAAATTTGAATTTAATTAAGATTAAATTTGAATTTAATTAAGATTTAATTAAGATTAAATTTGAATTTAATTAAGATTTAATTTGAATTTAATTAAGTTTTAATTAAGATTAAATTTGAATTTAATAAAGATTAAATTTGAATTTAATTAAGATTTAATTTGAATTTAATTAAGATTTAATTAAGATTAAATTTGAATTTAATTAAGATTTAATTAAGATTAAATTGATTAATTAATAATTGTGGATTTAAATTCATCATTTTCATTATTTCAAAATTTTCTTCTTCATTTTTATCTTTCTTTTCAAGTTTTTCTAATAATTTTGATTTATTTGAATTTTTGTAATTTTTATTAACTATGGTTTTTATCTTAGATAATTCTATATCCTCCTCAAGATTAGGTCTTTCAATATCCTTACAGTAGGTGGAGTAATTTGGGCCACTAATTAAGATTTTATAATAATCTTTAATATTATCTATAATTAAACTATTATCTAGGAGAATTTTATCTTCAAAATTATCCTCAGAATTATCTTCAGATATATTTTCAACATTAATTTCGGATTTATCTTTAAGATATTCAAATTTGAATTCAGATTTATCCTTAGGATTTTCAAATTTGAATTGCGAATTATCCTTAGGATTTTCAAATTTGAATTGCGAATTATCCTTAGGATTAATTTTGTCTGAATTAAAATTATCAGAACTAATTTTATCAGATAAATTATCAGAGTTAATTCTATCAGATAAATTATTAGAATTAATTTTATCAGAATAATCATCAGAATTAATTTTATCAGATAAATTATCAGAATTAACTTTATCAGAATAATTATCAGAATTAACTTTATCAGATAAATTATCAGAATTAATTTTATCAGATAAATTATCAGAATTAATTTTATTAATTTCTGAATTGATATTCTGAATTAAACAATTAATTTCTAATATTTTGGTCATATTCACGTTTTGTAATTTAACATGCAAAAAGTTAATTTTACTATGCAGTAAATCTACTTTATCAGAAAAATTAACTACTTTATCACATGGCATTGCAGGAACTTGTAAAATTTTTGGAACATAAATCTTGTGTACTTTCGCCGGACACTTGTTTTTGTAATGTCTGTATTTCTTGCATTTGAAGCATTGTACGTGACTTTTGTCCCTCCGGTTTCCTGGCGCTGGTGCCTCCTTCGCCACCGGTGGTGTAGACCGAATCTTACGAGTAGGGCACTGATTTTTGTAGTGCCCTCTCTCCCTGCACGTGAAACAAATAATATGCAACTTAAAATTTGACATAAAAAAATTGTACCTGATTCACCCCTGGGCTCCCCCTCAACTCCTGGCGTCATTGCTCCATCGGCGGTTAGTCCGGTGAAGAGCGGCTCGGCTCTGATACCAATTGTAGGACCGGTGTCGTCAATACGGGGGGTGAATATCGATCGTTCAAAATCTTCGCGAGAACTTTGTTCGTAAAACGAACAAAAAGGATCTGAAACTCGGCCGGTCTGGACCTCCGAAGTGTCGCGCACTTCCTCATGGAGCCTCCCGGTCGTAGAGCCTCGTTTCTAGCGCGTTGTCATCGGTCAGAATGTTTGGAATGGTTCTTGGAAGTCGTGTTTGAAGCAGAGGGGTCGAAGCCCCTTATATAGGCCTCCTGGGGGCGCCCCAGAAGACTCGGTCAAACTTTATCCCTGCGCCTACCTCACCGCAGCTGATAACAGCTTTGACCAGGGCGCCTTGGCTGTTGGGGGCGCCCTGGCTGTTAGGGGCGCCCTGGCTGATGGGGGCGCCCTCCCTGATGGGGGCGCCCTGCTTCAGGGCATCCAGCCCTTGTTCAGCTTGCTTTGTCTTCCAATTTTGGTACCTGCAAGATACACAAACACAAAGCATATACATACAACATTAGCCTTAAGAACTTGGTTCGAACTTCGGATCTCCACGAAACCCTAGGTCGAACCGGCACAAGTTCCCATCCCCGAGAACTTGCCCTTCACCTACTCCTTTCAGGAGACGGTTGCCACCCAGCCCTTCGGGTGGACTTTTGCTTAGCTTCCGATACCTCCGGACCTCAAGACGCCCAAACCCTGACCCGTCTCTACTCCTGTCCTTAGTCATCGCTCAGCTAAGTTGCTCAGTCCCTTGGACCAAGACTTCATTACCTAGCAATCCTTCGCCAGGTGCCTAGCAGTCCTTCGCCAGGTCTTTATTCCCTAGCTTTCCTTCGCCAGGTGCCTAGCAGCCCTTCGCTAGGTCTTCTATGCCTAGCAGCCCTTCGCTAGTTGCCCAGCAGCCCTTCGCTAGGTCTTAGGGTTTTGATACCTAGCAGCCCTTCGCTAGGTGCCTAGCAGCCCTTCGCTAGGTCTTAGGGTTACGATACCTAGCAGCCCTTCGCTAGGTGCCTAGCAGCCCTTCGCTAGGGCTTAGGGTTTCGATGCCTAGCAGCCCTTCGCTAGGTGCCCAGCTGCCCTTCGCTGGGACTTAGGGTTTCGATGCCTAGATTAACTAGGACTTTTCTTCAACTAAGGTTACTTCTCTTTTGCTCCCCTTTGTCTGTTCAATATATCACTGACTTAAGTGTATTGCCAAACATTAAAACACTTAAAGAGGAATATCATTGATGCAACTTGCACCAACAGTTATCAGTCACACACTAAGGACACGATGCTTCGGAGATCGATTGATCTTAGTTTGTCTAAGATTTAATCCAAATTGGATTGATTGAGTTAGACTCAAGTGAATCCAATTGGATTATGGGATTGAGATCTAATTTGAGTTATACTCATTTAAATTAGACTCAACCTTATTTGGATGAGGTATTAATTCATTAAAGTATTTAAAGAATTAATAATAAAGGAAGAAGAAAAGATTCTCTTCATTGAATGGAGAGTAGTTGTAGAGTCACTTGAGAAGATGAGCTCTTTATTGGCTTTAATGAAGGGAAGCTATAGGGACAAAAACTCTTCATATTCATGAGATGAGTAAAAAAGAGTTTTCTGTGGGACCGGTGCCGTCGATAGAGGGGGGTGAATATTGACCGATTAAAACTTCGCGGAAACTTCAGAAACTTTCGATCGTTCTAGATATAGAGTTAGTGCAGCGGAAAATAGGAAGAACGAACGAACAATCAAAGTGCACAAGGGATTTTTATTGGTTCCCAACCCCCCAGAGTCAGTACATCCAAGGCCTAAGTACGTGAACGCCCGTCCACTAATGGTCTCCTTTCCTGACTTTCCGGAGGCGGAGAAACTCGTCTTACAGTGCACAATTTACAACCAAAAGATAAAATAAATTAAGTACGGAATGTAAATTCAAACCAAACTAAAAGAGTCGAAGACTCGGCCGATCTGGACCTCCGAAGTGCCCCGCACTTCCTCTCGGAGCCTCCTTGGTCGCAGAGCTTCGTCGTTAGCGTTTTGTCATCACTTGGAAAGCCTTGAATGATTTCTGAATGTTATTTTGAGTTGAGGGGTCGAAGCCCCTTTTATAGGTTGGTTACTGGGTGCCTGTGTTCAATGAGGCGCCTCACAGAGCTTGGTCAAAGCTTACCTTCACGCCAAACTCGCAGTAGCAGATTACCCTTTAACCTAGGCGCCTGTGTTGAAGGAGGTGCCTGAATGACTCAGGCGCCTGTTTCAATGAGGCGCCAGGTTCATTGAGGCGCCCTAGTTGATTGAGGCGCCTAGCAGCCATGTTTCCAGCCCTGTTGTGTGTTTGTTTGTCTGCTTTGTCTTCAAGTTTAGGTACCTGCAAGATACATAAATACAAGACAAACACATGTACAATCTTAGCCTTAACGAAGTGGTTCTGACTTCGGATTTCTGTGAAACCCTAGGTCGAATCGATGCCTAAGTTCCCATCCCGGAGAACGCGCCCTTCACCTACTCCTCTCAGGAGACGGTTGCCACCCAGTCCATCCGGTTGGCCTTTTGCCCAGCTTCACTCACCAGGACTTTTGCCCAATCTTACGACCAGAACTTATTGCCTAACTTCACTTGTCATGACTTTTGCCCAGCTTCACTCACCAGGACTTAGTGCCCAACTTCACCCACCAAGTCTTAGTGCCCAATTCCACGAACTAGGACTTAGTGCCCAACCCTCGGTCAGGTCTTAGGTGCCCAGCCCTCGGCCAGGACTTAGTGCCCAACTTCACTCACCAGGTCTTAGTGCCCAATTTCACTCACCAGGTCTTAGTGCCCGATTCTTAGAACCTGGACTTAGTGCCTAGGTTAACTAGGACTTTTCTTCACTTTGTTACTCCTCTCTTGACTCCCTTTTCCTTGTTCAATGTATCACTGACTTAAGCATATTGTCAAACATTGAAACACGTAGAGGAGGACATCACTGATGCATCCTGCATCAACAATCTCCACCTTTTTAATGTTTGAAATTATCTTAAGTTAGATTGGATGAAAGGGTTAAGTTATAAACCTTGGGATCAAAAGAAAAAAATGATCTAAGTTTTGAAAACGCATTTTGATCTTTGGGGAAAACATTTCTAACTTCAGCTCTATATCCTTTGGGAGAAAAAGAAAAAATTTTCAATCTTAAGCTCACTATCCCCTTTTTGAAAAAACATTTTGATTGCATTTTGATCCTTTGGGAGGAAGACAAAAAAAAATTTCTAACATAAGCTCACTCTCCCCCTTTGTCATACATCAAAAATGACAAAAACAGCCTTGCACCAACAATGAAAAAAAAACTTTTGAAAGTGCTTGGTTTAATTCTTTTTGAAAGCATAGCAGACAGCTAGTTAAAAAAATTAGGAACTTAAATTGCACCCAAAAAAACTCCAGTTTTGAAAAGTATTGTGCAATTTGGAAAAATATTTTGAACATTGAAAATTGTCCACAAATATTGCCTTAGAATAATTGGCAAGTTTTTTTAAAAAAAAACTTGCACTCATAAAAGATGTTTAAAAGAAACTATGCACTTTAAAGGAAAATTTTCATTCAGAGAAATACACTGCATTTGTACTTTGAAAAGAAATTTTTGTTGGAAACCGGATGGCTAGAGAGGGGGGTGAATATAGCCAATCACTTGACTCTTTGGTACTTATCAAATTCTGCACTCAACCTTATCAGTAACACAGCGGAAGAAACAAAGGAAACAAAGCAGTGCAGAAAACAAAAACAGAAAACGAAGGCAAACAAACACAACTAGCAAGATCGCTAACAAGGAGGGTTTACAAGGTTCGAGGATAACTTGCCCCTACTCCTTGGCGTGCCCTTAAGGTGGGCGATCCCTTGATCGTCGGCAGATCAAGCTCCGGTTATCACCGGATAGAAAGCAACCTCCTTCTCGATGGAGAAACCTCTCCACAGCGTTTCAATCACAGATTTAAGTTTAAGCACAAAGAAACAACAAGAAGGATCTTACTCAAACACTTAGCAAGGACAAGAACACAGCAAGCTTTCCTGAGCTCCACCCAGCGGCGATCTCACGCAAGAAACCCTTCTTCGTGTCTTCCCACTGTCGGACTCCAAGCCTCTTGTTCTCTCCTTCAAGCGCTCAAGTATTGAATGAGTTGCTTCAAGAATGCAGTAGCTTGCTCAAGGGGATGAAACTTCAGGGCGTGCAAGCTAGATGTGGAGAACACAAGGTACGGCAAGAAACCAGTTCGCAAACTCTGCTTTAACGAAGCCTTCTTCCGCCCTTTTGTTTCTCCACTCAGCACCAGGTGACAGCATCTCCTGCAACCTACAGCTGCTTCCCTGCCAACGCCAACTACAACTGAGCCCTCCCTGGACTTCCTGAGCTCCCTCAGCCAAGCTCCAGTCAGCAGCTCCAGTCTCCAGCTCCGGCCGTTGCAACCTGAGATGGAAAACGGACAAACCTGCTCTAAGGAAAGCCTCCATTGACTTCTCCTTAAGTGTTTGAATCCTCCCCTGTCACCTGCAGCTTAATCAGTGTGTTAGAGCAGCATATCAAACAGCATATCAAATATCAGATGTTAAGCGCAGAGAATCGGATACGTTCAGACGCGATCAGAACGTCTGACAGTGCATTTTGAATTAACGTGATCGGTCACCGGACCGATTAGAGCGCCTCCTGATCGGTCACCAGACCGATCAGGCTGGGTCCAGACCGATCAGGCTCCGTCCTGATCGATCCCCAACGCTTAATTAGAAATCGCGACTTCTTTGGAACTCTCCCGGATCGATCACCAGATCGATCCCAGGTTGTGGATCGATCACCCGATCGATCCACCCCTTTATCGGGCGATTTCTGAGCTTCGCAGTCCAGACCTCCTGATCGATCACCGGACCAATCAGGAAACCTCCTGATCGATCACCAGACCGATCAGGTCGTGACCAGACCGATCAGGCTCCGTCCTGATCGATCATAGAGAGGAATCTGCGACGCTGGATCGTTCTCCAGAACGATCTGCACAGTGATCCTGATCGGTCACCAGACCGATCAGGAGCAGATCAGCAAGGGAACTCAACCTCACTGTTTGCTCCCTGATCGGTCACCAGACCGATCAGGAGCCAAGCAATGGGTGAAACGCATACTCCCTGATCGGTCACCGGATCGATCAGGAGCAGTACAGTAGGTTCCCAACCTCACTGTGTGCTCCCTGAGCGGTCACCAGACCGATCAGTCATTGCTGGATCGGTCACCAGACCAATCCACAATAGAGCAGCGTGCCAGCTTCCCTGATCGATCACCAGACCGATCCAGGGACTCAAACCTAGCCCTCCAAGCTAAGTTTTCATCCACCTTAGTCCTCCAGGCTAAGGATTTTTCACCTAACCCTCCAAGTTGGGAATTTGCACCTAACCCTCCAAGTTAGGACTTTTCACCTAGCCCTCCAAGCTAGGACTTTTCACCCAACTCTTCCGGATTAGGACTTTCCAAACCTAGCCCTCCAAGCTAGGACTTGACCCTCCAAGCCAGGACTTTTTCACCTAATTCTCCAAGATGGGAATTTGCACCTAACCCTCCAAGTTAGGACTTTTCACCTAGCCCTCCAAGCTAGGACTTTTCACCCACCTCTTCCGAATTAGGACTTTTCACACACCTAGCCCTCCAAGCTAGGATTTTCAACATCTAACCCTCCAGGTTAGGATTTTCCCAACACCTAGCCCTCCAAGCTAGGATTTCCCATACCATGTCTGATCCCCGATCAGGACTTAATCATAATCAATAATCATCCACCTAAACTAAAATCGGTGTCAACACCAAAATAATAATCAGGGCCAGACTGCATCAACAATCTCCCCCTTTTTGTTGTTTGACAACCCGATTTTAAGTTTAGGGATTCTCAATCAAGTTTTCCAAATTTAGAATCATAGGGGAATCCAGATCCTCCCCCTACAACATGATCATCCTAAACTTAACCGATCCACACTCTCCCCCTTTATCGAACACCGAAAAGGGTCTAGAAGGGCTGTTAAGTTTAAACCATACTCCCACTCAACCCTAGGGGTATCCCAAACCAACAACAATTTGATTTTTGATAAGCATATGAATACATATGATAAACAGATATAGGCATGGCAAAGCAGGCATATGTATCATATGCGCATAGCATCATAAGCATGAACATAGCTATGGATCAAATATGCAGATAGTAGTCATCATAGCATCAACAAGAAGCATAATAAAGTAGAATAGACATGCATCAAAGTCAGAAGGATCAAGTTGTAAAACATCCAGAGAACTAAAACGATGTAAGACACATGCATCAAAATCCAGATACATGTGGCACAAGACCACAAAAAGCAAGTCATGGGGCATACAGCCTAAAAGTCACACCGACCAACAACGGTCAAGTACACAGATCATGAGAAGAGGCAACAGGCATCCAGACTCAAACCTCTGAGCTCCCTGATCGGTCTGTGGACCGATCACCATAGGGTGCCAGATCGGTCCAGGGACCGATCTAGGCTAGCTCAGTACACTTGGTCAAAATTTCGGAAAGTCACGGCTTGCCTCTCTGATCGGTCTGTGGATCGATCGTTACAGGATGGAGCCAGATCGGTCCGGAGACCGATCAGCCCTAGGCCTGATCGGTTCGGTGACCGATCAGGGTTCCTGATACTCCCTGATACGATCTGAAACATTCAGTTTCAGATTTTCTGAATCTTTCCAAGGAGATCTGATGAAGTTTATCCAACTTGGACATGATCTCATGACTAAAATTGATCCCTAAACAAGGATCAAAGGTCCTTATAGGTTCAACAATCACTTTGATCCATCCAAATGGAGTTAAACTCAATCAACAATCATTCAAGCAATTTCAACTAAGTTTGTATCAAATTCAGTTTTCCAATCAAGTTGCCTTGATTGGAATGTCCAAGTATGATCATGGAGCCAAATACACATATGTTATGCATTGGTTTTCCCCATACTTGGTCACCGAAGTGATTATTATCTCGTCAACTTAATTTCTCAAGGGATGCATTGAAATTTTGAGAAATTGAGTTGATCCTAACATCTCACCCCATATCTAGCAAACAAAAACGTTTTGTTAAACCTTATAATTTGTGTGAGATGTCCCCAAAGTTACCCAATTGTTTCCCATTAATTTGAAATAATCATGAAGGGTTTGAATGCAATTTGAAACTCATGAAGAGCGACACATTCCAAACTCCCGTCTTAGGAAACTAAATTCATTTTCGGGGAGTGGTTTAGTGAAAATGTCAGCTAGGTTTGATTTGGACTCTACATGCAAGAGTACAATATCTCCCCTAGCTACATGATCCCTAATGAAGTGGTGACGCACCTCAATGTGTTTGGTCCTAGAATGATGGACTGGATTCTTGGTTAAGTTAATTGTGCTAATGTTATCACATAACACTTGCACACACTTGTAACTCAATCCATAGTCCTCTAAAGTATGTATCATCCACAACAATTGTGATATGCTCTCTCCGATGGCGATATATTCCGCCTCGGTCGTGGAGAGAGCAACACAATGTTGCTTCCGACTTGACCAACTTACTAAGGATGAACCTAAAAATTGGCAACCCCCACTTGTGCTTTTTCGGTCCAACTTACATCCAGTGTAGTCGGAATCCGTATAGCCAATTAAATCAAAAGATTCGGTACCGGGGTACCATAGACCGACTCCAATTGTGCCTTTGAGATATCTCAAAATTCGCTTAACAGCGATTAAGTGAGATTCCTTGGCACAAACTTGATACCTAGCGCGCATACACACAGCAAATAGAATATCCGATCGACTAGCTGTGAGGTATAGCAGACTACCTATCATGCTTCTATATTGAGTTAAATCAACGGGTTTACCACTCTCATCATTGTCTAATCTTGTGTTTGTGGCCATGGGAGTGGTTACCTCTTTTGAATCACTCATGTTGAATTTGCGAAGCATTTCTTGTGTATACTTTGATTGGTGCACATGGATATCATCGCGAGTTTGCTTGATTTCAAGTCCAAGGAAGAAAGTCAACTCTCCCACTAGACTCATCTCAAACTCACTCTCCATGTGTTCAATGAATTCATTTAAATAGCCCTTATTATTTGAGCCACAAATTATGTCATCGACATATACTTGGGCTACAAAAATATTGTCACCATCTCTCCGTAGAAATAGTGTAGGGTCTATTTGGCCTCTAACGAAGCCCTTCTGAATTAAGAATGTTGACAACCGCTCATACCAAGCTCGGGGTACTTGTTTAAGGCCATAGAGTGCCTTCTTGAGCTTAAACACGTGGTTTGGAAATTCGATACTCTCAAACCCCGGAGGTTGTTCGACATAGACCTCTTTTCTAATCAAACTGTTTAGAAAGGCCGATTTTACATCCATTTGGAATAATTTGAAGACACGATGTGCTGCAAATATAAGCATCAATCGGATGGACTCTAATCGTGCCACGGGAGCATAGGTCTCATCATAATCAAGGCCTTCAACTTGACTATAGCCCTTGGCTACTAAGCGTGCCTTGTTTCTAATGATTTCTCCCTTATGGTTCAATTTGTTTTTGAAGACCCATTTGGTTCCAATGATGGTGGTCTTCTTGGGTCTAGGGACTAAGTCTCAAACTTAACTTCTCTCAAATTGACCTAGTTCATCTTGCATTGCAATGATCCAATCGGGATCATTTAATGCTTCATCAATTTTTCTAGGTTCAATTTCGGAAATTAGGGCAACTTCATTAGCTTCATTCCGGAAGAATGATCTAGTCATAACCCCATGATGGATGTCTCCAACAATTTGATCTTGGGGATGACTAGAGGCTAATCTAGTTTGCCTTGGTGTTGGTGGTGCTTCTTGAACAGGTTCACTCGACCCAAGTTCAGCCTCAGGATCCGGCTGATCTATGGATTGTTTGGGCTCACCATCATCAAATTCATCACCATCAACAATATTTGGACTTTCATTCAAACTTAGTCTCCTAAGTTCGAATTGGACTTCATCTTCTTGTTGACCATTGACTTTTGGAATTTCTTCAAAGACAACATCAGAAGACTCTTCAACCATTCTAGACTTCTTTTGTAGACTCGATAGGCTTTACTAACGAGGGAGTAC
>JAGFNQ010001520.1:191730-380391 GCA_024364735.1 Boesenbergia rotunda | reverse complement strand
TCTTCTTTCTCTTTGGATTTCTCCTCCTTTAGTTTTGGATCATTTCTTGAAGTGCCCTTTCCTACCACACTCAAAGCAAGAGGCATTAGTCTTATCAAGTTTAGCTTCACTAGAGTTACCTCTACTCTTGAAGTGTCAACCCCTTCTCATCATCCTTCTCACAAAGTTTGCCATCTCGGAGGATAAGGAGCCGCTGCCATCTTCTTCGAAATCGGACTCGGATTCGGAAGAGGATGAAGACGAAGAGACCTCCTTCTCCTTCTTCTTCTTGTTGGATCAGTCCCCTGCAACTAAAACAATCCCCTTCTCCTTGGGGCCTTTGTTAGCCATTTCATGCAATTCCATCTCACAAAATAAGTCATCTAACTTTACAATGGATAGATCCTTGGAAACTTTGTAGGCATCCACCATGGATGACCACAAAGCGTTCCTTGGAAAGGCTTTCAAGACATACCTCACAAGGTCGCGATTCTTGACCTTTTCATCAATCGAATGAAGCCCATTGAGGACTTCTTTGAACCGGCTATGAAGCTCACTTACCGACTCATTCTCCTTCATGGAGAGATTTTGGAGTTGGTTGAGGAACAAATCCCTCTTTGTGATTCTTGAGTCTCGGGTGCCCTCGTGAAGTTCAATGAGTTTGTTCCACAAGTCCTTTGCACTTGTGAAAGGACCAACCTTGATGAGTTGGTCTTTGTTCATGCCGCATTGTAGAGTGACAACCGCCTTCGCATCGGCCTCACTCTTTCGAGTTTGTTCAGCTGTCCACCGTGAAGACTCGAGTTCTTTGCCTTCATCATCCTTAGGAGGGGTGAAGCCCTCCTTCACCGCGAACCAAGTGTGGATATCCATCTTCAAATAATATTCTATCTTTGATCTCCAATACTGAAAATCAGCGCCATCAAAGAAAGGAGGTCGGGTGGTGGAAAAACCTTCTCTCAACGCCATCTTGTTGATAACTCTCAGATGTTAAGACGTAAACAGAGCCCCAAGCTCTGATACCACTTGTTGGAAACCGGATGGCTAGAGAGGGGGGGGGGTGAATATAGCCAATCACTTTCATTTAGACACAAATCGAATTTCTGCACTTCACTTTGTTAGTAGCACAGCGGAAGTATGAAAACAGAAAATGCAGAAACAGAAAATGAAGGGAAACAACTACAACTAGCAAGATCGCTAACAAGGAGGGTTTACAAGGTTCGGGGATAACTTGCCCCTACTCCTTGGCGTGCCCTTAAGGTGGGCAATCCCTTGATCGTCGGCAGATCAAGCCCCTGTGTTCACCGAATATAAAGCAACCTCCTTCTCGGTGGAGAAACCTCTCCACACCATTTCAAACAAGGATATAGATTTAAGCTTAATGAAACACAAAGAAAACTCTTACTCAACACTTAGCAAGGACAAGAACACAGCAAGCTTATTCCGAGCTCCACCCAGCGACGATCTCACGCAAGGACTCCCTCCTTCGTGTCTTCTCACTGTTGGACTCCAAGCTCCTTGTTCCTTCCTCCAAGCACTCACGTAAGAGTTGGTTGTTCCTCAGATCTCAATGACTTACTCAAAGAATCAACAGCACACGCACACAGCAAGTCAAGTGTAGAGAACACAAAATCGCAGCAAGAACTTCAGCAAGCTCGAACACTTGGAACTCAAAACTCTGCTTCAACCGAAGTCTCTTCTCTCTTTTGTTTCTCCACCAAGCATCAGATGACACCATCCCTGCAGCTCCCAGCTGCTCATCTGCCAACGCCAGCTACCACTGAGCTATCCCTGAACTCCCTGAGCTTCCCTCAGCCAAGCTCCAGTCTCAGCTCCAGTCTGCAGCTCGGCCGTTGCAACCTGAGATGGAAAAACGGACAAACCTGCTCCAAGGAAAGCCTCCATTGACTTCTCCTTGAGTGTTTGAATCCTCCCCTGTCACCTGCAGCTTAATCAGAGTGTTAGAGCAGCATATCAAATAGCATATCATGTATCAGATGTTAAGCGCAGAGAATCGGATTCGTTCAGACGCGATCAGAGCGTCTGACAGTGCAATTTGAATTAAAGTGATCGGTCATCGGACCGATCAGAGCGCCTCCTGATCGGTCACCAGACCGATCAGGCTGGGTCCAGACCGATCAGGCTCCGTCCTGATCGGTCCCCAACGCTCGATTAGAAATCGCGATTTCTTTGGACTCTCCTGGATTGATCACCATACCGATCCCAGGTTGTGGATCGATCACCCGACCGATCCACCCCTTTATCGGGCGATTTCTAAGCTTCGCAGTCCAACCCTCCTGATCGATCACCGGACTGATCAGGAAACCTCCTGATCGATCACCAGACCGATCAGATCGTGGCCAGACCGATCAGGCTCCGTCCTTATCGATCATAGAGAGGAACCTGCGACACTGGATCGTTCTCCAGAACGATCTGCACAGTGATCCTGATCGGTCACCAGACTGATTAGGAGCAGTTCAGCAAGGGAACTCAACCTCACTGTTTGACCGATCAGGAGCCAAGCAGTGGGTGAAATGCATACTCCCTGATCGGTCACCGGACCGATCAGTCATCGCTAGATCGGTCACCAGACCGATCCACGAAGGAGCACCGTGCTAACTCCCTGATCGGTCACCAGACCGATCCAGGGGGCTCCAAACACCTTAGCCCTCCAAGCTAAGGATTTTTCACCTAACCCTCCAAGTTGGGAATTTGCACCTAACCCTCCAAGTTAGGACTTTTCACCTAGCCCTCCAAGCTAGGACTTTGCACCTAGCCATCCAAGCTAGGACTTTTCACCCAACTCTTCCGGATTAGGACTTTTCCAAACCTAGCCCTCCAAGCTAGGACCTGACCCTCCAAGCCAGGACTTTTTCACCTAATTCTCCAAGATGGGAATTTGCACCTAACCCTCCAAGTTAGGATTTCCAACACCTAACCCTCCAGGTTAGGATTTTCCAACACCTAGCCCTCCATGCTAGGATTTTCCATACCATGCCTGATCCCCGATCAGGACTTAATCATAATCAATAATCATCCACCTAAACTAAAATCGGTGTCAACACCAAAACAACAATCAGGGCCAGACTGCATCAACAGTTATCCCCGAACCTTGTAAACTCTCCTTGTTAGCGATCTTGTTTGTTGCTTTAGTTTGTTTTTGTTTTCTGCGTTTCTGCATTTCTCTGTTTTCATTGTTTCCGCTGCTGTGCTACTAACCGTGAAGTGCAGAGAAACCCTAAAGTGAAAGAAATTTGTGTCTGGCTATATTCACCCCCCCTCTCTAGCCATCCAAGTTCCAACAAGTGGTATCAGAGCTTGGGGCTCTGTACAAGCGGCTTAACATCCGAGAGTTGTCAACAATGGCTTTGAGAGAAGGTTTTAGCATCACTCGACCTCCCTTCTTCGATGGATCAGATTTTTAGTATTGGAGGTCTCGCATGGAGTACTACCTCAAGACCGACATCAGAATGTGGTTCTCCGTGAAGGAAGGTTTCACCCCTTCAAGAGATGCGGAGGGAAAAGAATTGGAGTCCTCACAGTGGTCAGCCGAGCAAACACGAAAAGGAGAAGCCGATGCGAAGGCAGTGGTGACTTTGCAATGTGGCATGAACAAAGACCAACTAATCAAGGTTGGTCCCTTTACAAGTGCAAAGGATTTGTGGAATAAACTCATCGAACTCCATGAGGGCACCCGAGACTCGAGAATCGCCAAGAGGGACTTGTTCCTCAACCAATTACAAAACCTCTCCATGAAGGAGAGTGAAACGGTGAGTGAACTTCATAGTAGGTTCAAAGAAGTCCTTAACGGTCTTCATTCCATTGATGAAAAGGTCGAGAACCGCGACCTTGTAAGGTATGTGTTAAAAGCTTTTCCAAGGAATGCCTTGTGGTCATCCATGGTGGATGCCTACAAGGTATCTAAGGATTTATCAATTGTAAAACTTGATGACTTATTTTGTGAAATGGAGCTACATGAGATGACTAACAAAGGCCCCAAGGAGAAGGGAATTGCCTTAGTTGCAGGGGAAAAGACCAACAAGGAAAAAAAGGAGAAGGAGAAGAAGAAGGAAGTCTCTTCATCTTCATCCTCATCCTCATCCGAGTCTGAATCCGAGGAGGATGGCAGCGAGTCTTCTTCATCCGAGATGACAAATTTTGTAAGAAGGATGATGAGGAAGAGCCGGCGCTTCAAGGGTAAAGGTAACCCTAGTGAAGTTAAGATTGATAAATCTAACATTACTTGTTATGAGTGTAGCAAGAAAGGGCACTTCAAGAAGGACTGCCCAAAGCTCAAGAAGAAGGAGGATAAATCCAAGAAGAAGAAGAAGGCCTTGAAGGCCACATGGGATGAATCATCCTCTAGTTCATCCGATGAAGAGGAGGAGAAGAGTACACGTCATGTGACACTCATGACAATTGAAGGAGAAGAGAGCAGTGATGAATCGAGTGACTCCTCAAACGCGGCTTCATCATCTTCAGATGATGAAGAGGTAATCACTCCCGAATTAGACAAATGTTATAGAACCATTGCATGTTTAACCAATTTGTTGAAAAAGTCAAAAAATAAGGTTAAGTCATTGAAAATTGAAGTTGAACAGTTGAAATCTTTTAAGGATGAGGATGTTGATGATTTACATATAGAAATGCTAGAAGATGAGAACAAATCATTGAAAAGTGAAGTTGAGAGACTCAAGAGTGTTCTTGAGAAATTCTCAACAAGCTCAAAGACCTTAGATATGATTTTGAATGCACAAAGGGTTGTATACAATAGGGCCGGTATTGGTTACCGACCCAAAGAACCATCATTTGTGTCCTTAATGTCTAGGACTGATGTTAGACAATTTAAGACTCCTAGGGTTCAAAAGAAAGTAGTCAAGGCATGGGTGCCTAAATCTTGCTTAGTAGGTGCTTTAGGTCCCAAGATTTGGGTACCTAAATCTTCTATTTTTCGAATTGTGTAGGTTGTGATTGAGGGGGAGCATCTATCAACTTGGTTCGTTGATAGTGGGTGCTCCAAACACATGACCGGTGATAGATCCTTATTCACTACATTTCAAAGAAAAAGTAGAGGTAATGTTTCCTTTGGTAACAATGGTAGTCTTAAGGTTATAGGAATAGGAGACATTCAAATATCCGAATGTCTTAGGATTAAAAATGCCCTTCTAGTTAAGGGGATGATATTTAATCTCCTAAGTGTCAGTCAATTGTGTGATGCGGGTTACACAATTGATTTTAAATCAAGTCAATGTCTAGTTAGACAACATGACACATTTGACACGGTACTAGTAGGCACAAGAGTAGATAATATTTATCAAGTTTCATTTAAAAGTGCTACTAATGCTCTTGTTAAGTGTTTCATGTCAAGAGAAGATGAGTCTAACCTGTGGCACTGGAGACTAGCACATGTGAATATGAAGAATATCCGGAAATTGGCCAACAAGGGATTAGTTCGTGGCTTACCAAGCATCAAGTATGAAAAGGAAAAGATTTGTGATGCATGTCAAATGGGTAAGAAAAAAAATCTGCACATAAAGGTAAAAGCACTGTAAGTACATTTACCGCTTTAGATTTACTTCATATGGACTTGTTTGATTGTAGCACTATTATATCATTGAATGGTAGTAGATATTATTTTGTTATCATTGTTGATTTTACTAGATATACATGGACCTATTTTCTAAAGTATAAGGATCAAACTTTAGATGTGTTTATTTCATTCTGTAGAAGGGTTGAAAATGAAAAATCATCAACAATTAAAACAATTAGGAATGATCTTGGAGGTGAATTTCAAAATCAAAGATTTTTAGAGTTTTGTCAAAATAGAGGGTATAGACATGAGTTCTCCACTCCTAGAACACCACAACAAAATGGTGTTGTAGAGAGGAAGAACTGAGTCCTACAAGAGGCTGCTCGAAGCATGCTCAATGAGTACTCATTACCAGGGTACTTATGGACCGAAGCTGTAAACACAGCTTGCTACGTGCAAAACCGAGTGCTCATTCACAGATTTCTAGGAAAGACTCCTCATGAACTTTGGTTTGGAAAACCACCTACGGCTAAACATCTTAGGGTGTTTGGTTGTAAGGTGTTCATTCTAAACACCAAGGACCATCTTGGAAAGTTCACAGCAAAAGCTGATGAAGGGGTACTGGTCAGGTACTCCCTAGTCAGCAAAGCTTACAGAGTCTACAACAAGAAATCTAGATTGGTTGAAGAGTCTTCTGATGTTGTTTTTGAGAAAACTCCAAAAGTAAATGATCAATCAGAAGATGTCGAAGGAGTTCAATTCGAACATAGGAAATTGAGTTTGGATGGAAGTCCGAGTGTTGTAGATGGTGGTGATGAGTCTGATGACGGTGAGCCTAGACAACTGATAGATACCATTTTGTTGATTATTTTAATTGCTAAAATCCATGTTTGACCTATAATTTTATTGTTTAATTGTGATTTTACTCTAGGTTTTAGGATTTTATCTTATTTTGGACTTAATTGCAAAATTACACAATTTTTGGATTCTTTGACCACTAATTTTCTGATATATTTTTGTAGGCATGAAAGGATCCTGGACCTAGGGCATACTGGGTCAAACCTGAGTCGGATGTGAACCGGATCGAATTATCAAGCCTACGATTAATCCGGGCCGTCCGATTCAAGAGCGGCTAGATCTGAGCCATCCGGGACGATCTGAAGCAATCCGAGCTAGGGTTAGGGTTGATCAAGCTCTATGATCAAGATCTGAAGGTTTCATCCCAATCAGAGCTAAATCAACCGTTGGATCAAGCAAGGAGGGCTCTAGAGCGTCCATTCACAGATAGAGTTGATCTGGACCATCCGTTGCATATCTGGAGGATCCGAGCTACCACGAGGCAGATCCTGACCCCAGATCATCATCATAAAAGTTTGGCTCAAATCAGAGCAAGATCAGCCGTTGGATTTCATCAAAGCAATCTGAGCCGTCCATTTGTTCCTATTTAATCAGAAATCGCCCGCAGCTTCCCTTGTCGCGTCTCCGCCGCAGCTCCTTCTTCGTTTTGTTCTTCAGTGTTCTTAGCCGTTTTTCTTCAATTCAAGGGGCGCGACCCCTCAATTCTTCATCAAGATCATCTTCTGGATCTTTGGAGGTCAGTTTGGTTGGAAAATTTAGCTCGAATTCGCGCCGGACAGAGCTATTTGAGGGTTTTGGTGGCTTTGTGGTCCGAGCGTTGGAATCTCAGCACAGCCCATTTCTGACGACCTGAGCCACTTGTAGGGGTTCTCAGGTGAGCTCAGGTCTTCTCCAGATCATCATCGAAGCTCAACAAAATGAGATCGAAGCGTTTGGATTGGAAATTCCCAGCTTGCGCAGTTTGAGCAGAGTTCACTAATCCAATCTGATTTCCACTGATTTGCTGTGCTTAGGGGTTCGAGGCCGGCTCTTGCTTGACGACCAAGAAGATTTTGAGCTTAGGGAAGATTGAGGAGTAGTTTAGCTAGCTAATTTTCATGTTTTGTAGCTTAAATTCCATTTCTGCCGAATTCTATTTTGTTTCCTGCAAATTTCAGTTTTCAGTTGTCTTAGTTTGTAAGTTTTGAATTGTTTAGTTTAATTAGGATTTTAATCTTCAATGTCAGTAAGTTAGGAACTTGTTTAGTGATAGATTGAGTTAAATTTCAGTTTGTTTTAGCTTATCTTGTTGTGTGCCATTTTGTATGCTTGCGTATCATTCAATTTCTGAAACTGAAATTCAGTTTCAGAATTCTTCATGTTTGTTTCAGTTTTAGTGGGCTAATTTAGTTGGTATAAATTTGTCTAGACTTTAAGTTCAATCCTGAATTCTGTTTAGTTTTGATAACTCGAAATTCCAATTTGTTTCCCACTTCAATCATTGCGTATCAAATCTGCCCTGTTTTTTTTCATTTTGCAGTTTGTGTCTGAAATTGTATTTCTGCTCACCTGATTAGGAAATCTGAGTTGTAGTTTTTCCAGTCAATTGTTCCTAAATCTTCATTTGATTTGTTTGCCTCAGTTGCGTCTGATTTACATCAGCTTATAGTGTTGCAATTGGCATGATTTTCAGCACATAATCTTCCTTGTTTGCGTGCCAAATTGAATGAATCCCTGCATTTTGTATCAAAAGGCAGCTGTGGCATTGCTTGGTATCAAATAGCCACGAGTTCTAGTGTGTTTTATAGCTTGAAATAAACTAGCATTGTCTTTGTGTCAATTCGGAACAGCCCCTAGCCTTGTTTGTTTCCAAGTCTTGTCGAAAATTAATGTTTGTTGCTTGTATGAATTTCGAATCTCCCTAGCATTGATTTGTTGCAACTTTGTTTGTTTCCGAAAACTCCTATCACTGTTTTTACTTCATTGCATAGCAGTTCTTTTGTTTTCGCTGAAATCAGAAATCAATTTTAAAAAGAAAAATCTGGTGAGAGCTTGATTAGGTGTTTATTGGTTGAATTAGCATTTGCCATCAATTGTTTGGTTATTAGTTGAGTTTAATTCCTTCCATCACATTTTCACTTTTATTTAAAACTCAAAACCCCATTTACTTATTTGAAACCCAAAAACACAAACGACACATAAATACGAGCTAGAATCGAACACGACAACTAGTCCCTTGGAAAAATACGACCTGTGGCCCCTATATTACATTTTCATACTTTTGATTGTAAAAGGGTTTCCAGCATTTCATTCACATCTAAATCTGATGGTCCCAACTTTCGTGACAACTTTAACATAGTAATTCGGGGCTGTCAAATTTTTGGCGCCGTTGCCGGGGAAGCAACTAGTTGATTTGTTTGATTTTTTCTTGTATGCTTTTTGACATATCATTGGGTTCTATTTTCTGTTGCTTTATCATTTGTATACGGTTGCTGCCATTTTTCTTGTTTGTTTTGTGACAGGGTTGCAAGATCAAAATGGGGTCACCAGAGTTCGGTAAAGAGATAGAAAAGACATTGGAGGAGTTAAGAAATGTGTTAAAGGAGTTGGACTACCAAGAAAAATGGAAAGCTCAGTCATCTACTTACCAGAAGCTACCTCAGCCACAATTTCAGCCTCTCCAGCAATTTCAGCAGCCAAATCAAGATTTCCAGCAACCCTATCCTAATTTTCAGCAACCAAACTTTCAATTTCAGCCACCATTTCAGAGCTATCAGCCCCAATTTGAGCAACCATATCAGTTTTGTCAGCCTCAAATTCAGCAACTACAACAATTCCAGCCACCACAACAATTCCAACAATTTCAGCAAGAATTTCAGCATTTTAACCAAAATTTCCAGCAGCCTTTTGAAAATTTTCAGCATGGAAATAATCAATTTCAACCTCAATTCCAGCCATATCAACAGGGGCAGCAAGTGTGTCAAACATTTCAGCAAGATCCGCCTCAAAACCAGCCATTTTATCAGCCCACACAGCCCTTGAATCAAAATTTTCAGCCTTACAACCAAGGGTTTCAAAATCAGAATTTTCAGCCCTTGCCACAGAATTTTCCACACCAAAATCAGAACTTTCAAGGCTATAACTCCCAGCAAAGTTTCCAAGAATATCAGCCCTTTAATCAGCCTCAACAGCCATGTTTTCAACCAAATCAGCAAGCTCAAAATTTTCAGCCTACTTCATCCTTTCAAAATCAGTCAAGGAGCTATGCTAACCAAGGAGGCTTTGAGAATCTTAATGAGAATGAGGCACAACAACAAAGAATGGAGGAGATTTATCAACAAGTTGTACAATATCATCAAAAGCAGCAAAGGCTTCAAGACATCGAAAGAGGCGTTGGACAAATTGCTAGTCAAATGAATCAAATGCAAGTTCAAGGTGACCCTAGTGCAAGGCCAAATCTTTCTTTAATGGATCTTGCAATTTTAGAAGAAGAAGAAGAAGAAGAATACATTAAAGTCTGGGCACCTACAGCATGCATTCCTCCGGAGATTCCTACTCAAAATCCAATTCCAAATTTTTCAGCTCCAGAAGAAGAAATTGAAGCTCCACAGGACCATTCTAGACTTTTATTTTCTGATGATAGCATTATTGATGGTCCTAATTTTTCTGACACTGTCGTTGCAGATATTACAGGAGAAGCATGCAGAGGAGATGATTCCATAGGTGTAGGGGATTGCACTAAGCCCCAGGGACCACCACAAGACTCAGAGAATGAACCAGAAAGTGTAGGGACTTGCATGGTGGAAGCAAGCACCCAAGGATCACCAGTTGATTGTCCACCAGAGCCTGAGGCTGCAGAGGAGCATGTACTTGACCAGGAGGAGGCCACAGATACATCTACTTTTATAGAACCTTCAGGTATTCTCCAGCACGCTCAGGTAAGTATTTCTCCTCTTTGTTCAGAAAAATTCAAAAAGGTACCTAGTGCTGACTTTATTGATTCTGATGAATTTATTGATATACCTTGTGTAGAAATTGTTTGTGAAAATCCAATAGAGGTACCACAAATTGATTTCATTGATCGTACTGCATTACTTGATACATCTCTTGCTATGGATAGCGAAATAATTTTAGAGGCACCCATAATTGATGTAGTTTGTTATGATGAATCTTTAGATACATCTTTTGTGAATATGGCTAGTGAAAATTTTTTAGAAGTGCCTGAAATTGATGTTATTTACTTTGATGAGTCTCTTGCTATATCATATGCTGAGGTTGAATGTGACAGACTTTTGGAGATACCTGATATTGATTTGATTGGTTGTGACACATTGCATAATGCATCCTTGATGGAAAATAATTGTGAAATTTCTATTGATATGCCAGAAATTGATTCCTTTATTTGTGATGAGTTCCTGGATGCAAATTTTGTAGAACATGATTTTGAAAATTTCATTGAGGAACCAGAATTTGATTTAATTAGATATGATGCAGTTTTGGATTCATTTTATGCAGAGACTGATATTATTTCATTTCTTTCTGACCCAGCACACTTGAGAGAGGTATTACATTGTTTTGCAGGGTCCAGAAGACTCCAGGAGTGGGTGCTCCAACTGAACAGACTTCAGCCTCCTGGAAGGACTTCTGAAAGGCAGAAAGAAAGAGGAGATGATTTTACTCTAATTCAAAGCACTCCATTCCTTCAGTGGATTTTGAACCTGAATCGCCTTAGGCCACCGGAGCATTATTTTGTAAAGTTCAAGTGTGGGGGAGTCCGAATTCTCCCAGCCACCCAGACTCCTCCACTACCAAGATGGAGGCTTCTTCTGGATAGACTCCGTCCACCAGAAATAAAGGGGAGATTTTTCTTGCTTGTATTTTCTTTTATGGCATTTTTCATTTTCATGCTTTCTAGAAGTAGAATTTTCTTGCTAATAAATGCATGAGTAGAATAGAATGCAAAGGAGTCCTCGTAAATACATTGTTATTTCTTTTTGCACTTTTTCTTGCATGATTTGAAATAAAAGTATCCCTTTAGGTTTTCTCCATAGCATTTTAGAGTCTTTTGAAAATAAATTAAATTTGGTTGTCAAAACATAGGATTTGAGATCATGGATGAAATCTTGGATACTTGAGTACTACTTGCTTTAGATTCTTAATTGATGACTTGAGATGAATTATTTTTACCTAGTGAGAATTAGCCTTATATTTGTGATACACATATGTTATTGTGCTCTAGAACTTGCTTAGGTTCTTTCAAAATCATATTTCGATGATTGGATTGTAGGGTTTTTCGGGCCGCGAAAACCGCTTTTTCGCGTCGCGGAAACCCCGAAAGCCCCAATAGAAAGGATCCGAGCGAAGAAAACCATTTCAAAAATTTACGAGTGCTCGTTTACATGCTTCAAAACCGATCTACAACCTAGATCTATTAGAGAAGAGAAAAACTACCTTCGATGCGTGCCCCGCAATTCCCGCTCGCTCCTCGGTTGGTGTCGGATCTCAAGGATGCAAAGTAGCAACCCTCTAGAAGTATCCACACAAGCAAGAGAGTGGAGAGGAGAGCCCAAAAGTGTGCTAGCACTTTTGGGGTCTCGGCAAGATGAGAGGAGAGGGAGAGCCAAAACCAAAAACTAGTTGGGAGAAGAATCAATCACACACAAAAAAAAAACTCATATTGTGTGTATAAGTGGCAGGCCACTTAATGGCCATTATTGGCCATTAAATGGCCGGCCACCACCTTCCATAACCCCCTTATTTGAATTCAAAATTCAAATGGGGAGGTTACTTAGCCTTGATGATGATGCCAAGTCATCACTTGGTCAAGTCAAGGTGATGTGGCTTGAGTCAAGTCAAACTTGCCTCTTATGGACTTTCCATATTTAGCCAAAGTCAAACTTTGACTTCATTATTCTCCCATGATTAGATTCATCCAACACTTGGATCAAACTCGAGTCCAACTCAAGTTGTCTAATTTGAGTCAAGTCAAACTTGCCTTTTATGGACTTTCCATATTTAGCCAAAGTCAAACTTTGACTTCATTATTCTCCCATGATTAGATTCATCCAACACTTGGATCAAACTCGAGTCCAACTCAAGTTGTCTAATTTGAGTCAAGTCAAACTTGCCTTTTATGGACTTTCCATATTTAGCCAAAGTCAAACTTTGACTTCATTACTCTCGGTCCATCATATGGACTTATTCTCCATCTATTGCTCTATGTGTGTGACCCTATAGGTTCTTGTAACGTTGGCAATGCCCTTAAACCTATTTAAGGACATAAGCAATGAGAGGTATCTAGCAACACATCATTGCTACCCAAGTTACAAGAATGTCGAGATCCAACATCACCATTGTGACTAATAATTGTGACCATCACAATATGTGACAACGTCCTTCTATCCTCGATATCTAGATTGATCTTTCATGAGGCATAGACCGTGTCATCCTCCAATCAATCTATGTGTCTTGAACTCCAAGTAGACTCACTATAATCAAATAAGCTCAATATCTCATATTGCCTTATTTGGGCATGGCCATGCACTTAGTGATCTCACTCTATCAAGACTATGATATCTCTCCCGTCATATAGGAGGGATAGATCCCATCTACATCACTCACATCCCTCCGCATAATTTGTTACATACCCAGTAATCGCCTTTATAGTCCACCCAGTTACGGGTGACGTTTGACGAAACCAAAGTACATAACTCCTTATGTAGGGAACTATGGTGACTTCAGGTCTAAGGACTAATAGTCATACTAATAGTCACATGAGAAAGTATATGACACTCATATAACGATCCATGATACTTTCTCATGGCGGGCCATTCAGTATACATTCTCTAATGTATACCCATGTGTCAACTTGATATCTCATATCCATGACTTGTGAGATCAAGTCATCATGTTGACCTACATGCTAGTCTCTATGCATTAACATTGTCCTTGAATGTTAATACTTGACTAGGAATAATTAAAAGTAGTGTTCTCTATATCATCTCACTATCGATTCAACTAATCGATTGATATAGATAAGAACCTTCTACTCAAGGACGTTATTATACTAAGTTATTTGGCACCAATACACATAAGTACAATAACCATAAGAAATGCCTTTATATATAAGAAATATATATACAAGAATATGATACAATGAGTCCAAAAAGTAATCATCATATGATTGGCTCTAGGGCTCTCACTAACAATCTCCCACTAGCACTAGTGCCAATCGCTGTAGTATCTAATACCCAATGACCTAGTGTGACCATCATGCTTTATCTGTGCCAAAGCCTTGGTCAAGGGATCTGCGACGTTAGCCTCTGTGGGTACTCTGCAAATCTTCACATCTCCTCGATCGATGATCTCTCGAATGAGATGGAATCGCCGTAGTATGTGTTTGGTCCGCTGGTGTGAGCGAGGTTCCTTAGCCTGCGCAATAGCTCCATTGTTGTCACAATAGAGCTCTACGGGATCAGATATGCTAGGAACCACCCCAAGCTCAGTGATGAACTTGCGGATCCAAACTGCCTCCTTTGCTGCCTCTGATGCAGCAATATACTCAGCTTCTGTTGTAGAATCTGCAACTGTGTCCTGCTTCGAACTCTTCCAGCTCACAGCTCCGCCATTCAAGCAAAACACGAACCCTGACTGCGATCTGTAATCATCCTGGTCGGTTTGGAAGCTGGCATCAGTGTAACCCTTTACAACTAGATGCTCATCGCCTCCAAATATCAAAAAATATTCCTTAGTCCTTCTCAAGTACTTAAGGATATTCTTGACCGCTATCCAGTGACGTTCACCTGGATCTGACTGGTACCTGCTCGTCATGCTCAAAGCATACGAGACATCAGGACGAGTACATAACATGGCGTACATGATAGATCCTATGGCAGAAGCATAAGGGATCTTATCCATGCGGTCTCTCTCCTCTCTAGAAGAGGGACTCTGAGTCTTCGAAAGACTCACACCATGTGACATTGGCAGAATTCCTCTCTTGGAATTCTGCATGGCAAAACGGTGTAATACCGTATCGATGTATGTACTCTGACTTAGGCCAAGCAATCTCTTAGATCTATCTCTATAGATCTTAATGCCTAGAATGCAGGCTGCTTCACCTAAGTCCTTCATTGCGAAACAAGTCCCCAACCAAGTCTTCACAGACTGTAGCGAAGGGATGTTGTTCCCAATGAGTAGTATGTCATCTACATACAAAACAAGGAAGACAACTGTGCTCCCACTAACCCTTTTGTAGACACAAGGTTCATCTTCATTCTTGATGAAACCAAACTGTTTGATTGCATCATCGAATCGAAGATTCCAGCTTCGAGAAGCTTGCTTTAGTCCATAAAGGGACTTATGCAGCTTGCATACTCTACCAGTATGCTTTGGATCTACAAAACCCTCAGGTTGTGTCATGTACACTTCCTCGAGGAGGTTTCCATTCAGAAACGCAGTTTTGACGTCCATCTGCCAGATCTCATAATCGTGGTATGCTGCAATAGCAAGCAAGATCCTAATGGACTTGAACATCGCGACTGGAGAAAAAGTTTCATCATAGTCAATACCATGAATTTGCTTGAAACCTTTAGCTACTAGTCTACCCTTATAGGTATGTACAAGTCCATCCATGTCAGTCTTTCTCTTAAAGACCCACTTACACCCAATGGGTTTGACCCCTTCAGGTGGATCAACCAAAGTCCATACTTGGTTGGTGTACATGGAATCCATCTCGGATCTCATGGCCTCTAGCCATTTCTCAGAATCTGGGCTCATCACAGCTTCCTGATAGGTGGTAGGCTCATTCTTAATGATCATAACGTCATCATGGTCAGGCAAGAGAAATGAATATCTCTCAGGCTGACGACGTACCCTATCAGACCTGCGAAGAGGTAGGTCTACCTGAACAGGTTGTTGTTCCACAACTTCTTGTGTAACAATCTCATCCACAACTTCTTGTGGTTCCTGTTCAGTATCCATCAAGGGCTCAGTGCTATGGTCGTTGTCTTGAACTTCTTCAAGATCAAACGAACTCCCACTAGTCTTTCTAGAAACAAAGTCCCTTTCTAGAAAGACCCCAGTCTTAGCAACAAACACTTTGTGCTGACTGGGAATGTAGAAGTAATATCCCTTAGTTTCCTTGGGATATCCCACGAAATAGCACTTATCGGACTTGGGTCCCAGTTTGTCTGAGACTTGACGTCTAACGTAAGCCTCACAACCCCAAACTCTCATGAAAGACATCTTGGGACTCCTCCCAGTCCATATCGTATATGGTGTCTTCATGACCGCCTTTGATGGAACACGGTTAAGTGTGAACGCTGCCGTGTCTAGAGCATATCCCCAAAAGGATATAGGAAGATCTGCGTGACTCATCATAGATCGTACCATATCTAATAAGGTACGATTCCTCCTTTCGGATACACCATTCCACTGTGGTGTCCCAGGAGGAGTGAGTTGAGATAGAATCCCACACTCAGCTAAATAGTCACGAAACTCATGGCTCAAGTATTCTCCACCTCGATCTGATCGAAGTATTTTAATACTCTTGCCGAGTTGGTTTTGTACTTCATTTCTGAATTCTTTGAACTTTTCAAAGGACTCGGACTTATGTGTCATCAAGTACACATAACCATATCTACTGAAATCATCAGTAAATGTGATGAAGTATCTATAACCACCTCGAGCAGCAACATTGAAAGGGCCACATACATCAGAATGTATGAGTCCTAACAAATCTGTTGCCCTCTCGCTATGTCCACTAAAGGGAGTCTTAGTCATCTTGCCTAGAAGGCATGACTCGCATGTCTCATATGATTCAAAATCAAATGAATCCAGCAATCCATCCTTATGGAGCTGGGACAAGCGACTCTCATTTATGTGGCCTAAGCGATAGTGCCAGAGATAGGTTGGGTTCAACTCATTTGATCTCAACCTCTTGGTACTTACATTATAGATAGGGCGTTCTAAGTCTAGAATGTAGAGTCCGTTGATAAGATCTGCACTACAATAGAACATTTCATTTAAATAGACTGAACAACATTTGTTCTTAATTATAAATGAGAAGCCTTTCTTGTCTAGACAAGAAACAGAAATTATGTTCTTAGTAAGTGCAGGTACATAACAACAATCATCTAGTTCCAGTACAAGCCCAGAGGGCAGAGATAGAAAATAAGTTCCTACAGCAACAGCAGCAACTCGTGCTCCATTGCCTACTCGTAGGTCCACCTCGCCCTTTGCCAATGCCCTGCTATTTCTTAGCCCCTGCACATTGGTACAAATGTGAGAAGCACATCCAGTATCTAATACCCATGATGTAGAAATAGAAAGGTTGACTTCTATAACATATATACCTGAAGTAGAAGGCTCGCTTCTCTTCTTCTTAAGATCCTCCAGGTATACCTTGCAGTTCCGCTTCCAATGCCCTGCCTGCCCTTGATATAATTGCTTGAGGTGGCCAATCATATCGTAAGCATTCATGTTCTCGTGTTGCTTCTGAAGCTCAGAGGACATGCAGCATAGCATTAGGCACGACACGTCTAACGCGTCGTCTTGATGCTTCTGATGAGCATCTCTAACGCTACGGATGGCTGAGGGTGGTGGTGCTTCAGGAACTGCTTGCTCTAGAACGTACAGCTTACGTTCCTGTTTGAGGACTATCCTCAAGTTCCTGTACCAGTCCAGGAAATTAGCTCCAGTGAGCTTGTCCTTCTCAAGGACAGATCGCAGAGAGAGAGTATTCGCGTTTGAAGACATGGCAATCTACAACAGATAAATGCAGAGAATAAATATCATATTCTAGTAATCATCTAATTAGGCCTTTAATTAAATGATGCTCCCACTAAATTATAGGAATTTTGGTGGAATCAAGTCATTGGAGTGGTCAAACCACACTACTAGATCCGTACCAATTTACTATAATTTATGTGGGACAAGATCCACATCATACTATGCCTTGAGTTAGCTTTGGCTAAATCGCCCAAGACTTAGTATGATCGGTAGATAACTAATTTATCAATTACATCTCTATGCAACTCTTGTTTATAGGATCAAGAATTAACATTTATGAATAATCTTGAGTTAGCTTTGGCTAAATCGCCCAAGACTATTGATAAATGCAATCTTGTCCTACCTTTCCAACTATTGGAATACGCCTATAGCTTTACTCGATCCAATTGAGTTAACTAGTTACTCAATCTGATTGAGCTCGATCTAACCCGAGCCGTGATAGGCGGGACCAAGGTTGTCCCTCCGCATCCTACCAAGATTAAATGCGTTGCTCTGCTTTGGCAGAATCGACAAGCGCATATGATCGAGGTAGTGATGGGTATCAGGACCCGGTAGGCGTTTACGAGTCGATTCGATTTTAGATCTAATCTAATCGAGGATGTGCATCACATCTAGGCATTTATGAAATCTAATTTAATCCTAAATGTGTATTAAGTGCACATCAAAATGTGGTTCCCACATTACTTGTGCATCTCATACACTTAAGTTTATTTTTACTATTCTACATTATCATGCATCATATACATCACAAGCATAGCAATAATAAAATAAACTTAAGTGACTTGGTCATGGCCCTACTAAGACCCTCTCAAGCCAATGAGAGGATCCGATGGTCAACCTAGGTCTAGCGGCTTCTCCAAGCGCTTCCTCTTGACCGTCTTGGTGTTGTCGGCTAGTTCTCCCGAGTCCAAGTTCTCCGGAATTTCCGTCGTCTTCACTTTTGTACATTACAAATTTTATACTCGAGTTACATTCGAGTCTAAATATGAAATACAACAAAAAATAAAATATTAAAAGTTGACACGCAGGTCGCAAACACAATACAACACGCACATGTACAAAAACGGCGCGCAGGCCGTATTATGAATTACAACACAATTTTAATCTTATTAAAAATTGGGTTTTGGGCCATGACCATCACACTACTGTACATAATTCAAAATTATGTAATTTTACAGATTTTATATAATTTTTCTACTGATTTTTAGAATTTTTCGAGTCACAACTCCGCGGCGGTCCCGGTAAGCGGGTTTCGGGCGTAATCGCGAGACAAGGCCCCTTGCGGGGTTAGGGGCAGCGCCCCTACTCGTGAAATAACCTTCACGAGTGTCTTCTTGCGATTATACAGTGCCTTTACCCGCTGTCCCAAAATCCATTTGGGCGAAACTTGCCGTTTCGGAGAAGTTTTTCTCGGTGGCAAAGTCTACAAGTGCTTCGCACTCGTCGCTTTGCCTCTACGAGGAAAAATACTCAAAAAAAACCTAAAATTTAGAAAAATTACAGAAGCATAAAATTATCTAAATTTTGTATCTAATACAAAAAAAAAAAACCAAAACGAGCACAAGCTTCGCTCGTGGCTCTGATACCACTGTAGGGTTTTTCGGGCCGCGAAAACCGCTTTTTCGCGTCGCGGAAACCCCGAAAGCCCCAATAGAAAGGATCCGAGCGAAGAAAACCATTTCAAAAATTTACGAGTGCTCGTTTACATGCTTCAAAACCGATCTACAACCTAGATCTATTAGAGAAGAGAAAAACTACCTTCGATGCGTGCCCCGCAATTCCCGCTCGCTCCTCGGTTGGTGTCGGATCTCAAGGATGCAAAGTAGCAACCCTCTAGAAGTATCCACACAAGCAAGAGAGTGGAGAGGAGAGCCCAAAAGTGTGCTAGCACTTTTGGGGTCTCGGCAAGATGAGAGGAGAGGGAGAGCCAAAACCAAAAACTAGTTGGGAGAAGAATCAATCACACACAAAAAAAACTCATATTGTGTGTATAAGTGGCAGGCCACTTAATGGCCATTATTGGCCATTAAGTGGCCGGCCACCACCTTCCATAACCCCCTTATTTGAATTCAAAATTCAAATGGGGAGGTTACTTAGCCTTGATGATGATGCCAAGTCATCACTTGGTCAAGTCAAGGTGATGTGGCTTGAGTCAAGTCAAACTTGCCTCTTATGGACTTTCCATATTTAGCCAAAGTCAAACTTTGACTTCATTATTCTCCCATGATTAGATTCATCCAACACTTGGATCAAACTCGAGTCCAACTCAAGTTGTCTAATTTGAGTCAAGTCAAACTTGCCTTTTATGGACTTTCCATATTTAGCCAAAGTCAAACTTTGACTTCATTATTCTCCCATGATTAGATTCATCCAACACTTGGATCAAACTCGAGTCCAACTCAAGTTGTCTAATTTGAGTCAAGTCAAACTTGCCTTTTATGGACTTTCCATATTTAGCCAAAGTCAAACTTTGACTTCATTACTCTCGGTCCATCATATGGACTTATTCTCCATCTATTGCTCTATGTGTGTGACCCTATAGGTTCTTGTAATGTTGGTAATGCCCTTAAACCTATTTAAGGACATAAGCAATGAGAGGTATCTAGCAACACATCATTGCTACCCAAGTTACAAAAATGTTGAGATCCAACATCACCATTGTGACTAATAATTGTGACCATCACAATATGTGACAACGTCCTTCTATCCTCGATATCTAGATTGATCTTTCATGAGGCATAGACCGTGTCATCCTCCAATCAATCTATGTGTCTTGAACTCCAAGTAGACTCACTATAATCAAATAAGCTCAATATCTCATATTGCCTTATTTGGGCATGGCCATGCACTTAGTGATCTCACTCTATCAAGACTATGATATCTCTCCCGTCATATAGGAGGGATAGATCCCATCTACATCACTCACATCCCTCTGCATAATTTGTTACATACCCAGTAATCGCCTTTATAGTCCACCCAGTTACGGGTGACGTTTGACGAAACCAAAGTACATAACTCCTTATGTAGGGAACTATGGTGACTTCAGGTCTAAGGACTAATAGTCATACTAATAGTCACATGAGAAAGTATATGACACTCATATAACGATCCATGATACTTTCTCATGACGGGCCATTCAGTATACATTCTCTAATGTATACCCATGTGTCAACTTGATATCTCATATCCATGACTTGTGAGATCAAGTCATCATGTTGACCTACATGCTAGTCTCTATGCATTAACATTGTCCTTGAATGTTAATACTTGACTAGGAATAATTAAAAGTAGTGTTCTCTATATCATCTCACTATCGATTCAACTAATCGATTGATATAGATAAGAACCTTCTACTCAAGGACGTTATTATACTAAGTTATTTGGCACCAATACACATAAGTACAATAACCATAAGAAATGCCTTTATATATAAGAAATATATATACAAGAATATGATACAATGAGTCCAAAAAGTAATCATCATATGATTGGCTCTAGGGCTCTCACTAACGGATCACATCTATAGAGGCTAATCCATTTGTTTCCCTTTCCACATCAATTTCTAGCAATAATCATGTGTATTCTCTTTTTCTTTACTTATCTCCTACGCTTACCCATTTTTTCTATGGACTTGTTTTCTTGGAATGTTTCTAATGCTATTTTGCCCGAGACGGACAACGATTCAAGTGTGGGGAGTGACTAGTGTGTTTGGAAAGATTTGATATCAAAGAGGAAATTCTTGTCGAAAAAAAAAAATTTCATGTGCCAAGTGAGTGAGTTTGGTTGCCAAGAATGAACAAGTGAGATGGAAGCCATTGGAGACTTAGCTTCTTTACTACATTTTGAAGATCAAAGTGGCATGCAATGAAAAGAAAAAAATCTGCAATGCAAGAAAAAGAAAAAGAGATGGCATAGATTAAGCAAAAGTTTGTGCCAAAATGAAGTTAACTTGAGTCGGAATTGCAGCTGTTGTTGGTCGGAATGCTATGGACCAGCAGCTGTTCTTTGCTTAGAAGTCAACCACATCTTGCTTAATGGTTTGTGAGCTGGATAGATCTGAAAAGAAGTTGGAAAAAAATCTGCACTGCTTGTTTTGCCGAGTGCTGAATTTTAGAGCCGAAATGATATGATGCTGAACTGTTCGGAAATTGAAGAAATTGCAAAGGTGCAAACAAGGAGTAAGAACAAAATTTTTCACCAGTTAGTAAAAGTTTTGGAGATCAGAAATGTTGAAGGGTTGAGCTAGAAGTTGGGCTGAAGCAGTTGTGAGCAGTTTGTGTCAACTTGGAGGCTAAATTTGATCTTTCATGGCTGTGAATCAGGGAATAAAATTCAGAAATGCATCAAAGAATGTTGAGTACATCACCGCTGATCAGAAACAGAATTTGGAAGCTGAGACAAAAGCAAAAAGAGAAAAAAAAACAGTTTGAGAAAATAAGAAAAGAAAAGAAGAAGCAAGTTGACACCATTGACTTGGCACCATAAATCAGTGAAGATACTCTCATCCAAATTGAAGATCTATTTCAATACATTTTGACTTCAGTAGAGAAAAGAAAGAAAGAGGAAAAAAAAATCAGAAAAGAAAACAAAGAGCAAAATTGGCACGCAATAGGAAAAACTTGGCACAAGGACATCAAGGAAGGGTTTCTCATTCAATTCAAAGGCAATTATTCAAGATTAACTCCACCACATTTGTGATATCACTAGAGGACTGTAAAGATGGGGCAAAGCACATTGGAAACATACTTGAGCAACCAAGTCTCCCACATAATCCATTTTTCCATTTTCTTTGCTTTTATTCCATTTTTCATCATTTTCCATGTTTTCACTTGTTTTTGTAGATGTTGATCCTAATCATGATTAATGGTGGAGATTAGATAATAAGCAAGCCTATGGTAGTGCAAGAAGCATGTGTGTAGGAGTGAGCTCCACTTCCATCATCAACTTAGAACTTAAGGAGAGAGCCACCAAAATTTTCCTTGAAAGGCTAGTGATTTAAATTCATCTCAATGACTCATGATGGATGAAAATGCTAAGTTGTTGATTTAAGGACAAGATACTAATCCATAGAGCTTAGATTTTTGAGAATTGACAACCTTAGGTAATTTCTTTTCATTTGCTTCTAATTATGCTTAAGAAAATCTAGGGGATACTTATTTAGTGTTTTCGCGAGACGCTCAAGCTTAAGTGTGGGGGAGTTGATAGATACCATTTTGCTGATTATTTTAATTGCTAAAATCCATGTTTGACCTATGATTTTATTGTTTAATTGTGATTTTACCCTAGGTTTTAGGATTTTATCTTATTTTGGACTTAATTGCAAAATTACACAATTTTTGGATTATTTGGCCACTAATTTTCTGATATATTTTTGTAGGCATGAAAGGATCCTGGACCTAGGGCATACTAGGTCAAACCTGAGTCGGATGTGAACCGGATCGAATTATCAAGCCTACGATTAATCCGGGCTGTCCGATTCAAGAGCGGCTAGATCTGAGCCATCCGGGACGATCTGAAGCAATCCGAGCTAGGGTTAGGGTTGATCAAGCTCTATGATCAAGATTTGAAGGTTTCATCACAATCAGAGCTAAATCAATCGTTGGATCAAGCAAGGAGGGCTCTAGAGCGTCCATTCACAGATAGAGTTGATCTGGACCATCCGTTGCATATCTGGAGGATCCGAGCTACCACGAGGCAGATCCTGACCCCAGATCATCATCATAAAAGTTTGGCTCAAATCAGAGCAAGATCAGCCGTTGGATTTCATCAAAGCAATCTGAGCCGTCCATTTGTTCCTATTTAATCAGAAATCGCCCGTAGCTTCCCTTGTCGCGTCTCCGCCGCAGCTCCTTCTTCGTTTTGTTCTTCAGTGTTCTTAGCCGTTTTTCTTCAATTCAAGGGGCGCGACCCCTCAATTCTTCATCAAGATCATCTTCTGGATCTTTGGAGGTCAGTTTGGTTGGAGAATTTAGCTCGAATTCGCGCCGGACAGAGCTATTTGAGGGTTTCGGTGGCTTTGTGGTCCGAGCGTTGGAATCTCAGCACAATCCATTTCCGACGACCTGAGCCACTTGTAGGGGTTCTCAGGTGAGCTCAGGTCTTCTCCAGATCATCATCGAAGCTCAACAAAATGAGATCGAAGCGTTTGGATTGGAAATTCCCAGCTTGCGCAGTTTGAGCAGAGTTCACTAATCCAATCTGATTTCCACTGATTTGCTGTGCTTAGGGGTTCGAGGCCGGCTCTTGCTTGACGACAAGAAGATTTTGAGCTTAGGGAAGATTGAGGAGTAGTTTAGCTAGCTAATTTTCATGTTTTGTAGCTTAAATTCCATTTCTGCCGAATTCTGTTTTGTTTCCTGCAAATTTCAGTTTTCAGTTGTCTTAGTTTGTAAGTTTTGAATTGATTAGTTTAATTAGGATTTTAATCTTCAATGTCAGTAAGTTAGGAACTTGTTTAGTGATAGATTGAGTTAAATTTCAGTTTGTTTTAGCTTATCTTGTTGTGTGCCATTTTGTATGCTTGCGTATCATTCAATTTCTGAAACTGAAATTCAGTTTCAGAATTCTTCATGTTTGTTTCAGTTTTAGTGGGCTAATTTAGTTGGTATAAATTTGTCTAGGCTTTAAGTTCAATCCTGAATTCTGTTTAGTTTTGATAACTCGAAATTCCAATTTGTTTCCCACTTCAATCATTGCGTATCAAATCTGCCCTGTTTTTTTTCATTTTGCAGTTTGTGTCTGAAATTGTATTTCTGCTCACCTGATTAGGAAATCTGAGTTGTAGTTTTTCCAGTCAATTGTTCCTAAATCTTCATTTGATTTGTTTGCCTCAGTTGCGTCTGATTTACATCAGCTTATAGTGTTGCAATTGGCATGATTTTCAGCACATAATCTTTCTTGTTTGCGTGCCAAATTGAATGAATCCCTGCATTTTGTATCAAAAGGTAGCTGTGGCATTGCTTGGTATCAAATAGCCACGAGTTCTAGTGTGTTTTATAGCTTGAAATAATCTAGCATTGTCTTTGTGTCAATTCGGAACAGCCCCTAGCCTTGTTTGTTTCCAAGTCTTGTCGAAAATTAATGTTTGTTGCTTGTATGAATTTCGAATCTCCTTAGCATTGATTTGTTGCAACCTTGTTTGTTTCCGAAAACTCCTATCACTGTTTTTACTTCATTGCATAGCAGTTCTTTTGTTTTCGCTGAAATCAGAAATCAATTTTAAAAAGAAAAATCTGGTGAGAGCTTGATTAGGTGTTTATTGGTTGAATTAGCATTTGCCATCAATTGTTTGGTTATTAGTTGAGTTTAATTCCTTCCATCACATTTTCACTTTTATTTAAAACTCAAAACCCCATTTACTTATTTGAAACCCAAAAACACAAACGACACATAAATACGAGCTAGAATCGAACACGACAACTAGTCCCTTGGAAAAATACGACCTGTGGCCCCTATATTACATTTTCATACTTTTGATTGTAAAAGGGTTTCCAGCATTTCATTCACATCTAAATCTGATGGTCCCAACTTTCGTGACAACTTTAACATAGTAATTCAGGGCTGTCAACAACTCATAGATCAGCCGGATCCTGAGGCTGACCATGTGTCTAGTGACACCATTCAAGAAGCACCACCTACACCAAGGACAACTAGGTTAGCCTCTAGTCATCCCCAAGACCAAATTGTTGGAGACATCCATCATGGGGTTAGGACTAGATTATTCTTTAGGAATGAGGCTAATGAAGTTGCCCTAATTTTTGAAATTGAATCTAGAAAAATTTATGAAGCATTAAATGATCCCGATTGGATCATTGCCATGCAAGATGAACTAGGTCAATTCGAAAGAAGTCAAGTTTGGGACTTAGTCCCTAGACCGAAGAAGACCACCATTATTGGAACCAAATGGGTCTTCAAAAATAAATTGAACCATAAGGAAGAAATCATAAGAAACAAGGCATGCTTAGTAGCCAAGGGCTACAGTCGAGTTGAAGGCCTTGATTACGATGAGACCTACGCTCCCGTGGCATGATTAAAGTCCATTCGATTGATGTTTACATTTGCAGCACATCGTGGTTTCAAACTTTATCAAATGGATGTCAAATTGGCCTTTCTAAATGGTTTAATACGAGAAAAGGTTTATGTAGAACAACCTCCGGGGTTTGAGAGTACCGAATTCCCAAACCACGTGTTCAATCTCAAGAAGGCGCTCTACGGCCTTAAACAAGCACCCCGAGCTTGGTATAAGCGGTTGTCGACATTTCTAATTGAAAAAGGTTTTGTTAGAGGACAAATATACCCTACGCTATTTCTGAGGAGAGATGGTGATAATATATTTGTAGCCCAAGTATATGTCGATGACATAATTTGCGGCTCAAACAATAAGGGCTATTTAAATGAATTTATTGGACACATGGAGAGTGAATTTGAAATGAGTCTAGTGGGAGAGTTGACTTTCTTCCTTGGACTTGAAATCAAGCAAACTCGTGACGGGATTCATGTGCACCAATCAAAGTACATTCAAGAGATGCTTCGAAAATTTAACATGAGTGATTCAAAGGAAGTTATCACTCCCATGGCTATTGTAACACCCCAAATTTGTCAATGTAGAATCATGACAATGTATGAAAATGGTTATAATGAAATGATATGAATTTCATGCAATCACATGCCATGAAATGTTATGAATGCATGAAATATTATATTCATGAAATATTATTATCATGAAATATTAGCATGAAATATTATATTCATGAATATGGAATTATTAAAAATATTATGAAATAATATTTTTGGAATATTATGAAATATTCTGAATTCATAAAATATTATTCATATTATGAAATTTCATGATGGGCTTGGTTTATTGGGCTTGGAAATGAATGGTGCTAAAAAGAAAGTGCAAAGTGGAGGAAGCAAGGATTGAACCTTGGACCTCCTAGTTGCACTCACCATGTCATAACCAATGAACCAAGCAATATTTCATGTAGAAGGAGAAAGGAACATGCTTGTTAAGTGGGTAAGAGTGAAGAGACATGTCTTTTCATGAGAAAGGTATAAATATGGGAAGTTGGAATAACTTCCATTTCTTTTCTTCTTCCTCTTCACTTCTCCCAACCGAAACTCCATCATCTTCTTCCTTCTTTCCATTTTCGAAAACCCTAGGCAAGGGTTCTAACCCTAGGGCAATTTCAAGAGGGAAAATCCAAGTGATCTTGTCATCTACCAAGACCAAGGAATCTTAGAGAGAAGATTTGGAAGAAAAGATCTTTGCATACCCTCCAAGTGTAGGGTACCCTACAGTTTAAGAGAAGGATAAATTCCAGCGCTAGGATGTAAGTATCCTCTCGCCTGTAGCATAATTGCTATTGAATGTACTTGTTTCATTCTTTTGAAAAAAAAATCACAAGGACCATCCCTTATAAGACTTTCGGCCACCACCATGAAGTAGGGCTTGGTTACTTTTTATTGCATGAGGAGATGCCTAGAAACTTAGGGTATACATGTAGATGGATTTTTCTTCATGGTGTCAAGAACAAAACCTAGGGTTTTGCTTTGTAGAGGGTTTCGGCCACCCCTTGTAAGGGGTCCAAGAGAAGAGTTTTTTTGATCAAACTTGATGCATACTAGTAACCCTAGGGACTTATTACTCATATGTGTTGTTTCCCAATTTTTGAGAAGACAAAATTAGGGTTTAGCACCCTATATGACTTTCGGCCAAGGTATTGAAAAAGGGGCTAGTGAGAGTTGAGTTATCCTAGAAAACATTCATGCTTAGGGTATGGAATAATATTGTATACAAGGTGTTTGTATAATTGTGTGTGAAGTTTGGATGTCAAAAAAATCTAGCCTAGCCTACTCTACAAGGTTTCGGCCACCCCTAGGGAAATTAGGGTTCAAGGTTGAATGATTTTCCCTATGATATATCCATGCTTAATGATATAAGTGAAGTGTTTGTAAGAATGCTTGAATGAATGCTTGGTGGGAAAACCAAATTCCTTACTTGTATGTTTCGGCCAACCCTAGTTCTAGGGTTGGGAAGTACCTAATGAGACCATGAAGCATGCTATTACATATGTGATATGTGTATAAATTATGTGACCTATCTTGTTAGGTATAAAAGCATGCCTTATAGCCCATGGGGCACTCTTATGACATGAATATGATGTGATTGAGATGTGGTTGATAATATGCCTAAAAAGGAGATACTCTATTGAAACTGGGATCAAGAGCACCCGAATGCGTGGTGTGTCCCTAGGGGATCAAGAGCACCCGAATGTGTGGTGTGTCCCTTTGAGAAGTGATTAAGAGTACCTTTAGGCATATACATATATGAGTAATTGCATGATAAATTACTTTACTTTGAAAAGTTGTGTACCCGACTCGGAAGGGGGTCGTTAAACAAATCCAATGAGCATGTTAAGGTCATGGCATTGGTAGGACGGAAGGGTCCTGCTCTAATTAGATTGGTGGCTCGCTACCCCAATTTATTAGGGAACGCGCATGATGTGGTACGACAACTGGGCCCTGGATGATGATATGATATTTTGAAGTACTTACCATTATGGAACCTTTTTGAAAAACATTTCTCATTATGTGATTTGTTCCGTAAAGTACTTAGAGATAAATTGATGTGATGTTTATGATGCTTTGATGAGATGCTTATGATGCTGATAATTCTATCTGATTATGTGTACATGATATGATGTATTGATATGGATTTTGCGAGTAGGCCCGGATTCTTACTAAGCATGTTTTGCTTACTAGTTCCTGTTATTTTTCTTATGCTGCAGATAGCGGTAAGAAATACTCGAACTAAAGGAAGAGGCAGAGGGAAGGTTGGAGGATGTGTGTGGTGATGGCTCGGGAAAGGATGAAAGATTCTATCTACCTTAGTTTATCTAGAATCTAACTGCTTCCGATTAAAGATTGAAATGTATTACTATACTCTGAATATATGATGATTGTGACTACTCTACTGTTAGGGATATGGAACCTAAGTCATGTTAGATAATACTATTATTAATGTCAAATTCCTATAGTATGCATGCTCAGTAAAATGCTAGATGTTTACTATTTTCGGTTGCCTATGAATGTTTCTTTTGCATGCATCTAAGACTAGATAACTGTTGCTATATGCTTACTTGAGATTTCATGCTATAGTGTGTTAAATGATTTCCATATTAGGTTGTAAATGCATGTAGATATAAATGAAATGGAAAACCTTGCTTGGTAATTTAGTGTTCAATAAGCATGCTTATTACTAGTTCATGTATTGTAACTGTTTTGTTGGATATACATGTTTAACATGATTGCATGATATGAATGTGTGGACCCGTAACCCCGCCTTTAGGGTAGATATAAGGTCGGGCGTTACAAGTTGGTATCAGAGCAGATTTCCCCTCCATCACACACACATCAAGCTTCCTTCTGCCGCTTCCAAGTAAGAAATCCTAAACTCGCTTTATTTATTTCATGTACAGTACTACTATATGAGATGATTGATGCTTGCCTAACAAAGTGGTGTTAAGGCTTATATCTATCTATTTACTGTTAATAGATATGACTAGAGGGCGTAGAACTAGGGGTAACGAGACAGCACCCCCACCTGATCTGATGCAGGTGATCACTGAGCTGCAGCGTCAGGTCACTGAGCAGCAGCAGATGATAACCACTCTGATGACCCAGCAGATTAACACTGCCACTCCTGCGGGAAGTCAGAACGCCGTAACCACTGAGCCTCCGACTGCACAGGCGCCCTCGGACACTACGGCCAGAGCAGTCCGACAGGAAGCCTATTTGATACAGTGGCAGCGACTGAAGCCGGATAAGTTCTCCGGTGCCTGCGAGCCGTGGGACGCCCAGTCCTGGCTCAAAACAGTGGAAAGCACTGTAGAACTTCTTGACTGGCCGGAACATGAGAAGGTCAAGTGTGTCTCGTTTTGCCTCTCCGGCGATGCTCGGATGTGGTGGGAACGGGTGAAGGCCAGAAGACCAGTGGACCAGATGAAATGGAAGGATTTTGAGTCTGAATTTCTGGAGGAGTTCTTTCATATGAGGGTGACCAACAGACATTTCGATGAGTTCACCGAATTCCGACAGGGGAATCTCTCTGTCAATGAGGCCGTCCAGAAATTTAACCGACTGGCACGATTGTGTCCTGAGCTGGTTAGTACTGAAAGGGAAAGGGTCAGATTAATGCTAAGAATGCTTAGGCCTGACATTGCTCTGAGTGTAGCTGGTGGCGTTCATAGGCCACAGACTGCAGAAGAGCTAGTCAGTGGTGCCTTGAATGCTGAGCACTATCTGAAGAATATCAGCCAGCAGAAGCAGGCCCCAGTCAGTACACAGAATCAGAGTCAGTCAGGAAATCAAAAGACTCAGAACACCAACCCCCACTGGAAGAAGAACCACAACGGGAAAAGGAGGCCATGGAACAAGTCTAATGGTGATCAGAAAGGCAAGAAGCCTAAGCACCCTCCTTGTGCCACCTGTGGGAAGATGCACCTTGGGGCATGCTATTGGGATGCCAAGAGATGTTATACTTGCGGGAAGGAAGGACACTTTGCCAGAGAGTGTCCTACTGCCGCTAAGGCACCTCAGCAGCAGTATATTCAGCACAAAGGTGCTCCTCCCCAGCTTCACCATATGCAGGCTGCGATTGATGGTACTCCTATTTATCAGGGGCTTTAGAAGCCCCGCCTGCTACAACGACGCCCGGGTTTTCTCGCTTACAAAGGAAGACGTGGCGACTGCCTCTACCGTTGTCACAGGTCAGATAATTATTTACAGTCATCCTGCTACTGCATTATTTGACACTGGAGCAACGCATTCCTTTATTTCTATGCTATATGCCACGAGATATGAGATGCCACTGCAAGAACTAGATTGCAAGTTTCTACTACATTGCCCTCGGGAGAGGTGATGCCCTCTACCCAAATGCTACGTGCCGCACCATCAGATGCAGATAGGGAACTCTACTGCGATCTGATAGTGCTTGCTATGTCAGATTATGACGTAATATTGGGCATGGATTTCTTGGATAAATACGGCGCTTCTATTGAGTGCCGTAAACGAAGGGTTATCTTCCGACCCGAGACGGGGATTCTCTTTGAATTTATCGGCGAGCCGAAGAAGAAGACTGGCAAATTCTTATCGGCTCTGAAGGCAAGGAAAATGTTAGAGAATGGATGTTCTGGATTTCTAGCTCATGTGGTTGATACTCGTCCTAGAGAGGACCCGAAGCTAGAAGACGTCGAAGTCGTATGCAACTATCCAGAGGTATTTCCTGATGACTTACCTGGGTTAGCACCTGAAAGAGATGTTGAATTTGCCATTGATTTGATTCCTGGTACTAACCCCATCTCGAAAGCACCATACCGAATGGCGCCGACTGAATTGAAGGAATTGCAAGGACAGCTACAGAGCTTCTCGACAAGGGACTTATTCGCCCTAGTCATTTCCCCCNGGTGTGAAAAAGTTCTAGCTTGGAGGGTTAGGTATGAAAAGTCCTAGCTTGGAGGGCTAGGTGTGAAAAGTCCTAACTTGGAGGGTTAGGTGGGAAAAAGTCCTAGATTGGAGGGCTAGGTGTGAAAAGTCCTGGCTTGGAGGGCCAGGTCCTAGCTTGGAGGGCTAGGTTGGATGAAACCCTGGCTTGGAGGGTCAGGTCCTAGCATGGAGGGCTAGGTTGAAGTCCCGGTGAGTGAAACTGAGCACGGAGTCTTGGTCCGGGGGACTAAGAACGAGTGAGAGAAGGGCTAGAAGCTTGTTCTCATGACTTAAAGGAGATTTGACCTTGCCTGGACCGGTCTGGTGATCGATCAGGGAAGTTGGCACAAAGTTCCCTCGTGGATCGGTCTGGTGACCGATCCAGCTATGCCTGATCGGTCTGGTAACCGATCAGGGAGCATACAGTGAGATTGGGAACCTTATTGATCGACTCCTGATCGATCTGGTGACCGATCAGGGATACTATTCAGATCGTTCTGGTGAACGATCAAATATCGCGAGCTTCTCTCTATGTTCGATCAGGTTGGATCCTGATTGGTCAGGAAGTGCCTTGATCGGTCTCCAAACCAATCAGGTCACACCCTGATCGATCTGGGGACCGATCAGGAGTGTGCAGCAGACTGCTGGATAAGTATGGGGACCTATCAGGAGTGTGCAGCAGACTGCTGGATAGGTCTGGTGACCGATCAGGCCACATCCTGATCGGTCTGGAGACTGATCAGGAGCTGAACTTTAATTCAAATTCACTGTCAGACGCTCTAATCGCGGCTGTTTTCACTGCCGATTCTCTGATACATTGCTGATTATGTTTGATATGATTTACTAAGCTTCTGTTGAAGTGTGTAGGCTTTAGAGGGATGGATTCAAACACTCAAGGAGGGTCAAAGGGAGACTTTCCATCAAGCAGGTTTGGATGCTTTCGTTTCTCAGGTCTCAACGGACGCTGGCGCTGCTGGAAGCTAACCTGGGGCTCGACTGGGGCTCAGCTGAGGAGAGGTCAGGGAGTCCAGGAGAGGTCAGGTAGCTGGGCTGTGCAGATGAGCAGCTGGGAGCTACAGAGGAGTGTTTGGCGACAGCAGCAGCAGGTTAAGTGGCTGGCGATGAAGAGAAGAGAAAATGTCTCTGCGTGGGAGATCTTCTTGCTTTAGCTACAACTGAGAAGTTGGGTTGCTACTACACATATTCTAATCCTTGAAGCAACCTGTGGAGACATTGTATACATGAGCGCTTGGAAGAAGAAACAAGGAGCTTGGCGAGTCCATCAGCAAGAAGACACGAAGAGGGAGTTCTTGTGTGAGATCTGTGCTGAGTGGAGCTCGGTGAGGGGTTCGCTTGTGTTCTTTCTATCCTAAGTGCTCTGTAAGCTTCCTTTGTGTTTCATTGTGCTTAGTTTCATATACATTGTTTGAAACGTTGTGGAGAGGTTACTCCACCGAGAAGGAGGTTGCATTCTATCCAGATTTCCGAGGATTAATCTGCCGACGATCAAGGGATCGCCCACCTCACAGGCACGCCAAGGAGTAGGGGCAAGTTATCCCCGAACCTTATTAATCCTCCATGTTTGCGATTTTGGTTTGCTTTTCATTCTGCATCTATACTCTGTTTTGTTGTTTGCTTCTGCTGTCTAACCCTAACTGCATAGAAAACCTAATAGCAGTAAGAATTAGTGTCTGGCTATATTCACCCCCCCTCTCTAGCCATCCAAGCTCCAACAAGTGGTATCAGAGCTTGGGGCTCTGTTCAAGCGGCTTAACATCCGAGAGCTTACAACAACCATGGCTTTGAGAGAAGGGTTTAGCACCAGCCGACCTCCATTCTTCGACGGCGCTGATTTCCAATATTAGAGGTAAAAAATGGAGTATTATCTCAAGATGAACATCAACACATGGTTTGCTGTCAAGGAGGGTTTTCCCCTCCAAAGGATGATGAGGGAAAAGATCTAGAGTTCTCATGTTGGTCGGCTGAGCAAACTCGCAAAGGAGAAGCCGATGCGAAGACGGTGGTTACTTTGCAATGTGGGATGACCAAGGACCAACTAATCAAAGTTGGTCCCTTCACAAGTGCTAAAGACCTATGGAGCAAGCTCATTTAGCTCCATGAAAGCACTCATGAAACCCGAACAACCAAGAAGGACCTCCTTCTCAGCCAACTTCAAAATCTGACCATGGGAGAAAATGTAAAGGTAAGTGAGCTCCATGGAAGATTCAAAGGGATCCTCAATGGTCTACACTCCATCAATGAGAAGGTTGAGAACCGAGATCTTTTACGGTATGTTCTCAAAGCTTTTCCTACGAACACCTTGTGGTCATCCATGGTGGATGCTTACAAGGTTTCCAAGGACTTATCTTTTGTTAAGTTAGAGGACTTATTTTGTAAAACGGAACTACATGAGATCTCTAACCAAAGCCCGAAGGAGAAAGGGTTTGCTTTTGTGGCAGGTGACCGAAAGGAGAAGAAGGACAAGAAGGAGGAGAAGACCCACTGTCACGTGGCTTTAGTGGCCTTAGAAGAGTCAACCAAGGAGAGTGAAGACGAAGCTAGTAGCTCCTCAACCGCGCCTTCATCATCTTCGGATGATGAAGAAGTAATCTCTCCGGGATTGGATAAATGCTATAGAACAATAGCTTGCTTGACAAACATGCTTAAGAAATCTAAGGCCAAAGTTAAATCTTTGAAATTAGAAGTAGAAAAATTGAAAACCTCTAAGGATGAGGTAATTGATGTTATGCATGATGAGTCCCTTGAAAATGAAAATAAGACTTTGAGGAGTGAAATTGAAAATCTCAAGACTACTCTTGAGAAATTCTCAATTGGCTCAAAAACCCTAGATATGGTTCTTAACTCCCAAAGGGCGGTTTACAATAAGGCCGGTATAGGTTACCGACCTAAAGAACCGAGCTTTGTATCATTAATGTCAAGAACACATTTGGATCATCAAATAAGTCTAGGGTTCAAAAGGCTAGAAAGAAAATGCTAAGACATGGGTGCCAAAGTCTTTCATTGTAGATGCCTTAGGTCCCAAAATTTGGGTACCTAAAACTTCCATATTTCGAATTGTATAAGCATTATTTGAGGGGGAGCATCTATCAACATGGGAGGTTGATATTTAGTGCTCCAAAACCATGACCAAAGAAAAAATTGTCATTCACATGGTTGGTTATGGAAAATTTGAATTAAATGCTTTGAGCTTCATTGTCTTAGTTCTTATAACAAGATGATCCCTTGGCTAGTGATTTATGAAATCTCATTTGGGCAATAAGGAAACTTATCATGCAACGAATGATAGTATATCCATGCTTCAAAATAAATAAACAAGTTTTGGAAAAAAAATATTCACATGAATGGTTTAGGTTGACACATAACTTACTCTTTCCATGGATTGTTTAGGATAATTAGGTTTTTGTTGCAATTTATGTTTTCCTGCAATTCATGGTTTATGATATGCCTTATGTCAAGCCTAAGGCATATCAACATAGTTTGTACTAATAAGGATGCTAAAGAACAAGGATTAACACATAGTTTGTACTAATAAGGCATCACCAAACAAAGAACATGAGCTTAAGGTTTAGGCTTAAGTTTTTCTTAATATTTTGGAGATGAACTTAGTTGAATATGCCATGATCTTACTGTTTGTGTGATTAACCATAATGTATGATTCCAATTTTGTTTAAGAACAGCATGCTCACATAGTTCATGATGTTTCAAGTTCCATGACTTGTTTTGTTTTCCCACTTGACTGATATCAAACCTAATGTCATCCATATGCCTAATATGAATTGGATCACTAAGGTATCAGTACTTAAGTATAGATTGGATTATCAAGATTGTTAGGAATAAACAAGAACATACTTAGAACATAACTGATCATTCAAACCTAGTGTTGGTACTTTAATTCATAGAAATTCTTGATTATTGATGTGAAATGAAGCCTAGTTAAGGGACCCAAATCAGATTGCTTGGTTTGATTAAATGAATTATGGTTAATGGAACTCATTTAGGGAGTAAATCTGATTGTATTAGCGATTAGAGTGATTATGAGTTGAAACGAACTTGTTTCTGAAATTGATCAGTTTCAGAAAATATTCTGTATCAGACCTGATCGGTCCACCGACCGATCAGGACTCACCCTGATCGGTCCGGTGACCGATCAGAGGTATCAGACTACTCCTCAGTCCGATCCCATTTCATCAAGTTGTATCAGATTACCTGATCATACTGATACACACAAATCTGATACAAACCAAGTACAATTGAAACATACTTGATCATCCATTGGTACAAACCTGGTACTAAGTGAGTACAAGTTTGTTCAAGTGTTCAAAGAAGGGTAGGAATTTTTAAGACCCTTGATTCTCAGAAATTTTTCTGAAACATCAAGTATTAAAATGCTGATTTGATACAAACCTATGTTGGAATGTTCAAATTCATAAGAAAGGGTTTGTTGAGTCATGACTCTTGTTCTTAATGTCGTGTTTCAGAAATGTTTCTGGAATGTCGAATATCAATGGAGTCTACACCCTTATTTTGGAATGCAAATTGTTAATGCAGTCTGATCAGGAACGTATCAGGGTTTCAGAATTTTTTCTAAAATCTGATCGCTCCCCCGACTAATAAGAAATATTTCTGTATCAAATAATCAACAAACCTGATCGGTCCGGAGACCAATCAGGATTATATGTCAGATACAGATGCATTCCTTACTTAACATATGAAACATATACATGTTTGACCATGATATAATTCTGTATATGTTTTCATGTGAAATTTAAAATTTACCTTTGATTATTTTGGGTTTGGGGAGAGACCCTTGGTTTGAGGGGGAGGTATGTTCCAACTTAATAACCATACCCTTTTCGATGTTTGACAAAGGGGGAGAGAATGGTTGATTAAGTTTAGGGTTATTGTAGGGGGAGGATCTTGATTCCCTTACGATAATTGAACTGCCTTCAATTGATCATTATGCCTAAACTTAAATCGGGTTGTCAAACAACACAAAGGGGGAGATTGTTGATGCAGTCTGACCCTGATTGTTGTTTTGGTGTTGACACTGAGTTAAGTTTGATTTAAGTCTGGTTGAATTAGGATTAAGTCCAGGTGGATCGGGAGATCGCATGCTGGCAGTGGAAAAGTCCTAGCTTGGAGGGCTAGGTGTGAAAAATGTTGGAACTCAGATGGCTCGAGAGGGGGGTGGGGTGAATATAGCCAATCACTTGAACTTTAGTACTTATCAAAAATTCTGCACTTAAACGTTTAGTAGCACAGCGGAAGTAATAAAAACAGAGTATGCAGAAAATCAAAACCCTAAACTATGAGCAAACACAAGAACGCTAATAAGAGGATTTACAAGGTTCGGGGATAACTTGCCCCTACTCCTTGGCGTGCCCGTAAGGTGGGCGATCCCTTGATCGTCGGCAGATCAAGCCCCGGAAGATCCGGATAGAAAGCAACCTCCTTCTCGGTGGAGTAACCTCTCCACAGCGTTTCAATCAAAGATATAGTTTTAAGCACAATGAAACACAAGAAAGATCTTACTTAGCACTTAGCACAGACAAGAACACAGCAAGCTTCTCCCGAACTCCACCTAGCGACGATCTCACGCAAGAACCCTTTCTTCGTGTCTTCTCGCTGTTGGACTCAAAGCCTCTTGTTCCTTCCTCCAAGCGCTCAAGTAAGGGATGGTTGCTTCACTGATTGCAGTTGCTTGCTCAAGATGATGGAACTTCAGAACGCACAAGCAAAGTGTGGAGAACACAAACGCGCAGCAAGAACTCAAGACAGAAATCGCTTCCACTAACACTTTCTCTGCTTTTCTCCTCTACGCCCTTTTGTTTCTCCACTAAGCACCAGGTGACACCATCTCACTGCAGCCTCCAGCTACTCTCCTGCAACCACCAGCCACCACTGAGCTCTTCTGGAATCCCTGAGCTTCCCTCAGACCAGACCCAGTCAGCAGCTCCAGCCGGTGCCAGTGTCCGTTGCAACCTGAGATGGAAAACGGGCAAACCTGCTCCAAGGAAAGGCCTCCATTGACTCTCCTTGAGTGTTTGAATCCTTCCCTATCACATGCAGCTCAATCAGAGTGTTAGCACATCATATCAAGTAGAAAATCGTGTATCAGATGTTAAGCGTAGAGAATCGAATACGTTCAGACGCGATCAGAGCGTCTGACAGTGCATTTTGAATTAAAGTGATCGGTCACCGGACCGATCCAGGGCTCGTGGGTCGGTCACCAGACCGATCCACCGCTTTGCTGGGACTCCCATCTCTCGCGGCGACACAAGCTTGATCGGTCACAAGACCGATCAGAGTGAAGCCTAATCGGTTACCAGACCGATCAGGTATCTCCCTGTCCGATCAGGCTCAAGCCTGATCGGTCCACGTCTGAGTGAATAGTAACCGCGGAAATCAAATCCTAAGTCTTTGATCGGTCACCAGACCGTTCAGGAGCTGATCAACGGGGGAACTCAACTCACTGAGTGCTCCCTGATCGGTCACCAGACCGATCAGAAGCAAGGCAGTGAGGAAGCTGCCTGCTCCCTGATCGGTCACCAGACCGATCAGGAGCCAAGCAACGAGGCAACGTCCTGCTCCCTGATCGGTCACCAGACCGATCAAGAGCCACACAGTAGGTTCTCAACTTCGATGTACGCTCCCTGATCGATCACCAGACCGATCAGTCATTGCTGGATCGGTCACCGGACTGATCCACGAAGGAGCAGCGTGCCAAATTCCCTGATCGGTCACCAGACCGATCCAGGGACTCAAACCTAGCCCTCCAAGCTAGGGTTTCATGCAACCTAGTCCTCCAAGCTAGGACCTTTTCACCTAACCCTCCAAGTTGGGAATTTTCACCTAACCCTCCAAGTTAGGACTTTTCACCTAGCCCTCCAAGCTAGGACTTTTCACCAAACTCTTCCGAATTAGGACTTTTCCAAACCTAGCCCTCCAAGCTAGGACCTGACCCTCCAAGCCAGGACTTTTTCACCTAACCCTCCAAGTTGGGACTTTTCACCTAACCCTCCAAGTTAGGACTTTTCACCTAGCCCTCCAAGCTAGGAATTTTCACCCAACCCTTCCGAATTAGGACTTTTCAACACCTAGCCCTCCAAGCTAGGATTTTCCACACCTAACCCTCCAGGTTAGGATTTTCCAACACCTAGCCCTCCAAGCTAGGATTTTCCATACCATGCCTAATCCCCGATCAGGACTTAACCATAATCATAATCATCAACATCAACCTAAACTAAAATCGGTGTCAACACCAAAACAACAATCAGGGTCAGACTGCATCAATTATTTCCCCCTTTTTGTTGTTTGACAACCCGATTTTAAGTTTACGAATTCCCAATCAATTTTCTCAAATTCAGAATCATAGGGGAATCAAAATCCTCCCCCTACAACATAATCATCCTAAACTTAACCAACGACACTCTCCCCCTTTGTCGAACACCGAAAAGGGTCTAGAGGGGCTGTTAAGTTTAACCATACTCCCCCTCAACCCTAGGGGTATCCCAAAACAACAAAGATATGATTGATTTTTGATAAACATATGAGCACATATGACAAAGATAAGGCATGGTAAACAAGCATATGCATCATATGAACATGACATCATAAGCATGAACATAGCAATATAGAATCAGGCATACAGGCAGATAGTAATCATGTGAACACATATAAGCCAACATCCTAAACATGATAAGGCAAATGCAAAATATCAGATGCATCATATCGCATCAAAGTCAAGACACCTCCGAAAAAAAACTGATCACAACCACACATCATAACAGTCAATGTCATCAATCCTCCGCTTGGTCATCGTCTGAAGAATCAGCAATATATATAACACCCCCTGGCGGAGGGCTGCAGGGGGATGCACCACCAGGAAATGTATGATGATACCACTCCTCATACCAAGTATCCCATAGTGCGCTGATCTCAGAGACATCAGATGCTAGAGCATCGAGACGGCGATCGAAAGACTGAAACTCTAAGCTGACGTCCTGGTGCCAAAGCTCGAAAATATGTAGCTCGCGCTGCATCAACTGCTCTAACTCCGCAACCTGCCAGCGGACGACTCATCAAGGGCCCACTCATCATAATCCTCAGTACCAGTGGACGACTCCTGATCAAGGGCTGCTCTCGGTAACTCCCCCATACGTCTCCGATCCTTCCACCTTAGCCCCTGCGGCCCGACAACAATGCCGGACTGAGCGAGCATGCGACGATCCAAGTGGCAGTCCTGTTGAACCATGGGCACAATGCGGCCCTGTGAAACATCGATACCTACGGACTGTAGCCAAGCAGTAATGATATGGCCAAAGGGCATGTAAACCGTTTGACCGTACCTCTGACTGTGGACGATGATGGAGAAGTAGATGGAAGTCACTGGGTCAAAGTCTAACTGCTGATGCATCCCGTAGAGCATCAAGCAGTGGAAGGAGTGAATTTTATCTAGATGTTTCGAAGTAGTCGGGAGGAAACAGTTAGTGATGATCTTAAACAAGACATACTCTATAGGGGAAAGGTGGAGAGCAGGAAATGTGGGAAAATCACAGTCGCGCTCACCGGAACCCCTTGGCCTGGGATGGCCTAGAAAATACTCATAGATGGAGTCAGGGGTGACTCCAACAAAAGGAACCGGAAGAGGATCAGGAAGATAAGGGTAGAGTGAGAAGTTGTTAACGGAACGACGACAACCAAGAAATGCAGTGAAGGCTGATAGAGTAAAATCAAGATTGACACTGGCGACACGGGTCCTCCACCCCGTGCCCTCACCACTGACCATGTTATTATAGAACTCAGAGATCAAATCAAAGTTGATTGGCCTTTCAAGAAAGAGAATGGATTGAAGTTCATAGTGTTCGATGATTTGTCGTACTGTCGGACAATGTTCGTAGATGAAGGTTTGGTCAATAGTCCGACATGGCATGAGTTTGAAGTTATGCCATTAGAAGTCTAAAGCATAATGAATGTTTTGAAATCTAGTGTGTGGAGGTGGAGGAGGTCTCGAAGGAGGTGTAGATGATGAAGGGTCTTTGCCCTTTGAGCTTTCCTCCACTGGTTCCTTTCCCTTAGATGACCTTCTAAGGATGGAAATAACATAAAACAAGGTTGAATTGATCACATGAACATGGTTTAATCATGGACCCAAGATTTGATCACGGGAAAAGTAATCAAGTGAACATAAGGTGGAATTGATCATAAGAAGAATAATCAGATGAACACATGAGTTTGATCAATAACACAGGATTTGATTTAATCAGTGGAGTCATGAAAAATCAAAGGATCACAAATGTAAGAGTTGATCAAAAATCAACTAACATAGAGATATGATATAGTTTAGGTCATGGCATAAGCAAGGTCACGGCACAACACACCACAAAATAAAAACCTTTAATTAGCACAAACTAATAATCTATGAGTTGATTTGTAAGATAAATTAACCAAAAATACTTACTTAGGTGCCATTGAAGGTTGGTGATGAAGATCTTGGAGTATGGAAGAAGAGGCTTGCGCAGAAGAAAGGTCTCGGCGCAAAAGATGAACTCAAGACCTTGAGCGAGAAGGGAACTTGCAGAAGCTCGCAGGAAACCTTCTCAGGATCGCACGCACGCGCACAAAAGCTCACTCGGAAGAGGAAGAAGAAGACGCAAGGAAGGCTCTCACGCAGGATGAAGAGGTGCAAGTAAGAAGGTTCAGCGCTAGGGCTTGAGAGATGAGGGGTTTCGCGAAGTTATTAGGTTGGTGGATCGGTCCACCAACCGAAATTTAATGTGATCGAATGGATCACCGTTCGATCTGAGAGTGACCAGACCGATCAGGCTTTGGCCTGATCGGACTGGCCTGGTCCTGATCGATCGGGTGACCGATCAGGAAGGCTCCTGATCGATCGGCTGATCGATCCGGAAGCGAACAGTAGGGTTGGATGATATTCGAGAAGCCCCCCTGATCCGTCTGTGGATCGATCACCACAGGGTGCCAGATCGGTCCGGGGACCGATCCAGGCTAGCATAGAATGTTTGGTCTGGGGACCAATCTAGGCTAGCACAGAATGCTTGGAGGGCTAGGTTGGATGAAACCCTGGCTTGGAGGGCCAGGTCCTAGCTTGGAGGGCTAGGTTGAAGTCCCGGTGAGTGAAACTGGGCACGGAGTCTTGGTCCAGGGGACTAAGAACAAGTCAGAGAAGGGCCAGAAGCTTGTTCTCGTGACGTAGAGGAGATTTGACCTTGCCTGGATTGGTCTGGCGACCGATCAGGGAAGTTGGCATGAAGTTCCCTCGTGGATCGGTCTGGTGACCGATCCAGCTATGTCTGATCGGTCTGGTGACCGATCAGGGAGCATACAGTGAGATTAGAAACCTTACTGATCGACTCCTGATCGGTCTGGTGACCGATCAGGGATACTATTCCAATCATTCTGGTGAACGATCAAATATCGCGAGCTCCTCTGTATGTTCGATTAGGTTGGATCCTGATTGGTCAGGAAGTGCCCTGATCGGTCCTAGACCGATCAGGCCACACCCTGATCGGTCTGGTGACCGATCAGGCCACATCCTGATCGGTCTGGTGACCGATTGGGCCACATCCTGATCGGTCTGGGGACCGATCAAGAGTGTGCAGAAGACTGCTGGATAGGTCTGGGGACCTATCAGGAGTGTACAGCAAACTGCTGGATAGGTCTGGTGACCGATCAGGCCACATCATGATCGGTCTGGGGACCGATCAGGAGCTGAACTTTAATTCAAATTCACTGTCAGACGCTCTGATCGCGTCTGTTTTTTCTGTCGATTCTCTGATACATTGCTGATTATGTTTGATATGATTTGCTAAGCTTCTGTTGAAGTGTGCAGGCTTTAGAGGGATGGATTCAAACACTCAAGGAGGGTCAAAGGGAGACTTTCCATCGAGCAGGTTTGGATGCTTTCGTTTCTCAGGTCTCAACGGACGCTGGCGCTGCTAGAAGCTAACCTGGGGCTCGATTAGGGCTCAATTGAGCAGAGGTCAGGGATTCCAGGAGAGGTCAGGTAGCTGGGCTGTGCAGATGAGCAGATGGGAGCTGCAGAGGAGCGTCTGGCAACAGCAGCAGCAGGTTAAGTGGCTGGTGATGAAGAGAAGAGAAGAAGTCTCTGCGTGGGAGATCTTCTTGCTTTAGTTACAACTGAGAAGTTGGGATGCTACTACACATATTCTGATCCTTGAAGCAACCTGTGGAGACATTGCATACTTGAGCGCTTGGAAGAAGAAACAAGGAGCTTGGCGAGTCCATCAGCAAGAAGACACGAAGAGGGAGTTCTTGCGTGAGATCTATGCTGAGTGGAGCTCGGTGAGGAGTTCGCTTGTGTTCTTTCTGTCCTAAGTGCTCTGTAAGCTTCCTTTGTGTTTCATTGTGCTTAGTTTCATATACATTGTTTGAAACGATGTGGAGAGGTTACTCCACCGAGAAGGAGGTTACATTCTATCCGGATTTCCAGGGCTTGATCTGTCGACGATCAAGGGATCACCCACCTCACGGGCACGCCAAGGAGTAGGGGCAAATTATCCCCGAACCTTGTAAATCCTCCTTGTTTGCGTTTTTGGTTTGCTTTTCATTTCTGCATCTATACTCTGTTTTGTTGTTTGCTTCTGCTGTCTAACCCTAACTGCACAGAAAACCTAATAGCAGTAAGAATTAGTGTCTGGCTATATTCACCCCCCCTCTCTAGCCATCCAAGCTCCAACAATTAGTACTGCTCATCCTTTTCCCTATTCCCTATGTGTGTGTAATCTTGTATGATGCGCTTTTTGTAGTTGCGCGTGGGCTCCGCCAGCGACTGCCTTCGAGGCAGATACTAGAAGTCGTATCCGTGCACCCAGCATTTAGATCTGCGAAGTCTCGTTGCTAGTCTTTACCTGCTATGGTGCAGGGGTGGTTTTCGAACTGTCTCCTCCGTATTATTAAAAATCTCATTGATTGGACCCATTAAGAGTCATGAGTTCCTAGGCGGATTAAGGACGTGTCAGTCGAAAAGACGCCTGGCGTTACTGCATCTGCCACGCCTTAACTACTGGGAGAGACTTTCATCGTTATAAATAGGGGGAGAGGGGGAGCGAGTCTTCTCCATCCCTCTTGCTTTCACTTGCTTCCTTCCTTCTTGTGGGCGTCTTCCATGCCCTCCTTCAAAACCCCGTGGGGTTCTTGGCTGAGGGACCAGACAGGGACAGAGACCTCCTGGCCACACCCTTTGCCGGGGCGCATGGTGGAGATAATACCCCGGGTTTCTCTGAATCTCCTGGGGGATATTAAGACTTCTGGGTTATCAGAAGAGTTCAGAAAGGACCTTACCCGGCTCTCCAGGGAGCATGGGGAGATGATGTATCCGGATGGTTGCCTCCTGCGCCAGCAAGCGCCATCCTCTTCCGAGTCGCTGTTTTCCCTATGTTTTGGGCCAAGGGTGGTGTGTTGTGGGATACATCATCAAGTGGGGAAGGACTACCACCGCTGGCTTTTCTCTTTCTTCTTTTCGTTGAGAGGCTACGGGGTTGTCCCCCTTCTCCTGTTAAGGCAATTTTTCTTTACGTCTTTACACGCTCCGGGGAGAAATTGTAGTCACCGCCCTCCCCCCCCCCCCTCCTCTTTTTTCTGCCTCTTTATGGTGAAGATCGGGGGTATCCAGATGGGGCCGAACTACTCATGCGCCACCCTAGGCATCAATCTTCATTCTAGACCACCCCAAGGGCATACCTGTGTGTTACTTCAGGAATCCATCTTCATCTCAGACTGCTCGATGGGAGTACTCAGGCGGCTCATGTGTTACCTCAAGCGTCCATCACATCCTGGACTACCCGGAGACTACTTGATGTGTCTTAGTAACTCACCGAGATGTATATTTTCATGTATTGCCTCATGTAAATAAATAATTTGTTCCGAATACTTTTCATGTGTATATAACTGCCTTGTGTTAATATTTCACTATTCTGTTGATTCTTCTGAAGGTGTGTATGCCTTGTTGTCTTCGTTTTGGAACCAGTTAAGTTCCTAGTGTAGTGAAGTAGTAGGGTCCGGGTTCACCTGGTTGGGGGTGCTTGCCCTGGACCAAGCCTAAGTGCCCTTGGTCATAGGCTGCACCGCAGTGCATTAGGGTTTTAGATTACTTGGTTGGGTGCGTAGGTCCCGAACCAAGCCTAAGTACCCCGGGCGTTGGCTGGCCGGCGGGGTATTAGGGTTTTCGATTACTTGGCCGGGCGCGTAGGTCCCAAACCAAGCCTAAGTACCCCGGGCGTCGGCTAGCCGGCGGGGTATTAGGGTTTTTAGATTACTTGGCCGGGTGCGTAGGTCCCGAACCAAGCCAAAGTACCCCGGGCGTCAGCTAGCCGGTGGGGTATTAGGGTTTTAGATTACTTGGCTGGGCGCGTAGGTCCCGAACCAAGCCTAAGTACCCTGGGCGTCGGCTGGCCGGCGGGGTATTAGGGTTTTAGATTACTTGGTCGAGCGCGTAGGTCCCGAATCAAGCCTAAGTACCTCGGGTGTCGGCTGGCCAGCGGGGTATTAGAGCTTTTAGATTACTTGGCTGGGCGCATAGGTCCCGAACCAAGCCTAAGTACCCCGGGCGTCGGCTGGCCGGCGAGGTATTATGGTTTTTAGATTACTTGGCTGGGCGCGTAGTGTTGATGCAGTCTGGCCCGGTTGTTGTTTTGGTGTTTGACAATGATTTAAGTTTGGTTGAGCGAATTTGGGTTAAAGTCCTGGTCGGGGACTGGGTAGAAACCCTGGTGAGTGAAGCCAGGTCCTAGCTTGTGAAGCTAGGTTGAAATCCCGGTGAGTGAAGCCGGGTCCTGGTGAGTGAAGCCAGGTGATGGAAATCCCGGTGAGTGAAGCCGGGTCCTGGTGAGTGAAGCCAGGTGTTGGAAATCCCGGTGAGTGAAGCCGGGTCCTGGTGAGTGAAGCCAGGTGTTGAAAAGTCCTAATTCGGAAGAGGTGGGTGAAAAGTCCTAGCTTGGAGGGCTAGGTGAAAAGTCCTAGCTTGGAGGGCTAGGTGAAAAGTCCTAACTTGGAGGGTTAGGTGAAAAGTCACATCTTGGAGAGTTAGGTGAAAAAGTTCTGGCTTGGAGTGTCAGGTGCCTAGCTTGGAGGGCTAGGTTGGATGAAGGTCTAACTCGGAGGGATTGGGTGAAAAGTCCTAGCTTGGAGGGCTAGGTGAAAAGTCCTAGCTTGGAGGACTAGGTGAAAAGTCCTAACTTGGAGGGTTAAGTGCAAATTCCCATCTTGGAGAGTTAGATTGAAAAATCATTAGCTTGGAGGGCTAAGGTGAATGAAATCCTAGCTTGGAAGGCTAGGTCTGCGTCCCTGGATCGGTCTGGTGACTGATCAGGGAGTTGGCACGCTGCTCCTTCGTGGATCGGTCTGGTGACCGATCCAGCGATGTCTGATCGGTCTGGTGACCGATCAGGGAGTGTGTGTTTCACTCACTGCACAGCTCCTGATCGGTCTGGTGACCGATCAGGGAGCGAACAGTGAGTTGAGTTCCCCTGCTGATCTGCTCCTGATCGGTCTGGTGACCGATCAGGGATACTGCTCAGATCGGTCTAGTGAACGATCATTTGTCGCAAGGTTCTCACTATCACCGATCAGGATGACTCCTGATTGGTCTGGAAGCAGCCTGATTGGTCTGGTGACCGATCAGGCTGGAGCCTGATTGGTCTGGTAACCGATCAGGCAGGAGCCTGATTGGTTTGGGGACTAATCAGGAGTGTACAGAAGACTTCTGGATCGGTCTGGTGATCGATCAGGGTCCTTCCTGATCGGTCTGGTGACCGATCAGGCGCAGAACTTTAATTCAAATACGCTGTCAGAAGCTCTGATCGCGTCTGTTTTCACTGCCGATTCTCTGATACATTGCCGATTCTTGTTGATATGCATTGCTAAACTTCTATTAGAGTGTGCAGGCTTTACAAGGATGATTCAAACATTGGAGGAGAGTCAATGGGAGGCTTTCCTTAGAGCAGGTTTGGCTGTTTCCTTGTTTCAGGTCTCAACGGCGTCTGGAGAGCAGCTGGCAACTGACGGAGGCTCAGCTGGAGAGGGTCTTCAGTGGACTGAGTGCTCAGGGAGTCAGGGGGTCAGGCTGTGGCTTCAGTGGATGCTGATGGAGAGCCTGGTGATGGGAGCAGATGCTTAAGACGAGGCTAGAAGCAGAGGAGCGACAACAGGTGAACAAGACAGAAACTTGGGAAGTTTGGCTGGGCTGTGTTCGTGCTCTCTGTTGCTTTGTGCTTGAGCGATCTTGTTGCATTCCTGTGAGAGCTTTGTGAGTGTTCCTTCTTGTGTGATCTCCTGTACTCAAGTTCCATCATCCGTGAGATCTGTGGAGAGGTTTCTCCACCGAGAAGGAGGCTCTATCTTATCCGGGTTCACCGGGGCTTGATCTGCCGACGATCAAAGGATCGCCCACCTCACGGGCACACCAAAGAGTAGGGGCAAGTTATCCCCGAACCTTGTACATCTCCGTCTTAGCGATTTGGTTTGCTTTCTTTCTTTGTATTGTTCTGTTTGTGCTGTTTGCTTCCGCTGCTACTAACCTGATCACGCAGAAAAATTAAGAGAGCAAAATTTAGTGATTGGCTATATTCACCCCCCCTCTCTAGCCATCTCATTCCCAACAAGTGGTATCAGAGCTTGGGGCTCTGTTCACGGCTTAACATCCGAGAGCTTACAGCAAGATGGCTATGGGAGGAGAAGGTTATAGCACAAACAGACCTCCATTCCTTGACGGTACTGATTTTTCATATTGGAGGTCAAGGATGGAGTTCTACCTCAAAACCAACATGAGCATATGGTTCTCAGTGAAGGAGGGTTTCTCCCCTCCAAAGGATCATGAGGGAAATGAGCTTGAGTTTTCTAGTTGGTCAGCTGAGCAAGTCAAGAAGGGGGAAGCTAATGCCAAAGCTATCGTCACCTTGCAATGTGGGATGACCAAGGATCAGTTGGTCAAGGTGGGTCATTTCATAAGTGCTAAAGATCTATGGAATAAGATTATTGAGCTCCATGAAGGAACTCATGAAACCCGGACAACCAAGAAGGACCTTCTTCTCAACCAACTTCAAAGTCTCACCATGGGGGAAAATGAAACTGTAAGTAAACTCCATGGACGGTTCAAAGAAGTCTTGAATGGTCTACACTCCATCGGTGAAAAGGTAGAAAATCGAGACCTAGTGAGGTATGTCCTTAAATCATTTCCTAGGAGTGCCTTGTGGTTATCCATTGTGGATGCTTACAAGGTTTCCAAGGACTTATCTTTTGTTAAGTTAGAGGATTTATTTTGTGAAATGGAACTACATGAGGTCTCTAACAAAAGTCCAAAGGAGAAGGAGTTTGTGTTTGTGGCAGGTGACCGAATGGAGGAGAAGAACATTCATCACTTTGCTTTCATGGCACTAGAGGAAAGTGACAACGAATCAAGAAGCTCCTCAACCGTGCCTTCATCATCTTCGGATGATGAAGAGGTAATCTCTCCGGAGTTGGATAAGTGTTATCGGACAATAGCATGTTTAGCTAAGTTGTTAAAGAAATCAAAGAACCAAGTTAAATCCTTAAAATTAGAAATAGAAGAATTAAAATCCTCTCAGGATGAGGATATTAATGACTTGCGTGTTAAAAATCTTGAGGATGACAATAAGGATTTGAAGAGCGAAATTGAAAACCTCAAGAATGTAACGCCCCAAAATTTCCCATATGAAATATTATTATTAAATATTATGAATTCATGAATATGAAATATTATGGAATTCATGAAATATTATCATGAAATGTTATGAAACATTATGAATTCATGAATATGAAATATTATGGAATTCATGAAATATTATCATGTTATGAAACATTATGAATTCATGAATATGAAATATTATGGAATTCATGAAATATTATCATGAAATGTTATGAAACATTATGAATTCATGAATATGAAATATTATGGAATTCATGAAATAATATCATGAAATATTATGAAACATTATGAATTCATGAATATGAAATATTATGAAATTCATGAAATATTATTAATATTATGAAATATTATGAATTCATGATATATTATTAATATTATGAAATATTATGAAATTCATGAGATATTATTATTATTATGAAATTCCATGATGGGCTTGGCTTAATGGGCTTGGATGTGGATTAGTGCAAAATGTAATAAAAAGAAAATGTAGAGAGGAGGAAGCAGGGATTGAACCTTGAACCTCCTAGTTGCACTAGCAATGTCTTAACCATTGTACCAAGCCATGTTTCTTGTTAAGAGAATAAGAAACGTGCTTGTTAAAGTTAGGGAAGTGAAGAGACATGTCTTTTCATGATAAAAGTATAAATAAGAGAGGGAAAGGAAGTTACACTCCTTCTTCTTCTTCCCCACTTCATTTTTCGAAAACCAAGAGCCCTCTCCCCTTCTTCAAGTTCGAAAAAACACAACCCTAGGGTTCTAACCCTAGGGAATTGGAAGAAAGAAGAATTCTACAAGGACCTTGCCCTCTACTAGAGCCAAGGGTCCTATAGAAGTGCTAGGAAGGAGAACACTCACCTTCCTTCAACCAAGGGCACCCTAAGATTTTAGAGAAGGAGAAATTCAAGCGAAAGGATGTAAGTAATCCCCTCACCTGCATTACAATAGTTTCGAGTGCCTAAAATGGTTTAAACATAGGATGAAGCTCTTGATGTTTTCGGCCAAGAAGGTTTTTAGGGCTTGCGAGAGTTTAAACTACTCCTATACTTGCATATGTTTTTCCTCATGATGTGTGACTAAATAGATGATGATAATATGATGTTTTCCTTGTCCTTAAGCCCCCAAAAACCCGGAGTAGGCTTGCTGGAATTTTCGGTCAAGGACCTCTTTTAGGGCTTAGAGAGGTTTAAACTCCTAGTATGCTTGATAATGACCCTTCCTATGATATGTAAGATGATATATGATGTAAATATAGTTTATTCATGATTTTAACATGCTTGGAAACTAAGGTATGTATGCTGGAATTTTCTGTAAAGAATGATAAGTAGGACTTAAGAAGGGGTAACAACCCCAACATGCCTTCTAATGTCTCCCCTATGATGCCTACCTTAATGTATGATGTTAGTGTAATGTTTTTCATGGTTTATCATGCTCTAAACATAGAGTTTATATGCTGGAATTTTCTGTAAAGAATGATAAGTAGGACTTAAGAAGGGGTAACAACCCCAACATGCCTTCTAATGTCTCCCCTATGATGCCTACCTTAATGTATGATGTTAGTGTAATGTTTTTCATGGTTTATCATGCTCTAAACATAGAGTTTATATGCTGGAATTTTCTGATTAAATAAGAATGTGGGCTAAGGGGGAAGCTACAACCCCAATTAGGCACGCCAAGGATACTCATGATATGCTATGAGTAGTATAGGTGATAACATGTCTTCTCCCATGCTTTTTCATGCTCTAAGAATCATGATGTACATGTCTATGTTTAAGCTCTTTAAGCACCCTTATGTTAAGCATGGCGTATGTATGATGAAATGCCTAAGAGATGCTTCCCTGTAAGTCGGGACTAAGAGCACTCTTCATGATAAGATAAGAGGCATGCCATGCTCATGATATGACAATGATGTGATAGGTTATGATGATATGCTTATGATATGATAAGAATGTGCTATGCAACCCCTAGGTCGACGGACTATGAACGGACCTAGTAAGAAACAAGAATATGCTATGCTTATGATATGATAAAATCAATGCATGCTATTTTACTTGGTATGGCTTGTACCGGATCCTAGCAAGGTCCACGGGTGGGCTCCGGATGCAGCCCCTAGGTCGACGGACTATGAACGGACCTAGTAAGGGGATGGGCTCCCGAGAAGCCCCTAGGTCGACGGACTATGAATGGACCTAGTAAGGGAAACCCCTAGGTCGACGGACTATGAACGGACCTAGTAAGGGGATGCCCCTAGGTCGACGGACTATGAACGGACCTAGTTTCCCTAGTAGGTTAGAGACTAGCTACCTCGACCTATTAGGGATGCGCGCATTATGTATGTATGTAAGAGGTACAAGCTGGGATCCCCCAATGATGATGGATGTATGTTTAAGTACCTATATGTATGATTTTAAGAAAAGCATATGCATGAACTCATCCTATGCATGTTTTCAAAAGAGCATCTTGCATTTGCATTTCTTGTCATGACTATATGACTATTATGCTATAAAGGTGAATTATGTTAAGTTCAAGTATGCTTCTTATGATAAGTACATATGCTCCCTTATGCTATGTTAAGTTAAGTGTTTTAATGCTATGCACTATTATGACATGATGTTTTCTCTACTTGATGGAACGTATGATTTTGTGAGTAGGAAAGGATCTTACTAAGCTATATGCTTATAGTTTCCATGTTTCCCCTTGTACTGCAGAAAAGGGTAAGGAATGGATAAACTAAAGGGAGCAGCAGGAGGGGCAAAGATGTGTGTGGTGGTGGCATGGTGGAAGAAGATCTACTCATGTTTTATTTAGTTATGCATATGCTGAGTATTGCATGTTAAATGTTGAATCATACTTACTAAGTTGCTACTTGCAGATAATTAGACTCATGTGGATATTTCATGCTCACTCTTGCTCATATGCTAAGTACTTAGTTTATACTTGCTAAAGAACTTTAGTATTATGTTATCCTTCCTCATACTTACTCCTCTGTCTTAAGAAATGACCATGTGGCATGCTTCTATTATGCAAATAAGAATGTGAAGGTACCTAGCATGCTCTCCTCAATGTCTAAGATGTTTAAAAGGTTTCATGCCTTATATGTTCAAGTACAAGATTATACATGTATCATGTTCAAGTTTCAAGTTTCAAAATGCTTCCGCTAAAACGGAAAAAAAAATTATGTTCGCGTAACCCTGCCCTAGTGTGAGAAGGGCGGGCGTTACAAAGAATATTCTTGAGAAGTTTTCAACTAGCTCTAAAACATTAGATATGATACTAAATTCACAAAGAGCGGTTTATAACAAGGTTGGTTTAGGTTACCAACCTAAAGAACCTAGTGTCATATCCTTAATGTCAAGAACCCAATTTAGAGCACAAAATAATTCTAGGGTTCAAAAGGTCAAAAAGAAATTGACTAAGGCATGGGTGCCTAAGTCCCTCATTGTTGATGCATTAGGTCCCAAAATTTGGGTACCAAAAATCTCCATATTTAGAATTGTATAAACATTATTTGAGGGGGAGCATCTATCAACATGGGAGGTTGATATTTGGTGCTCCAAACCCATGACCAAAAGAAAAAATTGTCAATCACATGATTGGTTATGGAAAATTCAAATTCAATGCTTTGAGCTCCATTGTTTTAGATCTTATGACAATATAATCCCTTGGCTAGTGATTTTTATGATATTCATGTGTTAAAATACATAGTCATGGTATAATCTACTTTAGTGTTTAAGTTCTTCCATGATCAAGTATGCCATGATTTTCTTGTATGTATTATGCCAACATGAAGAACACATGGTTTGTGAAAATCACTATGAAAATCTCACAATACATGATTAGACAAAGAACATGAGTTTAAGGCCTAGGCTTAAGCTTTTCTTATTATTTTGGAGATGAACCTAGTTGAGCATGCCCTGATTTAACTGTATGTGTTATTAACATTTATCTATGGCATGAAAAGTGTGGTTAAGAACAGCATGCTCACATATTTTATGATGGTTCAAAAGTCAATACTCAAGTTCCATGACTTGTTTGCTTTTTCCACTTAATTGATATCAAATCCAATGTCATTCATATGCCTAATATTAATTGGATCACTAAGGTATCAGTACTTAAGTGTTGATTGGATTATCAAAACTCCTTGGAATAAACATGATCATGCTTAGAAGATATTGATGATGCTTTGATACAAATCTGTTTTTGGATTGTTTGCTTTAATCCATAGAAGTTCTTTGATATGAAAACATAATGTTTGGTTAAGGAACCCCATGATTAAGAACAAATGGATTGAAATTAACTGAATTAGAGTTTGGGAATGGTTAAGGGTTGAACCAAATCAATTTCTGAAACTGATCAGGTTGAGAAAACAGTCTGTGTCAGACTTGATCGGTCCACCGACCGATCAGGACTCACTCTGATCGGTCTGGTGACCGATCAGGAAATATACTGATCGGTCCGGTGACCGATCAGATCAACATTGATCAGAGGTATCAGACTACTCCTCAGTCTGATCCTCTTCTCATTAAATTGTATCAGTTTAATGATCATACTCCTCACAAATCTGATACAAACCAATTACAATTGAAACACATTTGATCACCCTTTGGTACAAACCTGGTACTAAGGGAGCACAAATTTGTTCAAGTGGTACAACCCTGGTACTTAATAGTGATTTGATACAAACCTATGTTGGAATGTTCAAATTCATAAGAAAGGGTTTGTTGAGCCATGACTATTGTTCTTGATGTCGTGTTTCAGAAATGTTTCTGAAATGTCTAATATTAATAGAGTTTACACCCCTATTGTGGAATGTAAATTGTTAATGCAGTCTGATCGGGAACGTATCAGAGTTTCAGAAATTTTTCTGAAATCTGATCATTCCCCAGACTAACAAGAAATATTTCTGTATCAAATAATCAACGAACCTGATCGGTCACGGAGACCAATCAGGACTATGTGTCCGATACAGCTGCATTCCTTACTTGTCATATGAAACATATACATACTTGACCATGATATTATTTGGTATATGTTTCCATATGCAATTCAAAAATCTACACTTATTATTGTATGATGCATATACATTGTTGCCATGATACATTTATGGTATATGCCTCTCATATGCAATTCCAAAATCATCCTTTGACTTACTTGTCATATGAAACATATACATGTTTGACCATGATATAGTTTTGTATATGTTTTCATGTGCAATTCAAAACTTAACCTTGATCATTTTGGATTTGGGGAGAGACCCGTGTTTGAGGGGGAGGTATGTTCAAACTTAATAACCATACCCTTTTCGATGTTTGACAAAGGGGGAGAAAATGGCTGATTAAGTTTATGGTTATTATAGGGGGAGGATCATGATTCCCTTATAAGAATTGAACGGACTTCAATTTATTGATACCTAAACTTAAATCGGGTTGTCAAACAACAAAAAGGGGGAGATTGTTGATGCAGTCTGGCCCGGTTGTTGTTTTGGTGTTTAACAATGATTTAAGTTTGGTTGAGTGAATTTGGGTTAAAGTCCTGGTCGGGGACTGGGCAGAAACCCTGGTGAGTGAAGCCAGGTCCTAGCTTGTGAAGCTAGGTTGAAATCCCGGTGAGTGAAGTCGGGTCCTGGTGAGTGAAGCCAGGTGATGGAAATCCCGGTGAGTGAAGCCGGGTCCTGGTGAGTGAAGCCAGGTGTTGGAAATCCCGGTGAGTGAAGCCGGGTCCTGGTGAGTGAAGCCAGGTGTTGAAAAGTCCTAATTCGGAAGAGGTGGGTGAAAAGTCCTAGCTTGGAGGGCTAGGTGAAAAGTCCTAGCTTGGAGGGCTAGGTGAAAAGTCCTAACTTGGAGGGTTAGGTGAAAAGTCCCATCTTGGAGAGTTAGGTGAAAAAGTTCTGGCTTGGAGGGTCAGGTGCCTAGCTTGGAGGGCTAGGTTGGATGAAGGTCTAACTCGGAGGGGTTGGGTGAAAAGTCCTAGCTTGGAGGGCTAGGTGAAAAGTCCTAACTTGGAGGGTTAGGTGCAAATTCCCAACTTGGAGAGTTAGATTGAAAAATCCTTAGCTTGGAGGGCTAAGGTGAATGAAATCCTAGCTTGGAAGGCTAGGTCTGCGTCCCTGGATCGGTCTGGTGACCGATCAGGGAGTTGGCACGCTGCTCCTTCGTGGATCGGTCTGGTGACCGATCCAGCAATGTCTGATCGGTCTGGTGACCGATCAGGGAGTGTGTGTTTCACTCATTGCACAGCTCCTGATCGGTCTGGTGACCGATCAGGGAGCGAACAGTGAGTTGAGTTCCCCTGATGATCTGCTCCTGATCGGTCTGGTGACCGATCAGGGATACTGCTCAGATCGGTCTAGTGAATGATCATTTGTCGCAAGGTTCTCACTATCACCGATCAGGATGACTCCTGATTGGTCTGGAAGCAGCCTGATTGGTCTGGTGACCGATCAGGCTGGAGCCTGATTGGTCTGGTAACCGATCAGTTAAGAGCCTGATTGGTCTGGGGACCAGTGTGCAGAAGACTTCTGGATCGGTCTAGTGACCGATCAGGGTCCTTCCTGATCGGTCTGGTGACCGATCAGGCGCAGAACTTTAATTCAAATACGCTGTCAGAAGCTCTGATCCCGTCTGTTTTCACTGCCGATTCTCTGATACATTGCCGATTCTTGTTGATATGCATTGCTAAGCTTCTATTGGAGTGTGCAGGCTTTACAGGGATGATTCAAACATTGGAGGAGAGTCAATGGGAGGCTTTCCTTGGAGCAGGTTTGGTTGTTTCCTTGTTTCAGGTCTCAACGGCGTCTGGAGAGCAGCTGGCAACTGACGGAGGCTCAGCTGGAGAGGGTCTTTAGTGGACTGAGTGCTCAGGGAGTCAGGGGGTCAGGCTGTGGCTTCAGTGGATGCTGATGGAGAGCCTAGTGATGGGAGCAGATGCTTAAGACGAGGCTAGAAGCAGAGGAGCGACAACGAGTGAACAAGACAGAAACTTGGGAAGTTTGGCTGGGCTGTGTTCGTGCTCTCTGTTGCTTTGTGCTTGAGCGATCTTGTTGCATTCCTGTGAGAGCTTTGTGAGTGTTCCTTCTTGTGTGATCTCCTGTACTCAAGTTCCATCATCCATGAGATCTGTGGAGAGGTTTCTCCACCGAGAAGGAGGCTCTATCTTCTCCGGGTTCACCGGGGCTTGATCTACCGACGATCAAGGGATCGCCCACCTCACGGGCACGCCAAGGAGTAGGGGCAAGTTATCCCCGAACCTTGTACATCTCCGTCTTAGCGATTTGGTTTGCTTTCTTTCTTTGTATTGTTCTGTTTGTGCTGTTTGCTTCCGCTGCTACTAACCTGATCACGCAGAAAACTTAAGAGAGCAAAATTTAGTGATTGGCTATATTCACCCCCCCCCCTCTCTAGCCATCTCGTTCCCAACACGTAGGTCCCAAACCAAGCCTAAGTACTCCGGGCGTCGGCTGGCCGGTAGGGTATTAGGGTTTTTAGATTACTTGGCCGAGCGCGTAGGTCCCGAACCAAGCCTAAGTACCCCGGGCGTCGGCTGGCCGGCGGAGTATTAGGGATTTTAGATTACTTGGTCGGGTGCGTAGGTCCCGAACCAAGCCTAAGTACCCCAGGCATCGGCTGGCCGGCGGGGTATTAGGGTTTTAGATTAATTGGCCGGGCGCGTAGGTCCCGAACCAAGCCTAAGTACCCCGGGCATCGGCTAGCCGACGGGGTATTAGGGTTTTTAGATTACGTGGCCGGGCGCGTAGGTCCCGTACCAAGCCTAAATACCCAGGGCGTCAGCTGGCCGGCGGGGTATTAAGGTTTTTAGATTACTTGGTCGGGCGCATAGGTCCCGAACCAAGCCTAAGTACCAGCGGTATTGTACCACATTTGTCATTTTGAAAGAGGCACCCCATTTTATTACTTGGCTTTGTTGCAAGCGCACAGAGAGACATAGACAGTTGCTCTAAAGAAATTGCAAATCTTACCACAACAAGAATGATCGGGGACGTCGGTCACATTGGGACCTCCTGCGCTTCTTTCTTTTTCTTCAGTAGCTATTCTTCCAAGCCCTGTGGGTTCTTCCTAGATTCGGCCCTGACTTCAGCACAGTAGCACCTAGCTGATCCCCTCGGACCTCCACCATTCGATCGCCCACCGGGAACTTGATCTTCTGGTGTTATACAGAGACCACCGCCTGGAAGGTACTGAGCGCTGGTCGACCCTGGATGGCATTATAGGAGGAAGGCGCGTCCACAATTAAGAAAGGAGTCCTCCGAGTCCTTTCAAGCCTGTCGTTACCCAGCGAGAGTGACATGATAATCTGCCCCAATGGCTGTACGCGATATCCCATGAAGCCGAATAGGGGGGTCGAAACGGGGATTAGTTCATCCTCGTCTATCTGCATCTGCTCCCAGGCCAGCCTATACAGGATATTCATGGAACTCCCTGTGTTGACGAAGATGCGTTTTACCTCATAATTGGCGATGCGGCCTACGATCATTATGGCGTCCTCATGGGGAGCTTCCACTTCTTCGAGATCAGATGGTCCAAACGAGATAGTCGGGCCAGCCACTTGGCTTCGACTTGTCCCGATGGAGTAGTTTTCCAACCACCGGGTGTACGATTTCCGAGCTCGGTTAGAGTCTCCCCCGGTAGGTCCTCCGGAAATGACTCCTACGTGGCCAGAAGGGGGGCCTCGCATAGGGGCTTTGCCCTTTTGGGGATCTCTCTCCAAGGATAGGGATCTTTGAGGCGCAGGCCCCCGGCTTCAACCTCTGGACCGTGATCGGGACTGTGGTCAGTTTTCGTTTTCCCCTGCAAGCCGTCGACGAGGAGAAGGACTTCGTCGTGGCGACCTTTGGTGGTACCCTGGCTTGTTCCATTTCCTCCGAGGTTTGGTCTCCGCTTCTTCAGTGAACCTTTTCTTCAGGGCATGACACTCTTCGATGGAGTGAGTCGAACTGCCATGATAACTGCAGTACTTGGGCGCTGCCTCCGGCTATTCGGTGTCCACTGTTTCCACCAGTCGACGCTTACTAGCCCAGTGGTCTTTTCCGGGCGGCAGACCTTTCCCTCGTGATGGAGCCGGGGGCTCCTTTCTGTCTGACCGAGGGGCTGCCGGAGGAGGAGGAGCTCCAGCTGGATCCTTACGCCGGGCGTACTGTACTTCCTCTACATTGACATGCTTGACTGAGCGTCCTAGCAAGTCATCAAAACTGGCAGGGGGCTTTCTCACCAAGGACCGAAAGAAGTCCCCTTCCACGAGCCCTTGGGTGCAAGCGCTGATGAGTATCTCCGATGTCGCGCTGGGTACATCCTGCGCAACCCGATTGAACCGCTGTATGTACTCCTTGAGCGGTTCTTTAGGCTTTTGCTTAAGAGCAAACAGGTTGAGTGCTGTCTTCTGGTAGCGCCGGCTACTCGCAAAATGATGAAGGAAAGCCATCTTGAACTCCGCGAAGGAGTTAATGGAACCCTGTGGCAACCTCTTAAACCACCTTTGTGCTGCTCCCGACAAAGTGTTCATAAACACTCGGATTGGTGCAGAAGTGCCGCATTCTCGAACCTACAGACGTGATCCTCTAGATCCGTCATCCCGTCATACTCAGGGACCCCCGGTCCGTGGAACTTCTTCGGCATGGGGTCCTCAATGATCTCGGACAAAAAAGGGGTAGAGGGAGTTTTCTGCAAGATCTTGGATCCATCCCTCCTTCCCGGCCTCTCCTCATGTCTCTGAGCATTGGAGGCCACTGAGTGGGCCTTTTCCCCCTCCCCAGGGGATTCTCTATGAGGGCCTTGGGCTGCGCCGTCCTGTCGCCCCACCGGGGTCACAGACCTTTTGGAGTGCGAGGCGGAGATTCTGAGGATCTCCTCCCTCGCCAGACCCGCTGGTTGTGGGGCAGCCTGTTTGATTTGGTACTGCTCCAAGGCTTCCTTGATGGAGTTAGCCACCAGGCGATCAAATTCCTCTCGCGTGAGGGTGAGGGGTTGTTCCTCCGGTCCTGCCATCGGCGCTCCTTCAGGTGCTTTGTTATGAGTTTCCCACAGATGGCGCCAAATTGTTCCGGAAGGAGTCGTCGGCGATGACCAGTCACTGAGGATCAGCCCCGGTAGGGATGACTATGTCGATGAGGAATTTGGGGGGATCCTGCGAGAGTAACACAAGCGTTAGGGTGACGCACCGGCAGGGGTCCGGCGGAGTCCACTCCAACGCTCAAGTTAGTAGATTGTCTGATTGGTAGTGAGAAAGAAAGGTAGTATGCGAAGATAAGAGATTTAACCCCCTTTACCGGAGGGGTTGAACTACCTTTTATACCAGTGTCAGCTGACTGATCTTGCCACCTTTAGCGGCGCCACATTGCCGATAATCAGGTCGCACCCCCTGCTTTTGGGGGTAAAGGGGTATAGTTTGAAACAGTCCGCGTCATTATCCTTCTATTTGAGGCAGTCGAGACTCCTGAGGTCGGCTGCTGCGGAGACTACGCCTCCCGAGGTGAGCTCGGGGGTCTTTGGGTGCAATATCTTTTGAGCACACCCCCGACCAGGCACTCCCCCGAATGGGAGGGGGGCCGGGGCCGGAGGGGAGAGGTTAAGTCGTGTCCTTGGCTTCTTCATCCCCCGTGTCAGGCACGGGCTATCCAGCCCCATCACTTTGCATTGTAGATAACATGGTGTATGGTGACACACAGAAGATCATGTTACTAGTCCCTTGTACAGTATAAGAAGAGGCTCACAACCGAGATGGAGTTGGACAAACCATCAGGATGGTTGTAGTGTAATTAGGTGTGGTTTATCTTGACCATAGAATTACATTGTGCACTTTGTGTGCATTGAGCAGGACTAACATAGAGGTGATCCAATTTGTACTGACTTTATAATTGGATCGGACCTCGATTTATTATGGAAGTACATGCTCTGAATCCCGATATAATAACGGGCACATGTACTTAGTAGTTATTTCTTTGATTTACCAATGAGCGAGCTTTATTCTGCTAAATCGATAGGCCCAGTAAGTTGGGAACTAATATTATTTACATGGTGTGTCATTGATTATTGACAGAATCCGTGTCCTGGTGAGTCGGGATGATGATGCCCCCTTGATGAGCTCATAAGGTTCATCATGTTAAATCCTACAAGTGGACTTGGTCCAATATGATGATAAGGATGAGTGGTACTAGTCAAGAAATTAGAGGTTGATTAATTAAATTGTCAATAATTTAAATTAATCAATAGACATTCAATATCTTAAACACGGGGAGAAAATATACTCATAATAGGTGGAGCCCATATGAAAATATGGGGGTTGGTGAGGTAGTTCAATGGAGATCTTTTAGTGGAATGGATCTTCATTAATAGATCGGGTTTGGATCCATTGGCAGGCCAAGACCCAACTCCTCCTCATGGTCCCTATTGTAGCCCTATAAATACCCCATGGTATCATGAAACCAGGGCTAATTCAATTGATCATAAAAACCTAGGCTTTTCTCATCTCTCCCACACCTTCTCTCTCCTAGGGTAGCCGGCGAGCAAAGAAGAAGAGAATTCTCTTCTCTTCTACATTCTTCCTTCTTTTCTCTTGGTTGTTGGCGCAAGGAAGAAGAGAGTTCTTCTCTTCTCTTGGCCGGTTCGATCAAGAGGAGGAGAAGAAGGAGAGGTGGCTGGTCGGCGGTGCAAAAGGAGGCGATGGCGGGTTGGGAGAGGAAGAGTGGTGGCCGAATAGGTTTTGGTGAGAAGAGGATTGTCATCTTCTTCTTCACCTTCTTCTTCATCTTCCTTTGCTTCCCCTCGGAGTTTCCTTGTGATCGGCGAGGTTGAGAGACCTTGGAAGGTCGGCGACACAAGGATTGGAGGAGGAAGAGGTCAGCGGTGAACCCTAGCTCTAGGGGTTTGATCGGCGCGTGAAGAAGCGGTTAATTGGAAGCCCTTGGTGATTCCGGATCTTGGTAGATTGTCGCTCACACGACGTCCAAGAGGGGAGGATCATACGATAGAAGATCGTAAGGTAACGAGAGGTATATTTCTCTCATGGCTCCTTCTTTATTTCTATCATTTTATGTGGAGTATAATTAATTATCATATGTTTAATTCTTTGTTAATTAATTTGATAATTAATTATTTTGGACCCCGATAATAAACATAAAAACCGGTGATCCACTCGTCGTCTTTTCCGCAGTCAATTGGTTAGGCAAGTTACAAGGCTCGAACTTTGAGTTTGGCTAAGTTGTAACTCGAATCAATTCATATGATGACAAGACGGTCATATGGGAGATAGGTCTCCATTCGGATTAATTTTTAATTCATGGACATGGAGAGGTCTCTCATGGATGACCAGGTATTCGCTTAGGAAACTGCCAAGCCATACCCCAACAAATGGTATTAGAGCTGAGGTTTCCAGTTTTGTGTGTTTAGGATTCGGTTACTTTTTGCACATTATCACGTATTTTATTTTTGCGGATAATAGTAGGATGTGTGTAGGCTAACTCTTTGTTGCAGGCATGAGATTCCAACTATTATGGCTTAAATAATGTGTATGTGATTGATTGTGCATAGTTGTAATTTATTTGAATCCTCGGGGTTGACGAGGCTAGATAGGTATTTAATATTTTAATTAAATACGACACATGTTTAGCCAAACTTTTTATTTACTTTCAATCTAGATTATATGTACACTCCTTTGTGGAGTATAGGATTGATGGATGTAAATAAGTAGCTTGTCATCTCTGCTCGGAAATCCCTTCAATGGTAGCTTGCGCATGGTGTAGGGAGGAGCGGACGAGGTGGCGACATGACTGGAGGCGCATTGGAGACCAAAGCCATGATAGTTGGAAAAATCTAGGATTTTTCTTATTTATTGTTTTGGTTATGTACTTGTCGTGTGTGTGCATGAAAATTCCTCATTATAAATAACTAAGTGGGAGAGGGATCCTAAGGGTCCCACGGCCTCCATTACTAATTTGACAAGTGATGTGAACAAGCCTGCGCGTCGGCTCTGAGTGTCTTCCTCCATAACGGATGGGCTTGTTCTGCGGATCACTGGGTCAGACATGATTATAGGAGATTATTTAGGAGCGTATGATTTTCCCCAACGGAAGACACATAATCCGAGGTAATTTTCTTAGTATCATGTAATGGTAAACACTTAGATGCAAATAATAGTATCCTCCCCAACGGAGTCACTGTTATTATTTATAGGGCCGAAGTGAACCAACTATTACTTTTATTTGTCAAAAAGTTAGGTTGACAAGATAATAAAATTAATGGGTAAAACCTCCTCTAACAAATGTAGAATTCGTATACGTCCACATGAACGTGGCATATGATATTCTCGGTGTTTTGAGGTGTTGGTTGATTTCGAAATTTATTGTTTGGAATCAATTTATTTTCGAAATCTAAACTTGTGATTTTTGTGATTCTCACGTAGTTTTCAAAATGACCTTTAACCCACTAGCTACAATACTTAAGGAGAACAATCTTACTGGCCCCAATTACATAGATTGGAAAAGAAACCTGGACATTGTCCTAACTGCTGAAGAGTACAAATATGTACTCTTTGAGGAATGTATATATAATCTCTCCCTTTTTTAAGATAATCTCTCCCTTTTTTTTGAAAAGACTTAAAATATATACATAATTTTTTAAAAAAAAAGATTTTCAAGACTCTTTCCTTTTTTTGAAAAACTAAGTACTTGTTCTATAAAGTATTAAAAAAAACTTAGTACTTAAATTGCACCAACAATATATGACTATATAATTTTTTAAAAAAATGAACTTCCTTAAGTCTGAAACAATCTTACGAATCTTGTTGACCACAAGAAAACTCCTATGTGTCTCAGGGATTTTTCATAAATGAATATTTTATTTTTGGAAAAATAATAACTTTCTTGATTTGTTTTTTTTCCAGTCTGACACAATCCTAGGAAACCTTGTTAACTACAAAAAATTTTCCTATGTGTCGTGGAAATTTTTCCAGTCTCAAGTAAAGATTATTTTTAAAGATATTCCAAAAGACAAAAAAGATTTTCGAAATAAGTTTTGGAAAATGATAATATAATATTTTCAAAAGTATTTAAAAAAGATAGTGAGTTTTTTTTTTGAAAATATAATATTTTTGAAATTTCTGTTAAAAATTTGAATCTCCCCCTAAACCTGACACGGTCCTAGGAAGCTTGTTGACCATAAGTTGATCTTCCTCTAAGTCTTAGGGTTTGATTCAAACAAAAAGAGTTTAAAAACATTAAGGAGTATTTTGTGATAATAAGAATAATATATTAATTTCCTTTGACTTGGACTCCCCCTAAATCTGACACAATCTTAGGAATTCTTGTAGACCATTAAGAAATCTTCCTATGTGTCTTGTAGACCAAATCATTAGAGCAATTAAGACAATTGTTAAAAAATATTTTTGGACAGAGTATGATAATTTTCAAAGAAATAATTTTCGAAAACTATTTTGAAATGATATAATAAGTTTTTGAAAAATATTTTTCGAAACACATTTTGAAATGATAATAATTTTTAAAGCACAAACCATTTTGAAAAGATATAAATTTTTGGAAAGAATAGATATAAATGATATAAGTTTTGAGAACTAGTTTTCTAAAAAAACAGCAAAAATAAAAACTCCTCCTGAACCTAACACCTTCTGGCTACCCTTGTTAACTACAAGGACCTCTACCTAAGTGTCTTAAGGGACTTTAGTGTTGACCTGAAAGGTTTGTGTCTATGTGTAAGTCAAACAACTTTCAAAAAGATATTATTTTTGAAAATGTATTGATAAATAAGCACTCAATCAAGCATAAAATTCATAAAAACATTATTATGTTTAAACATTATTTTGAAAATAGATTTTAAGAACATATCCTAAAGATTTTTAAAACATTTTGAAAACCATTAGTCAATTAATTAGTCCTTAACATCTTACTCATTCTAAGTGTCGCAATACAAGCAAGCACGATTGCCTTATAGGTGTTTGTGAGATGCTTGAATAATTTTTCTCAATTTTAATTTATAGATTGCTTGACCTTGAGTTAGATTCATGTTTAATCATGTAGTAGCTTAAAAGTAATTATCAATAATCGGTTTCCAAGTCTTGGCGAAGCATAGAGGTCTTCTTTGGCCTTAGCCTTATTGGATCATTTTCCTTAGACAAAGTCTTTTAAAAAAAGAATACTTTTATTTTACTTTTTGAAAAACTCTGGTCTAACTAGTCTAGGATGTGGTGAGGTAGCTTCGACTAGTTCCACTTAGCTAGGCCAAGCTTCCCTAACGTACTATCATCTCGCCCCACCCTGGTACTAGGTTAAGCAAGTATCAACTAATCTTTCTCCTATCTAATCATTCTAAATGATGCAGAGAGATAAACATGGATGACATGCAAATATAAAAATAAGCAGATACATGAGCATGGCAGTATGCATGTATCAATCAAGTTAAAACATTTTTATTAGGTTTCTAATGATGTATCAAATTCTTGATTTGATACAGACCGTGTGAACCCGCGAATATGTCAACCCACTTTGACATATTTATCGTTATTTAGTTGGAGGTTTTAGTTGGGTAGAATTTTATTAGTTTCATAATTGAAGTTAATTAATTTAAATTTAGTTCGTGATTTTGTTGAATTAAAGATTGAATTGTTAATTACTTAAGATTTAAGAATTAATGAAGATTTTAAGTTGTTAAGATTTAATTAAGGATTTAAGTTTTAAAGAATTAGTTAAAATTTAATTTATTAAGATTTAATTAAGTTTTAAGCTATTAAGAATGAATCATAATTTAAGAATTAATTAAGATTTAAGTTACTATGATTTAATTAGTTAAGAATTAATTAATGTTTGTTATGAATTAATTAAAGTTTAAATTATTAAGAATTGATTAAGGTTAAATTATGAAAAATTAATTAAAGGTTAAATTATTAAGAATTATTAAAGTTTAAATTATTAAGAATTAATTAAAGTTTAAATAATTATGATTTAATTAAAGTATAAATTATTATGAATTAATTAAAGTTTAAATTATTAAGAATTAATTAAAGTTTAAATTATTACGAATTAATTAATGTTTAAATTATTAAGAATTAATTAAAGTTTTTAAAATTTGAATAATAATTTTGGGTCTAATTGTATCATTACCATTAATTCAAAAAATTCTAATTCACTTACTATTCTTTTGTTTTTAAGTTCTTAATTTTACTTAATACTTCTGTTTTTTTTTCGAATTCTTGTAAACCTTTTTAATTATAGCTTCAATTTTAATGAATTCTTCTTCATCTTCAGAATCATATTCTTCTTCATCTTCAGGGTTAAATTCATAATCTAAAATTGTATCATTATCTTCACTATAGGTAGAATAATTTTCAAGATTATTAAATAAAGTTGTAGCATTATATTCAAAAGCAGTAGAATTATCAATTAAGGATAGACAATAATTGTCAATATTATTTTCAGAAATGGGTTGAGCGTTATTATCAATATTATCTTGAGTATTATCTTCAACATTATCTAGAGTATTATCTTCAATATTATGCTAAAAAATATTAAGATTATCAACAATATTATTAGATGTTAAGATTTTATAATCATCCTTAGCATCATCAAAAATATTAGAAATTAAAGTGTTATTGTCATCCCTAACATTATCAGAATTATCATAAATTAAAGTATTATTATTATTTCAAAAATTATTTAATATTAAGGATTAAAGAATTAATGTTTGATATTTTAATATAATATATGATGGATCCATTTGTAACTAATTTGTCATGCAATATAGTTAACTCATTATGCAAATAATTTAATTTAGCAAGAAGATTTTATTTTTCAGGAAATTAAAAAACATTTTTGCAAAAGTTTACTTTCCGTACCTCCTTTACTGTAGTCGCATTTCTCGGCGTTGTGGATCAAACCTTTTTCCAGTCTGGGCACTGGTTCTTGTAATGTCCCAACTTTTGGCATCTGAAGCAGCGGATGTGACTCTTGTCAGTCCGGACTCCTAGCGTTGGTAGCTCATTTGCTGCCGGTGGTGAAGATCGAGTCTTATGAGTAGGTCACTGATTTTTATAGTGTCCTCTCTCCCTGCACTTAAAACAAATAATATGAAATTTAAAAATGGAGATAATTGAAAAAATACATGTATTCACCCTTGCTCCCCCTCAATTCCTGGCATCGTTGCTCCTTCGGCTGTTAGTCTGATGAAGAGCTTCTAGGCTCTGATACCACTTTTAGGAATGGTGCCGGTCGAGGGGGGGGGAGAATATCAACTCAAAAAATTTGTCGAAATTTTGTCGGAAAACTCGTCGTTTGTCTTTCTATCAGGGCTAGTACGCAGTGGAAATAATAATAAAGAAAAATAAATGACAAGTGACGCGGGTTTTACTTGGTTCCCAACCCCCTAGGGTCAGTACATCCAAGGCCTAAGCACTCAATCGTGAGTCCACTAATGGTCTCCTTTCCGGACTTTCCAGAGGCAGAGAAACCCGTCTTACAATTTGAAGTACAAATAAAGAATAAATAAATTTAACTCGTAAATGAAAAGCAAACCAAAAAAACAGTGAAGATCCAGCCAATCTGGAAGTTCGAAGTGTCGCTCACTTCTTCCTGGAGCCTCCTTGGTCGCAGAGCTTCACCTTGAGCACTTTTGCTTCGCATGGAGCACTTTAGCAGATGTGAAAGTTGATGTTTTCAAGTGAGGGGTCAAACCCCTTTATATAAAATCTTCACGGTCGCCTGTGAGGTCTTGGGTGCGTGCCATGTGTCGGTCAAAACCTCATCCGTTGCACCAAAATCGCAACAGTGATATGTCAAACGTTCCTAGGCGCCTGGGACCTTCCCAGGCGCCTGGGAAGCCACCAAGCGCCTGGGAAGGATCTGCCCCAACTAGGGCGCCCAACCTATCTTGGGCGCCTAATTCAAGTCAGGCGCCCAGGAAGGGTCTTCCTAGGTGTGTTTTCTCCTACGTTTACTTTCCTATCTTGCCTCCAACTCCAGGTACCTGCAAGACAACAAACACAAGACAAACATACAAATAATCTTAGCCTTACTTGCTTGGTTTTGACTTTGGATTTCACTTGAAGCCCTAGGTCGAATCGAGCCTAATGTTCCCTTTCCTGGGGAGATCGCCCTCACCTAATCCACACTAGAGATGTTACTTTTGCCAACCAGGACCTCCGATTGGACTTTCGCTTAACCTCCGAGAACCTGAATCTCGAGATGTCCGACCTCGACCCATCTCTACTTCTGTTCGCGATTCCCGCTCAACTAACGCTTTTGCCAACCGGGACCTCCGGCTGGACTTTTGCTCGGCCTCCGAGAACTCAGATCTCGAGACATCTGTACCTCGACCCGTCTCTACTTCTATCTGCCATCCTCGCTCGACAAAAACTCTGTTGCCCGATCCCCGACCAGGACTTAGTGCTCAGTCCCCCGGACCAAGACTTCGTGCTCAGCTTCACTCACCAGGACTTAGTCCACCTAGCTTCACTCACTAGGATTTAGATCACCTAGCTTCACTCACTAAGATTTCTTTCACCTAGCTTCCCTTGCTAGGACTCGGCATCACTCACCATGGTTTCTTTCACCAAAATCACTCCTTTGCTAGTCATCATGATACTGACTAGACTTCCTCCAATCTTCAGGTAAATATAATCTCACACCTCAAGACCGGTGTGGTTTAATCCCTTGGTCAAACTGACCAACCCTAGGTTCTACTTATTCTGCCAAACATCAGATCTTGTTTGGCTTAACCGTTTCACAAATTGATCAAACCTGGGTTTACCCTACCAATCATAAAGTCTTATTTGGTTTAACCCTTGATCACTTTGACCACCCTTAATATATTGTCTAACATATGTAATGTCACTTGTAGGACCGGTGTCGTTGATAGAGGGGGGGTGAATATCGAACGTTAAAATCTTTCGTGGAAATCTTCGTAAAACTTTCGATCTATTCAGAGTGTTAGTGCAGCGGAAAAATAAAATAGAAAAAGAAAAATAATACACAAGGACACAGCGGGATTTATTTACTTGGTTCCCAACCTCCCAGGGTCAGTACGTCCAAGGCCTATGTACTCGGCGTGAGTCCACTATTGGTCTCCTTTTCAGAATTTCTGGAGGTGGAGAAAACCCGTCTTACAGTGTAGAAATACAAGCACAAGTATAGAAAATTAAGTACAAAAAATTAAATGCAAACCGAATAAAACAAAAGTTGACGCTCGGCCGTTCTGGACCTCCGAAGTGTCGCGCACTTCCTCCTGGAGCCTCCCGGTCGTAGAGCCTCGTCTTTAGCGCGTTGTCATCGGTCAGAATGATTAGAATGGCTTGTAGCAGTTGTGTTTGAAGCAGAGGGGTCGAAGCCCCTTTTATAGCACTCCTGCGGGTGCCCTGGACGCTGGGGGCGCCCCGATAAACCCGGTCAAACCTTATCCCCGCGTCGACCTCGCCGCAGCTGATAAAACCTTTGACCAGGGCGCCCCAGACCTCCCGGGCGCCCTCATGAAGGCTTATATGTGTTTCCAACTCGAAACATCAAATACAGGTTTCAACCAGGGCGACGGGGGCGCCCCGCTTGACAACTATTCCGCTTACACACACATTGCCACTTTTTTCTTCATTAGCTTGGGCGCCCCCAACACTGGGGGCGCCCTGGATGCATGGGGGCGCCCCCAACACTGGGGGCTCCCTGCTTCAGGGCCTCCAGTAGGTTACTTTGTCTTCCAATCTTGGTACCTGCAAGATACACAAACATAAAGCACATATACATATAATATTAGCCTTAAGGACTTGGTTCGGACTTCGGATCTCCATGAAACCCTAGGTCGAACCGACGCAAGTTCTCACCCCCGAGAACGCGCCTTCCACCTACTCCTTTCAGGATCCGGTTGCCACCCAGTCCTTCGGGTGGACTTTTGCTTAGCCTCCGATTACTCCGGAACTCGAGACGCCCAAACCCTGACCCATCTCTACTCCTATCCTTAGTCATCGCTCAGCTAAGTTGCTCAGTCCCTTGGACCAAGACTTCATTACCTAGCAGTCCTTCGCCAGGTCTTCATTCCCTAGCAGTCCTTCGCCAGGTGCCTAGAAGCCCTTCGCTAGGTCTTAGACTCCTAGCAACCCTTCGCTAGGTGCCCAACAACCCTTCCCCAGGTCTTAGGGTTTCGATGCCTAGCAGCCCTTCGCTAGGTGCCCAGCAGCCCTTCGCTAGCTCTTAGGGTTTCGATGCCTAGGTTAACTAGGACTTTTCTTCAACTTAGGTCACTTCTCCTTTGCTCCCCTTTGTTTGTTCATTGTATCACTGACTTAAGTGTATTGTCAAACATTAAAACACTTAAAGAAGAACATCATTGATGCAACTTGCACCAACAATCTCCCCCTTTTTGATGTTTGACAATAACTTAAGTTTGATTGGTTTAAGGGGCTAACTTACCATCCTTGGGATCAAAAAAGAAAAAAATGATATAAGTTTTGAAACTATATTTTTGATTTTTGGGAGAAAATTTTTCTAACTTAAGCACACCTCTCCCCCTTTGTCATACATCAAAAAAACACAAGAAAATACTTGTACCAACAATGAAAACCTTTGGTTCTTTTTGAGAATATTTAGTGCAAAATTTTTGAAAGCACTGTATTTTGAATGGTATATTGCATTTTTTGAAAAATACATATTTTGAAAAAGATGCTATGCGCTTTGAAAATTACAAGTACTTTGAAAATTATTATGATCTTTAAAAAAAATGCAAGTACTTTTGTAATTTTTGAAAAATATAAGTACTTTTGAAAAATGCATAACTTTTGAAAGAATGCTATTTTGGAAAATATAAATATTATGCATATTTTGCAAGTACTAACTATTTTTGAAAAAGATGAAACTTTGAAAAATCTAAGTAATTTTTGAAACATAATATTTTACTTGACTAGGTTTCTTTTCCAGTCTGACACAATCCTAGGAAACCTTGTTAACTGCAAGGACATTTTCCTAAGTGTCCTGGAAATTCTTCAAACTCAAGTAAATATTAACAGAATTTTGCCAAAAAAAATGATAGTACTTTTGAAAATATATGCTAGTGGATTTTGAAAAATGTGTGAACTTTTGAAGACCCAATATTTTACTTGACTTGGTTTATCTTCCAGTCTGACACCATCCTGGGAAACCTTGTTGACTACAAGGACATTTCCTAAGTGTCCTGGAAATTCTCCAACCCAAGTAAACATTATTTCAAAAATAATTTCATAAGTCACACAAATTCTCACAAATAGAATAACAGTATTTTGAAAGACTTAGATTTTTAGCAAGATTTTGAAGATATGAAAACATGTTATTAAATAATTCTTTTAATTTGACCTCCCCCTAAACTTGACTCAGTCCTGGGAAGCTTGTTGACCACAAGTACTCTTCCTCTGAGTCTTAAGGTTTGATTCAGATTAAAAAGAAATATTTAACAAAAAAAACTTTTCTGAAATTCTTCTTTTAACTCAGACTCCCCCTAAATTTGACACATCCTAGGAGTCCTTGAAGATCATGAAGTGGACCTTTCCTCTGTGTCTTTAGGGTTTATCAAAGTCAAAGAAACAGGTAAATTTTACAACATAAACCCTTTTTGAAAACACAAGTAATAATGATTTAAAGCACAGTTTTTGAAAAGTATTTTTCAAATGATAGTAATGTTTAAAGTGCAGTTTTTGAAAACCATTTCAAAAAAATGAAAAGCACTACCCCTGTTCCCGATACCGTTTGACTCTATCTAAGTGCCTTAAGGAACTTTTAGTGTTGTCCTAAGAGGCTTGTGTCTAATTGTGTGAGTTAAACAATTTTCAAAAGAATATAATTTTTGAAAGCATATATTAGCAATCAACAAGCATGAAATCCATACAAACATTATTATGTTGAAGCACTATTTTGAAAATATATTTTTAGAAAAATATTCTAGCAATTTTGAAAGACAATTTTGAAACATGCTTATCAATTCATTAGTCCTTAACATCTCACCCATTCTAGATGTATCAATACAGCAAGCATGGTTGCTTTATAGGTGTATTGTGAGATGCTTGAATCATTTTTCTTAATTTATTATTAAGTCTAAGATTTAATTGAAGCTTGTGTTAGATTTGAATTTGACAAGAAGTAACTTGAATTTGAATTTCAAAAATTGGCTTCCAGGTCTTGGCGAGGCACTAGGCCTTCTTTGGCCGTAGCCTTATTGGATCATCAACCCTTTCCTTGACAAAGCCTTTTAATGAAATTTCATTTTCAAAATTACTTTTTGAAAAATTCTGGTCTAACTAGTTTGGGTCTTGATCGGTAGTTTCGGCTAGTTTCACCAGTCTAAAGAGACCAAGTATACTTGATCTTATTAGAATTGGCTTCCCTAACGTACTATCATCTCACCGCCACCCAATACCAGGTTGATCAAGTTTCAATTATTCTTTTTCCTATAGTCGTTCTAATATATGCATAAAATTTAAATATGAATGACATGTCATATATTTAAAAGAAGTAGCAAATGCATGGCATGGCAATTATGCATGAGTCAAACAAGTCCAATCATTTTATTTAAGTTTCTAATGATGTATCAAATTCCCGATTTGATACATGTCGTGTGAACCCGCGAATATGTCAACCCACTTTGACATATTTAATTTTATTAAATTAATTGTTGCGGTTTGGGTAAAGTTTTAGTTTAATTCGAGTTTAAGTTATTTTGGATTCAAGTTAATTAAGAATTAATTGAAGTTTGAATTAATTTGAAAATGATTTAATTAAGATTGAATTGATTTGAATTAATTTGAATCAATTAAAGTTGAATTTATTTGAAGTAAATTGAATTAATTAACTATATTTGAATTAAATTGATTTAATTGGTTTAATTGATTTAATTAAGATTTAATTAAGGTTTAATTCGAATTTAATTAAGATTTAATTTTAATTTAATTAAGATTTAATTTTAATTTAATTTAATTTAATTTAATTTAATTTTAATTTAATTTGAATTTAATTTAATTTAATTTTAATTTAATTTAATTTAATTTAATTAATTTAATTTAATTTAATTTTAATTTAATTTAATTTAATTTAATTTTAATTTAATTTAATTTAATTTAATTTAATTTAATTTAATTTAATTTTAATTTAATTAATTTAATTTGAATTTAATTAAGATTTAATTTGAATTTAATTAAGATTTAATTTAAATTTAATTAAGATTTAATTTAAATTTAATTAAGAGTTAATTTAAATTTAATTTGAATTTAATTAAGATTTAATTTAATTAATTTGAATTTAATTAAGATTTAATTTAATTAATTTAATTTAAATTTAATTTAATTTAATTAAATTTAATTTAAATTTAATTAAGAGTTAATTTAAATTTAATTTAATTTAATTAAGATTTAAATTTAATTAAATTAATTTAAATTTAATTTGAATTTAATTAAGATTTAAATTTAAATTAATTGAATTAATTTAATTATTTGAGTTAATTAAATTATTAATAATTGTTGAATTAATTGAATTTATTTGAATTAATTTGTTTTATTAATAATTGTGGATTTAAGTTCATCATTTTCATTATTTCAAAAATTTCTACTTCATTTTTATCTATCTTTTCAAATTTTTCTAACAATTCAGATTTATTTGAACCTTTGTAATTTTTATTAATTATGGCCTTGATCTTAGATAGTTCCATATCCTCCTCATCCTCAAAATTATATCTTTTAGTTAAGGCTTTGTAATAACTTTCAAGATTATCTATAGTTAAATTATTATCCAGGAGAATTTCATCTTCAAAATTATCTTCAGAGATAATATCTTCAGAATTAATTTCTGGATTATTTTTAGAATTTTCAAATTCAAATTTAGAGTTATACAACGGATTTTCAAATTTGAATTCATAATTATCTAAAGGATTTTCAAATTTAGGATTATCCTTAAGATTTTTGAATTTAGATTTATCCTTAGGATTAAATTTATCTGAATTAGAATTATCAGAATTGACATTATTAGAATTAAAGTTATCAGAATCAGAATTAGGTTTAAAATTATCAGAAATAAAAATACTATCAGTATTAAAGTTATGATAATTTATTTTAGAAATTACTGAATTAATATTCTGAATTAAATAATTAATTTCTGATATTTTAGTCATATCTGCATTTTCTAATTTGTCATGCAAAATATTAATTTTACTATGCAGTAAATCTAATTTATCAGAAAAATTAACTGAATTATCTAAATACAGTGCAGGAATTTGTAAAATTTTTGGAACATAAATCTTACGTACCTTGGCCGGACACTTGTTCTTATAGTGTCCGTATTTTTCGCACTTGAAGCATTGTACGTGACTTTTGTCCCTCAGGCTTCCTGGAGTTGGTGCCTTCTTTGCCACCGGTGATAAAGATCGAATCTTACGAGTAGGGCACTGATTTTTATAGTGCCCTCTCTCCCTGCATGTAAAACACATAATATGGAACTTAAAAATAGACATAAAAAAAGTATCTGATTCACCCCTAGGCTTCCCCCTCAACTCCTGGCGTCGTTGCTCCGTCGGCGGTTAGTCCAGTGAAGAGTGGCTCTGCTCTGATACCAATTGTAGGACCAGTGTCGTCGATAGAGGGGGGGTGAATATCGAACGTTAAAATCTTTCGTGGAAATCTTCGTAAAACTTTCGATCTATTCAGAGTGTTAGTGCAGCGGAAAAATAAAATAGAAAAAGAAAAACAATATACAAGGACACAGCGAGATTTATTTACTTGGTTCCCAATCCCCCAGGGTCAGTACGTCCAAGGCCTATGTACTCGGCGTGAGTCCACTATTGGTCTCCTTTCCAGAATTTTTGGAGGTGGAGAAAACCCGTCTTACAGTGTAGAAATACAAGCACAAGTACAGAAAATTAAGTACGGAAAATTAAATGCAAACCGAACAAAACAAAAGTTGACGCTCGGCCGTTCTGGACCTCCGAAGTGCCGCGCACTTCCTCCTGGAGCATCCCGGTCGTAGAGCCTCGTCTTTAGCCCGTTGTCATCTTTCAGAATGATTAGAATGGCTTGTAGCAGTTGTGTTTGAAGCAGAGGGGTCGAAGCCCCTTTTATAGCACTCCTGCGGGCGCCCTGGACGCTGGGGGCGCCCCGATAAACCCGGTCAAACCTTATCCCCGCGTCGACCTCGCCGCAGCTGATAAAACCTTTGACCAGGGCGCCCCGGACCTCCCGGGCGCCCTCATGAAGGCTTATCTGTGTTTCCAACTCGAAACAGCAAATACAGGTTTCAACCAGGGCGCCCCCGTCGTTCCGGGCGCCCCGCTTGACAACTATTCTGCTTACACACACATTGCCACTTTTTTCTTCATTAGCTTGGGCGCCCCAACACTGGGGGCGCCCTGGATGCATGGGGGTGCCCGCAACACTGGGGGCGCCCTGCTTCAGGGCCTCCAGCAGGTTGCTTTGTCTTCCAATCTTGGTACCTGCAAGATACACAAACACAAAGCACATATACATATAATATTAGCCTTAAGGACTTGGTTCGGACTTCGGATCTCCATGAAATCCTAGGTCGAACCGACGCAAGTTCTCACCCCTGAGAACGCGCCTTCCACCTACTCCTTTCAGGAGTCGGTTGCCACCCAGTTCTTCGGGTGGACTTTTGCTTAGCCTCCGATTACTCCGGATCTCGAGACGCCCAAACCCTGACCCGTCTCTACTCCTGTCCTTAGTCATCGCTCAGCTAAGTTGCTCAGTCCCTTGGACCAAGACTTCATTACCTAGCAGTTCTTCGCCAGGTGCCTAGCAGTCCTTCGCCAGGTCTTCATTCCCTAGCTGTCCTTCGCCAAGTGCCTAGCAGTCCTTCGCCAGGTGCCTAGCAGCCCTTCGCTAGGTCTTAGACTCCTAGCAGCCCTTCGCTAGGTGCCCAACAGCCCTTCGCCAGGTCTTAGGGTTTCGATGCCTAGCAGCCCTTCGCTAGGTGCCCAGCAGCCCTTTGCTAGGTCTTAGGGTTTCGATGCCTAGGTTAACTAGGACTTTTCTTCAACTTAGGTCACTTCTCCTTTGCTCCCCTTTGTCTGTTCATTGTATCACTGACTTAAGTGTATTGTCAAACATTAAAACACTTAAAGAAGAACATCATTGATGCAACTTGCACCAACATCACTAACTTAAGTATATTGTCAAACATCAAACCCTAGAGGATGACTATTCATCACTGATGCATTTTGCACCAACACGCAGTTCCTCGAGCTTAGTTTGAGTCGGCTACAGCTCGGACAGCTCGATGCGGAGTTGGCTGATTTCCTCTGCCCGAGCATTTAGTTCTTGATCTTGGGCCACTAGTTGAGATGACTAAGAACCCAGAGTATCATCATGGGTGGCGAGCTCCTGGTCCTTTGCCACTAGTGCAGCCCAGGCTGAATCATGGGTGGCAGACAGCTTGGTCAACTCCGCCTACTTCTTACACAGCTCTGATTGAGCTCGAGCATGGAAGGCCCAGGCATTTCGCTCGGCGTACTCCAAGGTGGTGACCTAGCTCTATGCATGCGCAACAGAGGCATCGACAAAGTCTACATGAGTCCGAGCCACCTCCAGTTGGTCGTCTGAGACTGACAGCTAAACTTGCAAGTCGATGATCTCCGCTGGGAGATCGTTCAGGCTAGCTTCGCTAGAAGTTAGCTGAGAGTGGCGTAATCACGCCGCCAACTCCTCTACTCGGCGCTCATCTACTAGCCGATCCTGAGCATGGGCCAGTAGGGACATTGAGAGGTTGTGACAGGAGCCCCAAAACTGAACCCAAAAGTAGTTAGTACAAGTCAAAGATTGATGAAACCAAGTAGAAAAGGGGGCACAGAGAATATACCTGACTTGCTTCCAGGAAGAAAACATTGGCTTTGCTGTTAGGGCCCCGATAGTGGGATTCTTTGACCCCTTGGAGGTAGAAATCGACCATGGGCCCATACAACATCAGCTCCTGCGTCTGGTTGAGAAGATCCCCAGGTGGTAGCTCCAAGCGGGGATTGGCCAAAGAAGGGGCGAGCACGTGAAGGGTCGGAGGAGTGGAGGGAACATCCTCCGGGGCGGTCGGAGAGCCAAGGGGTAGGGGAAGGTCGGGCGCACTGAGTGAGGGTTCGACATGCGAAGCACTTGACCTATGCGTGACTCAGCTAGAGCCCTCCTGGACGTCGGAGGAGTCGAGGCTAGGCTTCTTCTTCTTGTTATTCTGGCAGGATGTGGAGGGGGCCTTACCGGGGTTGGCGTCCTGATCAGCGAGAGTCGGGGTCAGGGTGTTAGCTTGATGGTGTCTTCGCTAGATAAGCAGTTGGTCATCCTCGTCCGCTGCCACCGAGATTGGAGGCTCACCGATGGACTCGCTTGAGCATCGGGGGTCTCCTTCATGATGGGCTCGGGGATAGGTGCCGAGCAAAGTGGCTCTACTACGCGCTTCTCAAGCTCTACAACCGTCTACGCCTCCAGCTCGGCATCATTCAGACCAAACGCATCCTCTAAGGAAGCCGTGAACATCATGGTGGTTGCAAAATAACAAAATGCTTAGTTATCTAAAAGGGCTCAACACAAAATAGAGAAACTTACTGAGTGAGGTGGGTCGAGGAGTCGGCACTTGGCTTAGACCGAACGTGTAAAGGATCTCCTCCTTGAGCTAGCTCATCCTGTGGAAATGTCGACCGTCAATCTTGGAAATGGTGAGTTGGTAGGCGGGTGAGGAACGGTAGGACTTGGGGAGAGAAGGAGGCAATGGTAGATCCTTGACCCAAGCGGTTCGCCAATTGGGGGCGAGGGTTGTATTCACAAAGAAGAAGTGGTCATTCCATCCTTTGTTGGAAGTTGGGAGTTTGGCAAGGAAGGAGGACTTGACTCGGGTTTGAAAAAAAAATAACCGGGCTCTTGTTTTCTAGGGTAGTAAAAATAATGGAAGATCTCCGATCAGAGAGGGATTTGATACAAAGTAAAAAATAATGACCGACTCGCAAAGATGGCGTATGACGTTCGAGACTAATTGTGACAGGGAAAGCTATAAATACCAACACACCTTTGAGATGAAAGGACGGAGGGAAGATTACTGGCCAGCTTGGATGGATTTTGGAGAGGGTGATGTAGCTCAAGGGGGGTCGGTCAACCCGGTCAGCGGAAGTGGGGAGTACAAGGCAGTGATCAGAAGAGATTCAGTAATCGGCCCGGATATGGTCAAGATCTCGATGACTCAGGTCGGAGACGACGGTGGTGTACTATGGGCCGAGGGTCGAATTGGAGGAGGCCATAAGAGGGACATGATACAGCAAGGAAAAGGAAAAAAAGGAAGCAGAGTGGCCGAACTAACAGAGCAAGGGGGTGGTAGACTGCCGGAGAAGATGAGGACCGCTGGAAACTATTGTTCGCCAAAGTGAAGGTCGTCAGAACCCTATGGGAGCACAAGAAGAGGAAGAGGGCATGGTGACAAATGCGGCCTCCAAGTAGAAAAGAGCAAGTATTTAAAGGGAAGGGCAGTGCACGCGAACCGTTCGAAGGCGATCCATAAAGAGGGCGGGAATGAATCAGGACCGTTCGCTTCCCGCCATAACGCACCTCAAATAATCGCGATGCAGTCACGCTTGGGTTCTGACACCAAAGTTAATGCGAGTATCTGAATCAGTCCTACACTGACCCAGAGACAATACGTGGAGCACAACGATAGGGGAGGAACAGTGCCTCCCATGCCATTGGCAGGCGAGGACAGGAGTGTTTCATATGACAGTCGGTCATAGCGGGATCGGTCAGTGCCGTGCCATGCGCGCCAGACTGCCGAGTAGGCAGTTCAGTCAGTCTGACTTACCACCTCCTTCGACTAGACTCGAGGGGGATGCTTATGATCTCGTCATAGTTGACAGAGGCAGTCTAGCAGGCGCAGCAAGAAAGGATGATGGATCGGACACAAAGTCTGCCCCCATGGACGGGGCCTTATCTGACGCGAGACGCTTGGGCTCGGGACAGAGGAAACACGAGCCTTAAGGCCCTCATTTAGATTGGCCCAGCCAGGCCAACTTCACCAAGAAGGTGACTCAGCCCCAGGGATAACCAAGTCAAAGCACCTAGGTCGGTCATAAGGAGCCAAAGCCTATTGTCGTATCCCCCAACCAGAGGGAAACCCCGGTTGGGTATCCCATTCGGGGAGACCCAAGTCGGGTATCCCGATCAGGAAGACCCCGATCGGGTATCCCAATCAAGGATACACCCCGACCGGGTCTCTTGATCAGAGCAGACCCCAACTACTACTTCTCAACTTAGGAGATCTTCTCACTGCTCTCCTCGAGTGGGAAAACTCCATTCGAGGGTTCCCGATAGGGCGACTCCAGGGGCGTCGATCTGCGACCGCTTGAGTGTTCTGCGATTCGGCCTGTCATATTCGTGGAGGCTTTTCTCATTAGTGTTTGTACAAATTCTCTGACATACAGTGTGTGACAACAACGACCATGCCGGCGTCCGCTGACTTGACTCCTGACACCACTCGTGCCAAGAATTGTAGGAATCTCGTTGTCTCAGTACGACTTCTGATAGGTATAGTGAATAAGACAAGGTTGTACTATAGAGCCATCTGCGAATCCCAAAGATTGCGGTGTCGGTTGGCCGACTGACACTGTTCCCTGGTTCTGTCCTCGCATAGAACAAAGGTTATTGTAGAGTTGGTCAGCTCTCTCGGCTATATATAGGATCCTCTATCTCCCGCACGAAGGTATGCAAGTCATCTGCAGCTACAGTGTTCTTCATTTGCTTCTTCTTCTCTATCGAAATTCTAACTTAACTTTCAGAGGGCCTTTGCCGAGAACTTTTCCGGCGGATTTCTAAGGGTCCCTTTCTCGTAGGTTCGAAGCTAGTCTCCATTCGGAGTATCTGACCCGGCTACTTGTCACCCGCGATCTTCCTCCGTCGGCAAATTGGGCCGCATCATCAAGTTGGCAATCCAACTCACTCACCGACAGGATCAGGAGATTTCCACACAGATCTTCTCAATGAAGAATAGCTCAATATCATCCATAGTCCAACATGACATGATGATGGATATCAGAATCAAGAATGAGAAGAATTATTATTCATGTTTTGAGACCTGAATATCGAGGCTTTATTGTTGCAATTCAAGGATGGGCAAATCGACCATCCTTGATTGAGCTAAAAAAATTCCTTGCTGATCACTTTTTAGCGGCAAAAAGAAAAGCTGGCCCAAGCAATCATACGAATGATCAAATGAAAATAGTTTGAGAATAAGTAGTAGATATTTTGAAGATAATTAATTAAGGAGATAAAAAGGGAGAGCACAAATTAAGATAATAAAAATAATATTGGGAGGTTTTTTAACCCCTAAAAGATTGCAATGAAAGATAAAAGTAGAAAGTAATATAGTCATCTTAGGAAACTACACAAGTAAAAAAAAAAAAGGGACGTAGAGGCATCCTTTTCAACTTTAGAACTTGTAAAGAACATAGATACAGATGCATCATTGGGGGTGATTGATCATGGACATGTCGACTATAATAAAGATTGGATCATTGATTCTGGGTTCTCTAATCACTTCTTCTTTAACCACTTCTCTCCTCAGGGAATTTTAAAGGAGCAACACATTGAGAGTTAAATCTTAAGTTATATTTGTCTGTTGTATTGATATGTGCATCGGGTGAACAAAGATTCAACAATGTGTATGGCTTGGAGAGTTCATGATTCAACGTGGATGGGTTGATGGCTTAGAGGTTTGTAATGACGTGGTTTTAGAGTTGATCGACGAAAGATGGCGTAGGACATCTAAAGGACTAGAAATTCCTAGTGAATTGGACTCTATGGCAAGGATCATGGAGCTGTTGAAGATGTATAAGAGAAAAGAATCTTTAGACAAGAGTCGAAGGACAAGAAGCGAAGACATTGGAGGTTGCATCTATGACCTCTTGGTATTTTTCTCTTTGGTTTGATTGGTGTTATATCCTGTGTCTAAAAAAATTGTATGATATTTCTCTACCACTAGAAGGTAGAAGATTTCATAGTGGATTCAAAGAGTAGTTTACCCATAAAACAACTTTGTTAGTCTTATTTGTTGTTTGTGTTGTTTATTCTATTGTCACTACATATAACTTTTGACATGACCAAACTAATCCACACACAAGTACATGTATCCCATGAATTTGTATTGTCCTTACACTTGCAAAATTATAATAATAATAATTGATGGGGTTGAATAGCCCGGATCCAGCACGAGGGATGAAGAAGCTGCGTGGCGCAATACAACAAGTATGAACTACTTTTCGTCGGCCCCCGGAGCCCCCTTGGGACACTTGCCCTGGAAAAGCAGAGCGAAAAACCCCTCCCGGGGTCACCTCGGGAAGTCGTGGCCCGAGACCGGCTCGGGGAGGCGGAGCGCTCGCAAAAGACCCCAACATCATCTCGGGGAAGCGGAGCCCAATCCATCTTCGACTTTGAATAACGGACCCACTATTTGCGGCTCTGTGGATAAGGATCATCAATAATCACTGGAGGGTCAGGACCCGTAATCCACGACCATTATCTCCCTCATCCTTACAACGGATTAGATTTAATGATTACGATGACCGTTACAAAGGTGATCCTATAACCGAAGATGGGGGGAACATGGCGAAGAGGGTGGAGACACGTACGACCACTGCCGCATGTATGAACGATACTCCAACCCCTTCGGCGAGGGGGTTAAGCATTCTCTACTTTTTGTACTTTCTTTCTTGTTTTACACTTTTCTCCATCTCCATCGAGACACTGACTTGAGCGTTGGAGTGAGCTCCGCTGGACAACCTCCGGTGTGTTGCCCTAACGCTCGTGTTGATCTCGCAGGGTGCGACGTTCCTCTCCTCCCTTCGGCATCCACATGGGCTGAACTTCGGTGACGTACCGTTGACGTCGATTCCTTCCGGAACATATTTGGCGTCGTCTGTGGGAAACCAACAAAGCACCTAAAGGAGCACCGATGGCAGGACCGGAGGCACAACCCACTACCATTACAAGAGAGGATCGTGATCTCCACGAGGCCTCGCCAGAAGAACTCGCCAACCCGCGAGACGATGGAGGACCCAAGGAGGAACGAAGGGAGGTCGAGAGTGTGGAAGTGCAAATTCACCCTCAACACCAGGGTGGGGGGCACGCGCATCGCCCTCGATCTCACGCCGGAACTAAGAAGTCGTCTCATAAACTGCCTGCGAAGCCATATATACATTTTTGCTTGGGCCGCTGAGGAGATCAAAGGGGTTCCACCGGCATTGGCCATGCACCACTTACATGTTGCGCCGAGAGCCTGTCCTGTGAAGCAGAGAGGAAGACACTTTGCCCCGGACTAGGATAAGGTCATTCGAGACGAGGTTCAGAAGTTGCTAAAAGCCGGACACATCTGGGAAGTCCAATTCTCAGCCTGGTTGGCCAATGTGGTCCTCGTCCCTAAGCCCGGGGGCAAATGGCGGATCTGCATCGACTTTCGTGACTTGAACAAAGCCTGCCCCAAAGACTGCTATCCCCTGCCTCGGATAGACAGGTTGGTGGACTCCACGGCCAGTTGTGAGTTCATCTCAATGTTGGATGTGTATCAGGGCTACCACCAACTTCCGCTTGCTCCTGAGGACCAGGAGAAAGTCAGTTTCATGATGGGCGATGGCACGTATTGTTACAACGTCATGCCTTTCGGTCTGCGCAATGCTGACGCCACATACCAGCAGATAATGGACAAAGTCTTTAGGCACAAAATTGGGAGAAACATCGAGGTGTATGTGGACGACATCCTAGTAAAGACTGACAAGGGAGGGGATATGATAGCCGTCCTTGAAGAGATGTTCGCCACCCTGAGGGCCAACATGCTAAAATTAAACCCTGCTAAATGTTTGTTCGGGGTTAAAAGCGGTAGGTTCTTGGGGTACATGGTCACAGAGAGGGGAATCGAAGCCAATGTAGAAAAGGTAAAAGCTATTCTGGATATGTCGCCCCCGCGCAATTTCAAGGAGGTACAACGACTGAATGGGAGAATCATGGCGCTATCCAGATTCATCTCCAAATCAGCAGATTGGACCCTCCCATTCTTCAAGATTTTGAGAAAAGCCGCCAAGTTTGAGTGGAACGACCAATGTGAGAGGGCTTTTGCAGATTTGAAGACTTATCTTGCCGCCCTCCCCATTCTCTACTAGCCTGGGAAAGGGGAGACCTTGTTTGTCTATCTGTCAGCAGCAGAGCAAGCGGTAGGCTCGGTGCTCTTCCGAGAACAAGACCGGGTGCAATTTCTTGTATATTTCTTTGGAAACCTCCTAAAGGATGCCGAAACGCGATACACCGCAATGGAAAAGTTGGCCTATGCGTTGGTCTTGATGGCCCGAAGGTTAAGGTCGTATTTCTTAGCACATCTTATCGTGCTGCTCACCAACAACCCGCTCTCCCGAGTCCTCACTAATCCTGAGGCTTCAGGCCGGCTAATCAAATGGATGACGAAATTAAGTGAGTATGACATCGAGTATCAGCTTCGCGCCGCCATCAAGGGCTAAGCCCTCTCCGACATCATGTTGGAGACTGTCCCGGGGACCGAGGCTGAAGGAATGTGGAAGGTCTATATAGATGGGTCCTTCAACAGCCAGCATAGTGGGATTGGAGTGTTAATGATTTCCCCTCGGGGGGACACATTACACTTGTCCATCCGGCTCCACTTCAAAGCTACCAACAACGAAGCCGAGTATGAGGCGATCCTAGCAGGCCTGCAAGTAGCCAGGCACATGGGGGCTTGTCGGGTCACAATATATTTGGACTCGCAATTGGTGGCGAAGCATATAAAGGGCGATTTCGAAGTCAGGTGTGAGCGCCTGCAGAAATATGTAGCCCTTTACGACCGACTAAAGGCCTCCTTCGCGGAGGTCATCCTGCAAAAGATCTCCAGGTCGGACAACGTGCGGGCTGATGAGCTGGCCAAACTGGCCAGCTCCCTATCCACCTGGCAGCTGAATGAGCCTAGCACAGCAGAAGAGACAGTCACACAAGTTGGAGAAGAGGCTGAGGATGATATCCGGACCAACTGGAGGGATCCCTACATAGCGTTCCTGCGTGACGGGACCATGCCAAGCAGGGACCAGGAGAGTCGGATGTTCCGCCGCCAGGAAGGTAGATTCATACTGGTCAGCGATCAATTGTATAGGAGGGCATTTGCAAGGCCTCTCCTAAAGTGCATCAGGCCGGAGGAGGCCAACTACGTGATGAGGGAGGTGCACAAAGGCATCTGTGGAAGTCACGTCGGGGGAAAGTCCCTGTCTCGGAAGATCCTCTTGGCAGGGTACTTCTGGCCTACCTTGCAGGCCGATGCTCTCATGTTCGTGGCTGGATGCGAAATCTGCCAAAGACATCACCATGTGACTCACCGCCCGACGGAGCCATTGTGGGTTTCTACAGAATCCTGCCCTTTCGATCAATGGGGAATGGACATCGTGGGCCCCTTTCCCACTAGACCCCAATAGAAGAAATTTCTATTGGTTCTCGTGGATTACTTCTCCAAATGGGTAGAAGCCGAACCTCTGGCGAACATCACGGAGGCGGCTGTGATGAAAATTTTGTGGAAGGACATTGTCTGTCGATACGACATCCCTCACAAGCTAGTGTCGGACAATGGAAGACAATTCTCCGGGCGCAAGCTAAAAGAGTGGTGCGAAGGGTTAGGCATTCAGCAGGCCTTCACCTCAGTTGCATACCCGTAGAGCAATGGACAAGCCGAGGTCGTCAATCGAGAAATCCTACAGGAACTCAAGATCAAGCTAGACCACGTCGGGGGCAGCTGGGTTGAAGAACTTCCCTGCATCCTGTGGTCCTACTGTACTACCCCACGGGAAGGAACAGGTGAGAGCCCTTTCCAACTGGTCTACGGGGCTGAAGTCGTCATCCCAGTAGAAGTAGGGGAAGAGTCTACCCAACGGCAATACTATCATAAGGAAGACAACGATCAGGAATGACTGATTGACCTAGACCTCGTCTTTGAGGTTCGAGACAAAGTCGCGGACCGGTTGAAAGCTTACCGACGAAGGATGCAACAAGCCTATAATCACCAGGTGATCGCTCACAGCTTTGAGGTTGGAGATAAAGTCTAGAAAAGGATCAAACCGGTAGGCGACCTGGGGATTCTAGAGTCGCAATGGGATGGGTCATACGTTGTCATCAAAAAGCTTGCCGAAGGTAGCTATTACCTAGAAGACAACAAAGGAAAGAGACTAGAAGGCCTTGGCATGCCAACCATCTGCGCCTATACCATACCCGGTGAGGTAGTGTGTTATTTGCTTACTTGTTGTATTCTTTATTTCCACTGCTTAGCAGTTCAATAAGTCAAAAATGCAAATAGAATAATATGTGGAAAGCGTCGAATCCTTATCTCTGCAATAACCCTACTGCCTCTCGGTGAGTAGACTTGGCCACAAAGCTGTACACGCCCGGCCAAGAGCTGCAAAACCCTATTGTCTCTCGTTGAGTAGGCTTAGCCTCGGAGCTGTACATGCCCGGCCAAGAGCTGCAAAACCCTACTGCCTCTCGGTGAGTAGGCATGACCTCGGGGTTGTACACGCCCGGCCAAGACTTGAAAAACCCTACTACCTCTCGGTGAGTAGGCTTGGTCTGGAGCTGTACACGCCCGGCCAAGAGCTGCAAAACCCTACTGCCTCTTGGTGAGTAGGCTTGGCCTCGGAGTTGTACACGCCCGGCCAAGAGCTGGAAAACCCTACTGCCTCTCGGTGAGTAGGCTTGGCATCGGAGCTGTTCACGCCTAGCCAAGAGCTGAAAAACCCTACTGCCTCTAGGTGAGTAGGCTTGGCCTCAGAGCTGTACACGCCTGGCCAAGAGCTGCACAACCCTACTACCTCTCGGTGGGTAGGCTTGGCCTCGGAGTTGTACATGCCCGGACAAGAGATGAAAAACCCTACCTCGTCTCGGTGAGTAGGCTTAGCCTTGGAGCTGTACACGCCCGGCCAAGAGCTACAAAACCCTACTGCCTCTCGGTGAGTAGGCTTGGCATCGGAGTTATACACGCCCGGCCAAGAGCTGAAAAACCCTACTACCACTCGGTGAGTAGGGTTGGCCTCGAAGCTGTTCATGCCCGGTCAAGAGCTGCAAAACCCTACTGCCTCTCGGTGAGTAGGCTTGTCCTTGGAGCTGTACACACCCGGCCAAGAGCTGCAAAACCTACTGCCTCTCGGTGAGTAGGCTTGGTCTCGGAGCTGTACACGCCCGGCCAAGAGCTGAAAAACCCTACTACCTTTCAGTGAGTAGGCTTGGCCTCGGAGATGTACACGCCCGACCAAGAGCTGCAAAACCCTACTACCTCTCGGTGAGTAAGCTTGGCCTCGGAGCTGTACACGGCCGGCCATGACCAGAAAAACCCTACTGCCTCTTGGTGAGTAGGCTTGGCCTCGGAGCTGTACACGTACGACCAAGAGTTGTAAAACTCTACTGCCACTCGATGAGTAGGTTGGCCTCGGAGCTGTACACGCCTGGCCATGAGCTGAAATACCCTACTGCCTCTCAGTGAGTAGGCTTGGCCTCGGAGCTGTTCACACCCGGCCAAGAGCTGCAAAACCCTACTGCCTCTCGGTGAGTAGGCTTCGCCTTGGAGCTGTACACGCCCATCCAAGAGCTGCAAAACCCTACTGCCTCTCGGTGAGTAGGCTTGGCCTCGGAGCTGTACACGCCCGGCCAAGAGCTGAAAAACCCTTCTGCCTCTCGATGAGTAGGCTTGGCCTCGAAGCTGTACACGCTCGCCAAGTGCTGCAAAACCCTACTGCCTGTCGGTGTGTAGGCTTGGCCTCAGAGTTGTATACGCCCGGCCAAGAGCTAAAAAACCCTACTACTTTCAGTGAGTAGGCTTGGCCTCTGAGCTGTACACGCCCGACCAAGAGCTGCAAAACCCTACTACCTCTCGGTGAGTAGGCTTGACCTCGGAGCTGTACACGGCCGGCCATGACCTAAAAACCCTACTGCCTCTTGGTGAGTAGGCTTGGCCTCGGAGCTGTACACGTACGACCAAGAGTTGTAAAACCCTACTGCCACTCAGTGTGTAGCTTGGTCTTGGAGCTGTACATGCCTGGCCAAGAGCTGAAATACCCTACTGCCTCTCAGTGGCTAAGCTTGGCCTCGGAGCTGTACACGCCCAACCAAGAGCTGAAAAACCCTACTGCCTCTTGGTGAGTAGGCTTGGCCTCGGAGCTGTACACGCCCGGCCAAGAGCTGCAAAACCCTACTGCCTCTCGTGAGTAGGCTTGGCCTCGGAGCTGTACACGCCCGGCCAAGAGCTGAAAAATCCTATGGCCTCTCATTGAGTAGGCTTGGCCTCGGAGCTGTACACACCCGGCCAAGAGCTGAAAAACCCTACTACCTCTCGGTGAGTAGGCTGGGCCTCGGAGCTGTACACGCCTGGCCAAGAGTTACATAACCCTATTGCCTCTTGGTGAGTAGGCTTGGCCTCGGAACTGTACCCGCCCTGCCAAGAGCTGCCAACCCCCTACTGCCTTGTGGCTAGTTGGCTTGGGATATGTGCCACACAGGCCCGGCCAGAAGTCGAACAGTCGGGAGGGAGTAAGAAATCAATTAAAATATAAGTCTAGTGATGTTGCCATTCAAAACTAAAGTGATTACATGCATGACCTGCAAGAAAAAGCTTAAAAACGGAAATGCAATGGTCAAGGGTGGCCAAGGAGCCCATGCCCGAGTTAGGAAGGATCCTATAGGGTCTGCTCTTCAGGGGGAAGATCGTCCCAGACCCGCTGAACAGTTATAGCGCACATGTCTGAGCCTGGTTTTAACAGTTGATCCTTCTCCAACTGGCTGATAGCGCCATGGAACCCCTGCTTGAGGCTCTTCAATGCCTGCACGGCTACCACCTCGGCGTACTCCTCTGATTGTAGAAACTTCGCCTTGAACTCCGCCTTGGCCCGGGATATTTGGGTCGTATAGTCACTCTGTTGCTGGTGAACTATGGCCTCGGCCTCCTCCTTGGCAGCCTTTAGCAGCGCCACCTCCCGGGATAGGCAGCCATGAGCCTCTTGCATCTCATGGAGCTTCTGGGTAGCAGTAGCAGCTTGGGCCTTGGCCTGGTAACCTGCTCCTAGAGGTTTGCATCCTGGAAGCACGCCAGCTCTAAGTCATATTCTTGTATAGTCATCAGGCACTCCCATTTCGTATCCCGGTCCTCCAAGGTTTTCTTTTCAGACTCCAGGAGGGTGACTTGATCGAACAACTCCTTCGTCGGGCCTGGAGTTGCTCCTGCTCCTGGGATAGCTTCTGCAGTTTCTCTGTAAGGGTGTGATTCCTCTCAGATCCGAGGCATTCTCGAATTCTATACCCATGTAGGGTAGTCTCAGACACCATTAGAGTGGTAAGATAATGCTCTATCTTTTCTCGGAGGGCATGGCTGACCTCCAACTGCAGGAGGTTGGCCTCGCGGGCCCGACCAGCTTCCGCCTCTATAGCCGCCACCCATTAGAGGAGGTCTTCGGTGACCCCCCCCCCAGAATTTAACAAGCGACTGGTGGTTGCGCAGTTAGAGGCAACCTATGAGGCGGGACAAAGACAGTTAGTGAATGGCACTAGAAAAAATAGGAAGCGGTCCGAAACACTCACCGTTAATAAAGATTGATGTAACACGCCCAGGTATTGGGCGGATCCAGCTGCTCGACACGGTAGAACGGGAAAAGGAAGAATTCCCTAAGCAGGGGGCCCTGACTGACTGGGAACGTCTCTTGGATCAGGGACATCTTGTTCTGAACTTGTAGCCCTCGACGAACCCTCAGAAGCGATACCCTCTATCCGGATGGATTGGGAACTACTTGACGCTTTATTCTTCGCTATTGGGGCCTTCCGGTTGGAGCGGGGTGTTGGATCGAGAAAACATGATAGAGGGGGGGTGAATATCGTGAAACCATTTCGGATTAGAAGAAAGAGAATGCGCAGCGGAAATTAAAAATAAACGCACAGAACTCAAGGATTTTTACTTGGTTCGGAGTCGTGGTCGGCTCCTACTCCAAAGCCCACGGTCCTTGACCGTTTACTGCGGGCAATTCTATAATACGAAAAGTTTTATAAAGAATTGTACAATTATAGTGCAGTGAAAAGAACAAGTTTCCTCTTCGTTACCGATGCCCGATGTGGATCGTACTTCGGTGCGGAGGGTCGTCGTCAGCGCTTAGAATCTCAAGATCGGAGGTTTCCAGAGCAGAGCGCTTGAGTCGAAGAGCGTAGAGACGTTAGAAAAATTGTTGTTGAAGCCTTGGGGGTCGAGCCCCTTTTATAGCCCTCCTGGGGGCGCCCGGGACGCTGGGGGCCCCTGACACGTGCCTTCGGATCTGAGAACCCTCATCCGAAGCTCGATTAGAGCTTATCCCTCCAGAATCGGGCTCGGAGCTGACGGGGGCACCCGGGACACTAGGGGCACCCCGGTTGACTTGGTCTGCTGGCTTCTCGGCTGAATTCACTTCACCTTCGTTGGCTTGGACCCAGGCGCCCGAGGCATCCAGGGCACCCAGGACACTCAGGGCGCCCGGGAGCTTGAGGGCGCCTGGCCCAGTGAGCTTCCGAAGCAATCTTTGCTCAACTGCTTGTTTGGCTTTGACCTTGGGCGCCTGGGACCTCCCGGGCCCTAGCCCAGCTGCTGCCCCTCTCCTTTGGGGCATTCTGAGCTGCAGAAACACGTTCCTTTGGTCCCTGCATCCAAGGTTAGTTCCACAACGAACAAGGCAATAAAATATTAGGTTTATACAGCCTTAGCTGTCTTGGTTCTGACTTGGGTCTCCCAAATGGAACCCTAGGTCGAACCGACGCCTACTGTTCCCTCGACGGGGAACGCGTCCTCACCTACTCCTCTCAGGAGAATTTACCTTTTGCCAACCGGCTCCTCCGGTTGGACTTTTGCCCAGCAATCCTTCGCCAGGTGCCTAGCAGCCCTTCACCAGGTCTTTGGTACCAAGCAGTCCTTCGCCCGGTGCCTAGCAGTCCTTCGCTAGGGCTTCGGTACCAAGCAGTCCTTCGCCAGGTGCCTAGCAGTTCCTCGCCAGGTCTTAGACTCCCAGCAGCCCTTCGCTAGGTGCCCAGCAGCCCTTCACCAGGTCTTAGGGTTTCGATGCCTAGCAGTCCTTCCTAGGTGCCTAGCAGTCCTTCGCTAGGACTTCTTTCTGCACACTCAAGTAACATATTAGATCAAAATAACATCTTAACTTTTGAACCCTTTGCCATTATCAAAACCCAGGTTCGACTTGGGTGCTGTCTGCACCAACAATCTCCCCCTTTTTGATTTATGGCAACCCAGTTCAAAAAGTTAAGTTGAAACACAAACGGGTAAAAATTCCAATTTCATTTCCTCCCCCTGGAAGGAATCTCCCCCTAGATTTTTCAACTGTTCGCGGGGTTAAAAACGTTTCTAAGTAAAAATGGAATTGATTTTTCAACACTTAGAACATTTAAAAAAAAGGTTTAGAAACAGAAAATTTGGTCGGTCACTTGGAAAATTTATATATAGAATTTATACTTAGAAAGATTTTCAAGTAAATAACTTAGTTTTCATTTGGAAATTTTCTAGACTTCTTCTGAAGTTTTTATTACAAAAAGAAATTTTTGAGTTAAAAAATTTCAAAACTCTTTAGCACTCCAGAAAATTTTGAAATTAATATTTAGAACTTTTCTATTAGAGAAAAAATAAGTACTTAGAGAAATTTTGAACTAGCTTAAGTGCTTTTGAAAATTGACTTAAGTCAAGTAATTTAGAAATAAATTTGAAAACAATTTAGAAACAGTTTTGAAAACAGCTAGGTCAAGTACTTAGAAACAGTTTTGAAAACAGCTAGGTGATTTTACTTTTTGAAGAAAGGATATTTGAAAATTTTGAAAAATTTTTATCTTCTTTCCTTTCCAATCTCTCCCCCTTTGCCATATATCAAAAAAAACATTATAGCAAAAGAATATAGCAAAAGAAGTAAGGTGCTGTACTAAACCAATTCAAGGTATAAACTGGATCAAATCAATGTTTATTATCTCTTTCGGGTCCTGTCTAACCCAGTTAGCTACTTACTAACTGTTATAAACAGTAGTTTTCGCTAGGGTTAGTCAAGTTAAGTGTTCTGTTCAAGTTAGATTTTCTAATCTTGATACTTAACCTGATTACTGTTTAATCTGTATTTAGTGCCCCAATTACTGTAGATGCACTGACTTAAAGCATCTTGAATTAAGGCAAAGACCTAAGCATCTCAACCCATTCTAGGTTATCAATCAAAAGTACCCTAAGGTGCTTGTGAGATGTGGCTTCTAGATCTATAGGTACATGCAGTTCTAGGGTTAGGGCCTAAGCTAAGTCCATTTGCGAAAAAGCCCTAGTTTTAAAGGGGGGTAAATTTTTAAAAAAAACTAAGTCGAAAAATTGATTTTAAAAAAAAATCAAATTAAGTAGAAACTGATAAGTAATAAAACAGTTTTATCAAAACAGAAGTACAGTAAACCTATTCTACCAAGCATAACCCTAACTGCCTTCTTAGTGAGCTGAACTCAGACTCAGGTAAGGGTTTGGTGAATATATCAGCTAGGTTAGATTTTGAGTCTACATGCTTAAGGACTATCTCACCCCTGGCTACATGATCTCTTACAAAGTGGTGTTTAACTTCTATGTGTTTAGTTCTGGAATGTTGGATTGGGTTCTTAGTTAGATTAATTGAGCTTATATTGTCAATGTTGACTTGAGTTTGGGTGTAGTTAAGCTGGAAGTCCTTAAGAGTGTACATCATCCATAAGATTTGTGCTACACACTCTCCTAAGGCAACATACTCAGCTTCAGTTGTGGATAGAGCTATACAGTGTTGTTTTCTGCTACACCAACTCACTAGACTATTTCCTAAAAGTTGGCAGCTTCCACTTGTACTTTTTCTATCCAGTTTACAACCGGCATAGTCAGAATCCGAGTATCCTGACAAGACAATGGTTGAGGTACTAGGATACCAAATCCCTACATTTAGGGTGCCCTTAACGTATCTAAGTATTCTTTTTAGGACTGCTAAGTGCGTTTCCTTAGCACAAGTTTGGTATCTAGCACACATTCCTACGGCAAAAAGGATATCAGGTCTGCTGGCTGTAAGGTATAGTAGACTTCCAATCATACTTGTATAGAGTTTAAGGTCTACTGGTTTACCATTAGGGTCACTATCTATTTTTACATTTGTGGCCATGGGGGTACTTATGCTTTTAGAGTTATCCATTTTAAATTTCTTTATTAACTCCTTAGCATATTTGGATTGATGGACATAGTTTCCATCCCTAGTTTGTTTGATTTGTAACCCTAGAAAGAAGTTGAGCTCACCAACTAAGCTCATTTCAAATTCATTTTCCATTATTTTAACAAATTCTTTTAAGAAATTTGAGTTGGTGGACCCAAAGATTATGTCATCGACGGAGATTTGGGCAATAAAGATTTCTTTTCCTAAGGTCTTAATAAATAGGGTTGAGTCAATTTGTCCTTGTTTAAATTCTTTAGAAATTAGGTAGGTTGATAAGCGTTCATACCAGGCCCTAGGTGCTTGTTTTAGTCCGTAAAGTGCTTTAGTGAGTTTGTACACATGGTCAGGTCTTTCTAGGTCTTCAAAGCCGGGGGGTTGTCCTACATAGACTTCTTCCTTAATAAATCCATTTAGAAAAGCTGACTTTACATCCATTTGGTAGAGTTTAAATCCTTTATGGGATGCAAAGGCTAACAACATCCTAATGGACTCAAGTCTAGCTACTAGGGCATAGGTTTCGTCATAATCTAACCCTTTTACCTGACTGAACCCTTTAGCTACTAAGCAGGCTTTGTTTCTCACTATTTCTCCTTGATCATTTAGCTTATTCCTAAACACCCACTTAGTATCAATAATGGATTTTCCCTCAGGTTTAGGTACTAGTTCCCAGACTTGGTTCCTCTCAAACTGGGCTAACTCTTCCTGCATAGCTATGATCCAATCAGGATCAGGTAAGGCTTCCTCTATATTCTTAGGTTCAATTTTTGAAATCAGAGCTATTTGACTAAGGATTTTATAGGCGGACCTAGTTCTGACTCCTAAGGTTGGATCACCCACAATTTGATCGGTTGGGTGACTGAGTCTAGGTTTCTTAGTTTTTCTGGAACTTGGTTCAGCCTCAGGTCCGGCCGGTCGGTTTGGTTCAGTATTTGGTTCAACTACTTGGGTTGGTTCAATTATGGGTTCAATCGACTCATTAGTTGGTTCAATAGTTAGTTCATTTAGGGGTTCAATTAAAGGTTCAACAGTTTGTTCATTATCTTCTTGATCAGTATTTGATGAATCTAGATCTAGATTATCAGATTTTGAATTGATTTCTTCATCAAATATCAGATGTGTTGTTTCTTCAATTTTCTTAGTTTGTTTATTGTAAACCCTATAGGCTCTACTTGTTGTTGAATATCCTAAGAAGATGCCTGGGGTTGACTTAGACTGGAATTTACCTAGATAGTCCTTGGTGTTTAGGATATGGACTTTGCACCCAAAGACCCTTAGGTAATGTAGGTTTGAAAGTCTATGGTGTTGGTGCAAGTTGCATCAATGATGTTCTCCTCTAAGTGTTTTAATGTTTGACAATAGACTTAAGTCAGTGATACATTGAACAAAGGAAGGGGAGTGAAGAGAGGAGTAACCAAAGTGAAGAAAAGTCCTAGTTAACCTAGGCACTAAGACCTAGTGAGTGAAACTGGGCACTAAGACCTAGTGAGTGAAACTGGGCACTAAGACCTGGTGAGTGAAGCTGGGCACTAAGTCTTGGCAAAAGGCTGGGCACCAAAGACCTGCTCGGAAGGTGGGCACTAAGTCCTGGTCGATGACTGGGCAAGAAGACCTGGCCGAGGGTTAGGCACCGAAGTCCTGGTTCGAGGAATTGGGCACGAAGACCTGCCCGAGGGTTGGGCACCTAAGTCCTGGACCTAGGGTTTGGGCACGAAGTCTTGGTCCGAGGGACTGAGCAACTTAGCTGAGAAATGACTAAGGACAGAAGTAGAGACGGGTCAGGATTCGGACGTCTCGAGGTCCGGAAGTATCGGAAGCTAAGCAAAAGTCCACCTGAAGGACTGGGTGGCAACCGTCTCCTGAGAGGAGTAGGTGAAAGGCGCGTTCTCGAGGGGTGAGAACTTGCGTCGGTTCGACCTAGGGTTTTGTGGAAATCCGAAGTCCGAACCAAGTCCTTAAGGCTAATATTGTATATATATTTGCTTTGTGTTTGTGTATCTTGCAGGTACCAAGAACCGGAGACAAAGCAGGTAACTGGGCTGGAAAGCTTGAGGCCAGGCATCCCCATCAGTGGGGGCGCCCCCATGCATCCAGGGTGCCCCCATCAGTGGGGGCGCCCAAGCTAAAGAAGGAAAAGCAGTGTTTTGTGTGGTAGGCAGAATAGGCTTCAAGCGGGGCGCCCGGGAGGTCCGGGGCGCCCGGGTTCAAAGCTGTTTTGCTGCTGCGAGTTCGAAGCAGGAGATTAGCGTTGACTGGGCTCAAGCTAGGCGCCCAGGAGGTCCGGGGCGACCTGGTCAAAGGCTTTATCAGCTGTGGTGAGGTCGCCGTAGGGATAAGGTTTGACCGGGTTTATCGGGGCGCCCCCAGCGTCCAGGGCGTCCGTATGAAGCCTATATAAGGGGCTTCGACCCCTCTACTTCAAACACAACTGCTGTGAGCTATTCTGATCATTCTAACCGACGACAACGTGCTAAAGACGAGGCTCTACGACCGGGAGGCTCCAGGAGGAAGTGCGCGGCACTTCGGAGGTCCAAATCGGCTGACGCTTCGACATAAGTTGTTTTGGTTTGATTTATATTCTGCAATTTAGTTTAATATCTTTTTGCTTGTAAATCAACTGTAAGACGGGTTTTCTCCGCCTCAGGAAATTTCGGAAAGGAGACCAATAGTGGACTCACGCCGAGTCCATAGGCCTTGGACGTACTGAGCATGGGGGGTCGGGAACCAAGTAAATAAATCCCCTCGAGTCTGTCTTGTTTTTATTTTTTTCTGTATTTATTCTTCCGCTGTGCTACTAACGTTCTAAGTCTAGAACAATCCATGTTTTTCTACGAAGTTTCCACGAGAGATTTTCACGGTCGATATTCACCCCCCCCCTCTATCGACGGCACCGGTCCTACATATGGTAGTATAATTCATAGGGTGTTTTATTGTGGCATTTGTTAATTAGGACCCTATTTTGGATGTAGCAAGCCGTACTAATTGCTTCTGACCAATATTGGTTAGCTAGGTTGAATTCATTGAGCATAGCCCTAGCGGCTTCCTGTAGGGTTCTATTTTTCCGTTCAACTATCCCATTTTGCTGGGGGGTTTAGGACACTAAAATTCGTGTATGTACCCATTCATCTTACAAAACTCCTCGAATCGTTGATTTTCAAATTCTCCCCCGTGATCACTCCTAATTCTTTTGATTTTGGTATCATTTTGATTTTCAATTAACTTACAAAAGTCACTAAATAGGTTTAGGGTTTCATCTTTGGTCTTTAGAAACCTAACCCAGGTAAACCTAGAGTAATCATCAACAATTACTAAGCAGTACCGGTTTCCGCTTAGTGACTTGGCTCCATGTGAATCAAATAGGTCAAGGTGTAGGAGCTCAAGTGTGGTCTGAGTTAGATCTGATTGAATTAGTTTATGATTAGACCTGGTTGTTTTTCTTGATTGCATGATCCACATATCAAGTTTTCATGGTTCTTAATTTTAGGTATACCTTTAATTAGGCCAAGTTGGGTGATTTTTAAAATTAATCTTAGATTAGTGTGTCCTAATCTCCTATGCCATAGGTTTGATTCTTCTAACTGAGTTAACATGCATTTAGGTACTAAGGGTAGGTTTATAGTGTAAACATTATTTTTCCTAGAGCCCTTAAACATGATTTCTGAGTCTTGCAAATTTCTAATCAGGTAGTTAGAGTTGGTGAAGGTAACTGCATAGCCAGTATCACATAATTGACTTATGCTAAGCAAGTTAAATTTAAAATTTTCAACCAAAAGCACCTTTTTAATAACAAAGTCAGATTTAAGCTCAATGTTACCTGACCCAATCACCTTGAGTGTAGCATTGTTGCCAAATGCTACTAAGCCTAGGTTCTTGAACTTGAGTTTGGTGAATTTCAATTTATCCCCAGTCATGTGTCTGGAGCATCCGCTATCCAACATCCATTGGTCCAAATTTTTATGTTCCTACACATAAAGAGTTTTGTTGATTTGGATCCAATTAGAATTAAGGATAGCCTAAATTGATTTTCACAGCTAATCTGTCTCACCCAATCTAGAGTTATCAATCACGTTAGCCTTATGGGTTTTTGTGAGACAGGTTTTAGTAGACAGAATTATTTTGAAAAATTTATTTTTGAAAAAGAGTGTTTGAATCTACAATTAACTGAAAAATTTGTGTTAGATTCGAATATGACAAAGAATAATTTGAATTTGAATTTCAAAAATTGGCTTCCAGGTCTTGGCGAGGCACTAGGCCTTCTTTGGTCGTAGCCTTATTGGATCATCAACTCTTTCCTTAACAAAGTCTTTTAATGAAATTTCATTTTCAAAATTACTTTTTAAAAAATTCTGGTCTAACTAGTTTAGGTCTTGGATCGGTAGCTTCGGCTAGTTCCACCAGTCTAAAGAGACCAAGTAATGTATACTTGACCTTATTAGAAGAGGTTTCCCTAACGTACTATTATCTCACCGTCACCCAATACTATGTTGTTCAAATTTCAATTAATTGGTTTGGTCCTTAATCTAACAGTCCTAGGTCTAAGCATGGTAAATTATAGAAAATAAATAGACAAGCAATCATGCAATTTAAAACAAGAAAAGAAATTCATCTAACTATGAAAATTGTTTTTAACTTGGCTCCCCCTGGACTAAAGCCACAATAATGGTTCGACAAGATGTGAATCATGTCCTTGGGGATCAATACTGATTTGATCCAGTTGGTTTGTTCAGGCACAGTTTGGGTACCCATGCCTGAATTTTAGGTCTAGACTGATTCAGTACAGCATAGTATGACCTTTTCTTACCTTGGTTCGATAGCCTAACCCAGATCGATTTAGAACCGACTTCTGTTTTTCAAGGATTATGTCAAGACCCTTGGAACCAGAAGTGAATCGTTCTAATGCTGCTCTAAGGTCCTTGACTTGAGTTTTCAAGGAGAGTTCTCTTTCTCAAGTTTTTCAACTTGAGTAGAGGTTCCTTCTTGAACCTTCTCAGTTAAGGATCTAGAGTCAGCTCCCTCTTTCAGGAGTTTTACTTCCTGACGGAGGGACTCGACTCGGATTTTGGCTTCGCCAAGTCGCGAGAAAGGTAAGCAATTAATTCAGTTAATTGAATTCTAGTAAATCCACTTACAGTGATTTCGCCGTCCTCTGAAAATGTAAGCTTTCCGTCGTCCGGCTCCGATTCTGATTCGGTCTCGATTTCTTCCGAGGTGGTTAGTGCAAGCAGGTTCGACTGTGGGGCCTCTTCTTCTTCTTCAGACGAAGATTCGACCCACGTTGCCTGAAGGGCCTTCTTCTTTCTTGTCTTCTTCGTTTCCTTCATATTGGGGCATTCCGTCTTGTAGTGACCCTTCTTTTTGCATTCGTAACAGGTCACATTTGGTTTGGTCTTTTCATTTGAAGGTTCAGCTGGTTCTTCCTTCTTTCGACTGGCTTTTCTTCTGTTGGACTGATTCTTCAATTCCTTGTAGTAGTTTCGGGCAAGTCAGACCAGCTTGGGTCGATCTCCTTCGCTGTCTTCTGAGTCAGAGTCTGAATCAGACTCGGGTGCAGGTTGAGGCTTCTTCTTGGTTATCTTTCCAATTTTACCTGCAACAAAAGCGATGCCTTTCTCGGCCAGGGTGCAGTTAGTCTGCTCATGCAATTCTAGTTTAAAAAATAACTCATCTAATTTAATTTTAGATAAATCCCTTGAAACTTTGTACGCATCTACCATAGATGCCCACAAAGTGTTTCTCGGGAAAGCGTTAAGAGCATACCTGATCAGGTCACGGTTTTCTACCTTGTGACCGATTGTGTGTAGACCGTTCATTAGCTCCTGAATTCTGGCATGGAGCTGAGCTGCAGATTCGCTGTCGTTCATCTTGATTGTATATAGCTTGTTCAGTAGTAGGTCCCTCTTGTTGATTCGGGTGTCGGAGGTTCCTTCGTGCAACTCAATTAGCTTACCCCAGAGTTCCTTTGCACTGTTGAATGGACCCACCCAGTTCAGCTCTTCTTTGGTTAGGCCGCATTGGAGTGTTTGGGTTGCTTTAGCATCGGCTTCAATTTTCCTTTTTAGGGTGGTATCCCACTCGGTGTAGGATTGTGGCACTCCGTCAGCATTTTTAGGGATTTCCAGACCAGACTGGATTATTATCCACATGTCCACCTGAGTTTTCAGGTGGACTTCCATCCGACTTTTCCAGTAGGAGAAATCCTCCCCACTGAAAAGTGGTGGTCGGGCGGTACTGAAGCCCTCTTGCATGGCCATTTAGGAATTATTCTGAAATAAAGATAACGAAAAAAATGTCCCAAGACTTGGTCTTGGATTAGCAGTGCGGGAAAAAGATAAAATAATTTTATCGAGTGGTGTTGCACCAACCTCGATTAACGATAAAAATTCGATAAAAAAATAAAAAATTATTTCGTAAAAATCCGAAAAACTCTCAAATTGGTGGTTGCACCAAATTTGAGCTTCCCCGCTCTGATACAACTTGTTGGATCGAGAAAACACGATAGAGGGGGGGTGAATATCGTGAAACCGTTTCGGATTAGAAGAAAGAGAATGTGCAGCGGAAATTAAAAATAAACGCACAGAACTCAAGGATTTTTACTTGGTTCGGAGTCGCGGTCGGCTCCTACTCCAAGACCCATGGTCCTTGACCGTTTACTGCGGGCAATTCTATAATGCGCAATGTTTTACAAAGAATTGTACAATTATAGTGCAGTAAAAAGAACAAGTTTCCTCTTCGTTATCGACGCCCGGTGTGGATCGTACTTCGGTGCGGAGGGTCGTCGTCGGCGCTTAGAATCTCGAGATCGAAGGTTTCTGGAGCAGAGCGCTTAAGGCGAAGAGCGTTGAGGCATTAGAAAAATTGTTGTTGAAGCCTTGGGGGTCGAGCCCCTTTTATAGCCCTCCTGGGGGCGCCCGGGACGTTGGGGACGCCTGACACGTACCTTCAGATCCGAGAACACTAATCCGAAGCTCGGTCAGAGCTTATCCCTCCAGAATCGGGCTTGGAGCTCACGGGGGCACCCGGGACACTGGGGGCGCCCCGGTTGACTTGGTCTGCTGGCTTCTCGGCTGAATTCACTTCAATCGCTTCGTTGGCTTGGACCCAGGGCGCCTGAGGCATCCAGGGCGCCCAGGACACTCAGGGCGCCCGGGAGCTTGAGGGCGCCTGGCCCAGTGAGCTTCCGAAGCAATCTTTGATCAACTGCTTGTTTGGCTTTGACCTTGGGCGCCTGGGACCTCCCGGGCGCCTAGCCCAGTTGCTGCCCCTCTCCTTTGGGGCGTTCTGAGCTGCAGAAACACGTTCCTTTGGTCCCTGCATCCAAGGTTAGTTCCACAACGAACAAGGCAATAAAATATTAGGTTTATACAGCCTTAGTTGTCTTGGTTCTGACTTTGGGTCTCCCAAATGGAACCCTAGGTCGAACCGACGCCTACTGTTCCCTCGACGGGGAACACATCCTCACCTACTCCTCTCAGGAGAATTTACCTTTTGCCAACCGGCTCCTCCGATTGGACTTTTGCCCAGCAATCCTTCGCCAGGTGCCTAGCAGCCCTTCGCCAGGTCTTTGGTACCAAGCAGTCCTTCGTCCGGTGCCTAGAAGTCCTTCGCTAGGGCTTCGGTACCAAGCAGTCCTTCGCCAGGTGCCTAGCAGTCCCTCGCCAGGTCTTAGACTCTCAGCAGCCCTTTGGTAGGTGCCCAGCAGCCCTTCGCCAGGTCTTAGGGTTTCGATGCCTAGCAGTCCTTCGCTAGGTGCCTAGCAGTCCTTCGCTAGGACTTCTTTCTGCACACTCAAGTAACATATTATATTAAAATAACATCTTAACTTTTGAACCCTTTGCCATTATCAATACCCAGGTTCGACTTGGGTGATGTCTGCAGCAACACAGGGCAGGTCCTTGAGCACCCCCTTGCCGCGAGGAGCAGTCGGAGGGTCGATTGGGGGAGCCGGAGCATCAACGACGGGAGCAGTGGCCTCAACGGCGGAGGTGGAAGCTCCTTCCCGAACTCTCGGAGTCCGTGCAACCGCATCCTCGGAGGCAGCAGAGCGTAACAACTCCTGAGATGGACCCTTCCTCAACCTCTTCAGGGGGTGATCCCCCCAGGATAGACGCTCCCGCTATCTCTTCTCGGGCGTGAGGGTCTTTGAAGGTGCAATAGATGGAGGGGGTGCAGCTTCTCCCTCTGGGGCCTCGGTAGTAGGAGCAGTCGAATCCCCTTCGAGGTCCGTTGGAACTCTGACGCACCGATATCTCAGGGGGCCTCTGGGGAGTCTCGGTCTGTGGTGGGCTCCTCCCCACCCTCACAACCCTCAGTGGAGATTCCCGTAGGAGCAGAAGATGCTAAACCTGGGACCAGTGCCTGTTCGTTGGTCTGGTCCCACTTCAGGAGTTGATTCATCACTTGGGAGAACATGATGTCGCCTACAAAGTAAAGACAAAACGACATCAGTCAGTATTAACCAGGACGCGTACCAAGAAAAAAGTAACTTACGAAGATGGGAGCTAAGGCATGTGACTCTCGGGCTTAGTTCAGCCCGATAAAGTAGCTCCTCACATTGCACCAGTTGGAGCCCGTGGAACTCCATCCTGGCCAGTATACCTCTAGCCCTCTGATAGCCCTCATCCTGCTGGAAATCGCCGAGATTGGGACCGGGGGCAAACTGGCTGTCCAGTGGATAAGACTAAAGGGACGCTCAGGAAGCTAAATATAGAAGAACAGTTCCTTCCACCCCTTGTGGGAGGAAGGAAGACCCCCCAAAAACCTATGACCGAAGCAAGCGGTAAAGATAAATGCCCCCCGGGACCCGACAGGAACAAAAAAGAAATGAAAGAATCGGGAGGTCAGGGGAATGTCGATGAGTTTGAAGACTACAATAGCTTCGCCCATCTGGGCAAAGACATTCGGGGCCATCTGTTGCAGAGGGATACCAAAGTATTTACTCACATTCATGTAGAATGGTGGGATAGGGAAGCGAAGTCCTAATTCTACCTGCCCCAGGAAGAAGGTATAAAAATCCTTACTAGTCGTTACGGGGGGATGACATGGGGTATGGACTCTCACCTCCCAGTCTTTTGGGATACCATACTTCTGACCGGCGGCCTAGAGGGATTCCAACTTAACCCGAGAAGAGATGGTATCGTACCATTCCGTATGGAATCCTAGGTCTTTCAGGGAGGGCTCGTCGTCGCCTAGGGTTTTCTTCTTCTCCATCGGACTCAGGGAAATGGGGGAGGAAAAAACAGAAGGAGACTTACCCTTGCGAAAGGGGCGTCGCGACAAGAAGAATAACCAGAGAAGGAAGAGACTTGAAGATAGATAGGGTAAGGAGATGGCAGGGCACTGATTGCACCCGCTTTTATACGGCGAAGCCGCACCGCTATAAGCAATAAGGGAGCGGCACGTCAAGGATGCTGATTGCTCCTCTCGAGGAGCCACTAGCTCTTATTGCTGTCGCTTCGTATGACCCACGGCCAGCATCGGTAAAAGTTCACCACACCAAAGGGGAGGAACCACGTGGTGAAATTACATTCGGGAGGCAACAGAATTGTCATTGTAAAGACCCCAGGTATTTATAAGGGGCCCAAGATAGCCATCAGAGCGCCGCCGCATAACTCACGAGAATGCGGGACATATTCAAAAAAAACAAAAAACAAAAAACAAAAACCACCCGGAGCCCTGGGTGGCACAGGCTATATCTGGGGGCCTCAAGGGCCGTCAATGAAGTAGTAAAAGACGAAGAGACTGTTGAGGCAATCTGTGATCCGGAGTGATCATGAGTTTTGATGTTTGGGCAAAGGGTTTAAGTTAGGTTTACCCGTGTGTTCTTATATGTGTATGTTGAGTGTGCAGGTTGTACAGGTTACACATATGGACTTGACTGGACAGCCTCGGTATGGTGAAGGGTGGCATGGAGACAAGTTGGAGGCTTGTGTGCACCCGAGGGACCTTGGAGAGCAGGGATGATGAGCTGAGGGGCGCAGACTTTGAGACATGTGTGAAGGATGGCATGGAGGCAAGCTGGAGGCTTGCGTGCATCCGAGGACGGGAGTCGAAGATGAAGAGGGCGCGAAGGCAATAGTCGAGGCTGCGGATAAGGAGTCAGTCGAGTCGTGAGGGTACAAGTGTTGTGTGATTGTACTCGGAAAATCCTAGGGTTTGAGTGCGGAGTGGAATGTACTTAGGAAGGGTAAGCTTAGGTGGGTGAGTAGGGCAGTTGACTACCGACTGATAAAACTCACAGAAGGGTAGGTGACTGGTGAGTTGGCTGAGAATTCGAACGTTGGGGTGCAACGGTCGAATTTTAGTGGCACCAGTCGACTGCCCTGGGGGCAGTCGACTGGTAGCGAGGGTTTCAGCCCGAGCCTATTTAAAGAGGACTTCTGGTGGCTGAGATTCTCGACGAAACTTGCTTGGGTAAAGTGAGTTAGTAGTCTTTTGTGCCCAGATATTGTCAAAGTGATTGTGGCGAGGTTTCTCCACCCACAAGGAGCGACGAGGGCTAGCCGGAGGTTATCCGGGGATTGATCCACCGACGGATTCTTGGATTAGTCACCCGGCCAGGGTGGATACCAAGTAAATCAGGTTGTTAGCATTGTTCTTCACTGTTAGTTTGTTTTTATTATATATTCCGCTGTGCAACTAACCGTGTAGGAAGAAAGGGGTTCGAAAGTCACTATTCACCCCCTCTAGCAACGCTTTTCGATCTATCAGAGACCACCTAGACCCAGCTTCTTCATCGCAGCACTAGTCCGATCAGTCAGCCACACTTCCTTCGATCAGACTTGAAGGAGGGACTTGTGATGGGTTGAATAGCCCAGAGCGGGCACGAGGGATGAAGAAGCTACATGGCGCAATACGACAAGTATGAGCTACTCTTCATCGACCCCCAGAGCCCCCTCGGGACACTTACCCTGGAAAAGCAAGCAAAAACCCCCTCCCGGGGTCACCCCGGGAAGTCGGGGCCTAAGACCACCTCGGGGAGGCGGAGCGCTCTCAGAAGACCCCGAGATCACCTCGGGGAAGCGGAGCCCAATCCATCTTCGACTTTGAATAACGGACCCACTATTTGCGGCTCCGTGGATAAGGATCATCAATAATCACTGGCGGGTCAGGACCCGTAATCCACGACCATTATCTCCCTCATCCTTACAACGGATTAGATTTAATGACTACGATGGCCGTTACAAAGGTGATCCTATAACCGAAGATGGGGGGAACGTGACGAAGAGGGTGGAGACACGTACGACCACTGCCGCAGGTATAAACAATACTCCAACCCCTTCGGCGAGGGGGTTAAGCATTCTCTACTATTCGTACTTTCTTTCTTGTTTTACACTTTTCTCCATCTCCATCGAGACACTGACTTGAGCGTCGGAGTGGGTTCCGCCGGACAACCTCCGGCGTCTTCCCCTAACGCTCGTGTTGTTCTCGCAGGGTGCGATGTTCCTCTCCTCCCTTCGGCATCCATGTGGGCTGAACTTCGGTAACGTACCGTCGACGTCGATTCCTTCCGGAACAATAATAATAATAATAATAATAATAATAATAACTTATTTAGAGACAACAACTTAGAGTTGGAAGTACCCATCTATTTGGGTGAGATTAGATCTCTAAAATTGATTGGTATAATTTATTTGAGGTACTCTCTCCCACAATGGGCGGGATTAGATGATGACACCCATGATTTTTTTTTCTTTGAGGTATTTGATTTCTTTTTTTTTTGAGATATTTAATTTATCTTACATATTATTTTTCAAATAATACAAAATGTTGTTCTACTTATCTATAAATAATTTTTTAATAAAGTTCATAATTTTTCAATAATTTATATCGGTTGAAGTTCTTTTTAATTCAAATTGTATGTTTTTTAAACATATTTGGGTTCCTTTTTTTTATCTATGTTCGCCATCACCATCTTTTGTGCATTTGAACCAATCAACAGTCATCGAAACGAGTTCATATGTCATACTTAGCTACACTTAGATACCTCTAAAGGCAATCAAGAAAGATCCTTTATTTGAATGGTCCCTCCTTCATTAGTCCCTATCTCTTGTCATCAATAACTTAATTATGGTGTATGGACCTCAAAAAAATGGATTGAAGAGGACAATAGGAATGGCAAGTGCCCATCAATAAAACGACTTCATATATCTATCAATGAGGTTCATCATGACCTTTTGTCAACAAACTTTAGCTCCAAGCTAAATAGCATTGTCCAACAATGCCTTGTTTGTAATTTGTCAGATTGTAATTGTTTTTTTCCCTTATTTTTTGAATTCTATAATTTCATTAGATTGCTCGTAATGTAGTCAAATTTAATCGGATCCAATTAATGGCGATATGATTTTGTTTACCTTACGCATCTTTTGGCTTCCTTGTCATGCAAGTCAAATGTCAAATATCTCATACTGTGTTTATCTCAACAATAACAGTAAAAAATGATTATGTTTATCCTTGATGCATTTTATAATCTATTTTTAAATTTTATGAAGAGAAATAAATCATCGAAATATTTTATAATTGACTGTCAAATGACCAGAGGTAATCATTTTAATATCTCTACAAGAACTAAAACAAGATTGAACAGCAACTTTATTTGTATATTTAATATTAATTGCACTGATCCTCCTTCATGATTGACTCAGATTGAGCCTCCAACTCTTAGGCATACCTGAATTGATATCCAAACTTATATCAATGGATAAGGGTTTGAGTCGTAGCTGTGGCTAATTAACTCTCTTATTTAGGGGGTCGTTCAATAACTGATTTACCTCCTTTCATCCTATTGTGAGGTCGACGATAAGAGGCGCTTGACATGAACGTTATCACATTTTTGCATCAGATTGAACCATCTGTTAGGATGTATACTAAAAGTCTTACTTTTGTATAAGACATCTACATTTTGAAAGAGAATCACAAGATCACTGTTTGCATGTTTATATTAGTATGTGCATATTGTCCAATACTTTACACTGTAGATAACATGATGTGTGGTGTCGCACAGAAGATCATGTTATCAGTCCCTTGTAAAGTATAAGTAGAGGCTCACAACCGAGATAGATTTGGACAAACCATCTGGATGGTTGTAGTGTAATTTAGTGTTGGTTTATCTTAACCAAAGAATTACACTAGTGCACTTTGAGTGCATTGAGCATGACCGATATAAAGGTGATTCAACTTATTCTGTCTATATAGTTGAATCGAACCTTAGATATTTTGGAGTACATGCTCTGAATCCCGATATAATAACGGGCACATGTACTTAATATTTATTTCTTTGATTTACCAATGGGCGAGATTTATTCTGTTAAATCGATAGGCCCGGTAAGTTGGAAATAATATTATTTACATGGTGTGCCATTGATTATAGACGGAAATCGTGTCCTGGTGAGTCGGATTGATGATGCCCCCTTGATGAGCTCATAAGGTTCATCATGTTAAATCCTGCAGGTGCACTTGGTCCGACATGATGATAAGGATGAGTGGTACTAATCAAGGAGTTAGATGTTGATTAATTAAAATTGTCAGTAATTTAAATTAATCAACGGACATTCGATATCTTAAACACGGGGAGATACTTGTACTCATAATAGGTGGAGCTCATATTTAAATATGGGGGTTGGTGAGGTAGATCAATGAGGATCCATTAGTGGAATGGATCTTTATTAATGGATCGGCCTTGATCCATTAGGTGGCCAAGACCCAACTCCTCCTCATGGTCCCTATTGTAACCTATAAATACCCCATGGTGTCATGAAACCAAGGCATCCAATTAACCTGGAAAAGTCTCTCTCTATTCTCTCCACTCATCCTCTCTCTCCTAGAGTTCCTAGTGGCCGGCGCCTAAGGGAAGCAAGAGGTGGCGCAAGGGGTTAGGGAAGGAAGAAGACTTGTTCTTTCTTCCTCTTCTCTTCATCCTCTTTTCCTCTTCTTCCCTAGAAGACACGGCAGCAAGGTTAGAGAAGAGGTGGAGCTCGCCGGCGGTGCAATTTGTGTTGCTTGGCGCCGGCGGCAGTTGAGGAGGAGAAAGTTTGTGGTTAGGGATCTTCTTCATCTCCTTTCTCTCTTCTTTCCTTTGGTCGGCGTTTCCATGAAGATGGAATAGGGGTCGGCGGTGCAAGGTAGAAGAAGAGAGGTCGTCGGCGGTCCACTTCTTGGTGAGGTGTTGGACGGCGCAAGGGAGTAGCGGGAAGAAGAGCCTAGGGTTAATATCTTCTTTCTTTTTTCACTTCTTCTTGTTCTCCATCTTCTCTTGGTGGAGACACAAGCAAGAGAAGGTGGTGTTCATCTCTTGGTGGCCGGCGGCGACTTCCTTGGAAGTTATGGCTCCGGCGGGTTCAAGGGAGGAAGAAGAAGACACCTTATATGTTCCCTAGGGTTTCGACCAAGCTTGGGTGGAGAAGAATGTGCCTTGGTGACTACGGTTCTTGGTAGATCGTCGCCCACACGTCGTCCAAGAAGGGAGGGTCATAAAATGGAAGATCGTGAGGTAAAAGGAAAGGTATAACCTTCTCTTTGGCTCCTTGTTTTCTATCATTTCATGTGATTAATTAATTATCATTGCTTGTTAATTATTTGATAATTAATCATGATAATTAATTATCTTGGACACCGATGATAAACACAAAAATCGACGATCCGCTTGTCGTCTTTTCCGCGACTAATTGGTTAGGCGAGTTACAAGGATTGAACAACAAGTTTGGTCAAATAGTAACTCGAATCAATTAGTACGACAACGAGACAGTCGTTTGGGAAATAGGTCTCCATTCGGATTAAAAATTTTAATCCGTGGACATGGAGAGGTTTCCCATGAGCGACCCGGTATTCGCCTTGGAAACCCGCAACTAACAATTGGTATCAAAGCTGAGGTTTCCGGATTTGTGTGTTTTGGATTCGGTTACATTTTGCACTTTATCATGTATTTTATTTTGCCGGATAATAGTAGGATGTGTGTAGGTAAACTCTTTAGTTGCAGGCACGAGATTCCAACTATTATGGCTAAAATAATGTTTGTATGTGATTGGTTGTGCATGGTTGTAATATTTGAATCCTCGGGGTTGACGAGGCTAAATTTGTATTTGATTTTTGTAATTAAATACGTTACATGTTTAGCCGCGCTTTTTTATTTACTTTCGATCTAGATTTGATGTACACTCCTTTGTGGAGTATAAGATCGATGGATGTAAATAAATAGCATTTTATCTCGTCTTGGAGATCCCTTCAATGGTGGCTTGCGCATGGTGTAGGGAGGAGCAGACGAGATGACGACACGACTGGAGGCACATTGAAGACTAAAGCCATGATAGTTGGAAAAATTAGATTTTTCTTGTTTATTGCTTTTAGTTTATGTGCTTGTTGTATTTGTATAAAAATTCCTCATTATAAATAACTAAATGGGAGAGGGACCCTAAGGGTCCCATGACCTCCATTACTAATTTGACAAGTGATGCGAACAAGCTTGCGCGTCGGCTCTGAGTGTCTTCCTCCCCATCGGATGGGCTTGTTCTGCGGATCACTGGGTCAGACATGATTATATAAAATTATTTAGGAGCGTGTGATTTTCTCCATCGGACGACACATAATCCGAGATAATTTTCTTAGTATCGTGTAATGGTAAACACTTAGATGCAAATAATAGTATCCTCCCCATCGGAGTCACTGCTATTATTTGTAGGGTCGAAGAGGACCAACTATTAATTTTATTTGTCAAAACGTTAGGTTGACAAGATAATAAAATTAATGGGTAAAACCTCCTCTTACAAATATAGAATTCGTATACGTCCACACTATCATGGCATGCGAAATTCTCGGTGTTTGAGGTGTTGGTTGATTTTAAAATTTATTATTTGAGGAATCAATATTTTTTGAAATCTAAATTGTGTGATCGTTGAGATTCTCAGGAAAATTTTCAAAATGACATTTAACCCACTAGCTATGATACTTAAAGAAAACAAACTTACGGGCCCTAATTACATTGACGGAAACGGAACCTGGACATTGTCCTAATTACTGAAGAGTACAAGTTTGTACTGTTCGAGTTTTGTTCGGAAAAACCTAGCGAGAATTCTGATAAAGAGGAGAAGGAACGTTATAAGAAGTGGATCAAAGCAGATGAGATGGCGTGGTGTTACATATTGGTATCTATGTCAAATGTATTGCAACATCAGCATCAGACTTTTTCCACTGCTTATGACATGATGTTCAATCTCAAAGAACTCTTTGGACATCAGAATTGGGCCGCTAGGCAGGAAGCAATGAGGAACTTGATGATGACTACCATGGTTGAAGAGACACCCGTGAGGGATCATGCCCTTAAGATGATGGCACATCTCAATGAGATGGAAGTCCTTGGAGCGGAGATTGATGGGGAAACCCAGGTCGATATCATTCTCCAGTCTCTGCCTAGGAGTTTTGAGCAGTTTCGTCTGAACTACAATATGAACAAACGTACATATTCGTTGGCGGAACTTCTGACAGAACTCCAGGCGGCAGAGGGGCTTTTTCGTCAGAGTGCTCATGCTTTGGTTGCCCAAAAGGTTTCTACTTCTATGCCGAAAAGCAAGAAGAAGAAGAAACAAGGTGGGGCAAAGAAGGCGGCAGGATCTCAGGGACCTCGTGCTGGCGTGAAGAAGCCGAAAGGTAAGTGCTTCACTTGCAAGCAGACTGGACACTGGAAGGTGAACTGTCCCCGTCGTCAAGATAAAGGTATATCTTTTCTTTAGTTGTTGAAACATGCTTAGCGGTGTTATCTACCGGTACCTGGTGTGTAGATACGGGAGCCACTGATCATGTCTGCAATTCTTTGCAGGGGTTCTAGGAAACCTGACGACTAGCTGATGGAGAGATTACCGTCTACATGGGCAATGCTACGGAGGTGGCGGCTATTGCAGTGGTAGACGTTTATTTATCATTTGATAGAAATAAAATTTTGGTTTTAAGAAATTGCCTTTATGTACCTTCTTTTAGAAAGAACCTTGTTTCGATTTCTAAAATAATAAAGGATGGGTATTCTATTTCTTTTAATGACCGTGTTGTTATAAAAAGGAATAGAGAGATTATCTGTTCAGGTAAATTGGTTGCAATTTGTATACTTTAGAACCAAAATCTTCCACAATGCAAATAGAAGTAAATAACTCATCATCTAACCAAAATAAGATAAAGGAACCTTCGAAGATGAACCAAACATATCTTTGGCATCTAAGACTTGGTCATATTAACCTTAGTAGGATTCAAAGCTTGATAGCCAATGGGCCCTTGGGTTCATTGGTGGTGGAAGACTTCCCAACCAGTGAATCTTGCTTGGAAGGTAAGATGACCAAGAGGCCTTTCAAGGCCAAGGGGTATAGGGCCAAAGATGTATTAGAGTTGGTTCAATCTGATTTGTGTGGTCCTATGTCTATCCAGGCTAGAAGTGGCTTTGAATACTTCGTCTCCTTTATAGACGATTATTCAAGGTATGGATACATTTACCTGATGCGCCGCAAGTCTGAATGTTTTGATAAGTTCAAAGAATTTAAGGCTGACGTGGAGAAACATCAAGGTAAAAGTATCAAGACATTACGATCAAATCGTGGTGGCGAGTACCTCTTGGGAGAGTTTAGGACTTACTTATCAGAGGTTGGGATTCAATCCCAATTGTCTGCACCCGATACGCCCCAACAGAATGGTGTAGCAGAGCGAAGGAATATGACTCTTATGGAGATGGTTAGATCGATGATGAGCTACTCCGAGTTGCCTAATTCGTTCTAGGGATATGCTTTGGAAATGACAGTGTACATTATGAACTTAGTTCCATTTAAGTCAGTACCCTTTACTACCACAGAATTGTGGACTAGGTGAAAGCCTAGTCTTAGACATATTCAGATTTGGGAGAGTCCAGCACATGTGCTGAAGGGAGATACTGATAAGTTGGAATCTCGTACAGAAGTGCGCTTGTTCATAGACTATCCTAGAGGGACGAAAGGTGGTTTGTTCTATAGTTCTAAGGATCAGAGGGTAATCGTTAGCACGAATGCCCGATTCTTAGAGGAAGACTATGTGATGAACCACAAGCCCATGAGTAAAATTATTCTTGAGGAATTAGGAGGGGACGTTCCGACCTTAGTACCAACAGTACAGGAAGGCATACCATAAGTCACTACACCGCGTGTCACAGAAGATACACAGGTGGTACCTCGTCGTAGTGGGAGGGTTGTTAGACAACCTGAAAGATTCATGTTCTTGGGAGAGTCATTTGACTTGGTCCCTGGCAAACGTGAACCGGATCCCTGGACCTATGATGAGACACTCCAAGATAAAGATGCGGAATCTTGGCAAAGGACAATGAATTCTGAGATAGAATCTATGGATTCTAATCATGTCTGGGAGCTAGTAGAACCACCCAATGGTGTAAAAGCCATTGGATGTAAGTGGGTCTACAAGAGAAAGAGAGGATCAGACGGGAAGGTCGAGACCTTCAAAGCTAGGCTTGTTGTGAAAGGGTATACTCAGAAAGAAAGTATCGATTATGAGGAGACCTTTTCGCCGGTAGTCATGCTTAAGTCTATCTGGATTCTCTTATCTATTGTTGCTCATATGAATTATGAGGTATGGCAGATGGACGTTAAGACAGCTTTCCTTAACGGAAATCTTGAGGAGACCATCTACATGAAACAACCAGAGGGATTCATTGCGAAGGGCAAAGAGCATCTTGTGTGTAAGCTTAATCGGTCCATTTATGGATTGAAGCAAGCTTCACGATCTTGGAATATCCGCTTTGATTAGGTAATCCAGTCATATGGATTTATTCAATGTCCGGATGAGTCATGTGTATACAAGAGATGTGACGGAAATGTAGTGGTATTTCTTGTACTATACGTAGATGATATTTTGCTCATTGGCAACAATGTCAAAGTATTATCAAACGTAAGGGTATGGTTGTCCAAACAGTTTGATATGAAGGATTTGGGAGAAGCAGGACACATCCTTGGGATCAAGGTTATAAGGGATCGCCAGAAAAGGATGTTGTGCTTATCTCAAGCTTCATACATAGACACTGTCCTATCTCGTTTTAGCATGGAAAACTCCAAGAAAGGTTTTAAACCTTTCAGGCATGGAGTTCCTCTATCTAAGGAGATGTGTCCTAAAACATCAAAGGAGATAGAGGAGATGAAGACGGATCCTTATGCTTCGGAAGTTGGAAGCCTCATGTATGCAATGTTGTGTACGAGACCAGATATCTGCTTTGTCGTGGGAATGATTAGTAAATATCAGAGTTGTTGGGACCGGGTGCATGCCGAGGCGGACACGTATTGTAATTGTTACATAATTACATGCAGTGGAAACAAAAGCATGAATAATTTCCTAAATTATTCTAACACATATCCTAAGCATGTAATGTGTTCACATAATCGTAATATAAAATTTTTGCAGAAAAGGAAATTACTCTAAGAATTACCTCGCGTAACTTGGAAGAAGGGACGAGATCCAACCGTTAGCGTCTCTCGGAAGCTCCACCTCTATTCGTGTCCACGCCGAGTATCGTCGGGATGACTTCGCTAAGCCACGAGTTTCGTGTTCATGAGAACTACTAGATTCTCCATGAACACGACGAAAACCGAGAGAGTAATCACATCAAAAGATTCACCACCAAGGTTGGCCGGATTCACAATTCCGGCGAGAAGGAGGAAGATGACTTGCGCCCAATCCCAAGGTGATGATGGTCGAAGAGGAAGATCGTCCCAAGGAAGAACTTCATCACCTTGGTGCTTCTCCTTGTGCTCACGGCAAGAAGAGGGAGGGGATGCCTATGGCCGGCCAAGAGAGAGGGAGAGAAGAAGAGGAGAGAACCCAAGCAATTCTTGGATGGATCATCTTCCATGGCACCCCTTGGGTCCTTTATATAGGGAGAGGTTTCTTAATTCCCAAGCAAACCACTCCTTAATTATGGAATAATTTCTCAATCAATCCATAATCAAGGCTCTCATGATCAAGCTTCTTCTTATTGATTATGGAATAATTTCTCAATCAATCCATAATCAAGGCTCTCTTTCTTTTGGCATGATTATATAAAATTTATAAAACAAACCAACCATTGGTTCATTATATAAAATTTTATAAAATAAACCAACCATTGGTTCATTATATAAATTTTATTAAACAAACCAACTCATGGTTCATTATATAAAAATTTATATAAAATTTATATAACCTTTTATAAAATAAACTAACCTTTGGTCTATTTTATAAAACAAACCAAAATAGCCTTATCCTTATGGTGGTGGCCAGCCATGACAAGAAGAGAGGAGGCCCCCTCCATGGCCGGCCCATCTAACCCCAATTGGATCAATTCCCTTAATGAATTAAACTTATTTAATTCAACCATTAAGTCTTTAAAAGACTTAGCCATTCTATGCTTCCGATGCGTCTGAAATGAATTCAATTTTGACTATTGTTTAGACTTACCAAAAATAGTCTATCTCGATTGGAGAATCCAATTCTCAACTCGTTTTAAATCCTTCGAATTACTTGTTATGCGTGTGACCAAATAGGCTTTCAATTTATGTTGGTCGTCCATAATTAACTAATTAATTATAGAACGATCATGAGTGGCACCTAGTAGTACATCATGATCCCCAATTAATTGAAAGATCAACGGTTGACCTCAGAAATGATTCTGAAACCCTTCGGCAGCTATAATGAATCGTGCCCCATTCCCTTCACCATCTTATACCCACTTGGTTCAGGACATGGTCTATGTGTGTCAGTCCCCACTAGGCTGACTATGTCACACCTAGCCCAAGTAACGTTTCCTTGTCCTATGGATTCTAATTACTCTCATGTATTTAAGATATTCATACTCTGAACATGTCATGCTCTGGCCAGAGGCTTCGAGTAACAATCCGACGATAGGCCTCGGGTATACATCTCCTCGCAAGGAGTGGTGAATCCTTTGTAGGCTGTTCAAACATCTTCGGGCACTTCGGCTTATACCCAATCATCCTGGGTCCACACCTCCTTGGAGATGCTTGCTTAAGATGTCAAAGTATAAGTCTCCATGACCAAGATGACTTGAACACCGCAAGTCAAAGGAACATCGCACTTAAGCTGCAGTAAGAACTTCACTGACATATCTATATGTAGACTACCATATGAAGTTTTACAGCCAGTCACTCCAATGAACTAGTTCCCTTAACTAGCATTCATGTTTATCTCCGGACATCCCAATGTCACCAGCCAGTGAGAATCAGCTGATTAGAGAATAACCCATGCTAGTCTCAACAGAATTGATAGTGTCCGTATTTATCAATTCATCGACTAGGGACAATTTCAATACTTCACAATTGCACATGTAGAGATAATCACTAGTTGTGAATTCATCACAAATTCTCTCATGCTGTGAATTGTATTGCGGGCATTCAGTAAATGAGTTTATAATCTCAATCAAATACACAAAACATGTATACTCAAATAGTGAATATTCATTTATTAAAATAAATGATTACAATCATAAGGCGATTTCCTAAGGACACTTCTCTCATATCAATAACAAACTCCCACTTGGCCTAATGCCAATCGCTACGGTACCCAATACCACAGGCTCTAACATGACCCTCAAACTTGCTTTGAGGCAAGGCCTTAGTTAAAGGATCCGCTAAATTCCTTTCAGTGGGAATTTTCTCAATTTGTATATCATTCCTACTTATAATCTCTCTGATCAGATGATAGCGGTGAAGCACATATTTGGATCGTTGATGAGACCTTGGTTCCTTTGCTTGTGCAATAGCTCCATTGTTGTCGCAGTAAACCGGTATTGCTTCATCAATGGTTGGAACCACACCAAGTTTTGAGACAAACTTCTTGATCCAGACTGCTTCCTTTGCTGCTTCCGAAGCTGCAATATATTCCGCTTCCGTGGTAGAATCCGCTACGGTGTCTTGCTTGAAACTTTTCCAACTTATTGCGCCTCCATGTAAAAGAAATACATATCCGGACTGAGATTTGGAGTCATCCTTATCTGTCTGGAAATTGACATCTGTATACCCACGTATTACCATATCACCTTCTCCATATATTAGGAACACATCCTTAGTTCTTCTTAAGTACTTGAGGATTGTCTTGACAGCCGCCCAATGATCCATTCCTGGATCAGACTGGTATCTGCTTGTGACGCTCAGAGCATATGATACATCGGGCCTAGTACATAACATAGCCTACATGATAGATCCTATCGCGGATGCATAAGGAATCTTATTCATGCAAATCCTCTCGTCTTCTGTGCGCGGACACATAGACTTTGAAAGGTTGATCCCATGCATGATGGGAAGGTAACCTTTCTTGGATTCCGACATGCTAAACCTTTCTAGCACTCGGTCTATATATGTAGACTGCGAAAGACCAAGCAACCATTTTGATCTATCTCTATAGATTCTAATCCCAAGGATATACGTTGCTTCTCCCAGGTCTTTCATGGAGAAAGTTTTGGACAACCAAATTTTAACTGACTGAAAGACTGATATATCGTTTCCTATAAGTAAAATGTCATCGACATATAACACTAGGAATACGACTGCACTCCCACTAACCTTCTTGTATACATAAGATTCGTCAGGATTTTGTGAGAAATCAAACTCTTTGATTGTCTCATCAAAACGGATGTTCCAGCTCCTGAATGCTTACTTTAGTCCATATATGGATCGTCGAAGCTTGCATACTTTTGTTTTATTAACCGATGTGAAACCTTCAGGTTGTATCATGTATACATCCTCAAGCAGGTTTCCATTAAGGAAAGTTATTTTCACATCCATTTGTCATATCTTATAATCATAATGAGCTGCTATGGCCAGGAGCATCCGAATGGATTTAAGCATAGCTACTGGCGAATAGGTTTCATCATAATCAATTCCTTGTTTCTGACGATATCCTTTTGCCACTAATCTAGCCTTAAAGGTAACAATATTACCTTCCATGTCGGGTTTCTTCTTGAAAACCCACTTGCACCCTATGGGCTTAATCCCTTCAAGCGGGTTAACCAAGTCCCATACTTGATTTTCGTACATGGAATCCATTTCCGACTTCATGGCTTTAAGCCATTTATCCCTTTCTGAATTTATCAGAACTTCTTCATAACTGATAGGTTCGTCATTGTTAATGAGTAACACGTCGTTCGATTCACTTATGAGAAATTCGTATCTCTCTGGAATATTGTGTATCCTATCAGACCTACGAAGAAGTGGTATTGTTTTAGGTTCAACTGATAGCTCATCATTATGAGTTATTGGTTGTGGGTCTAGACTAGGTGTCTCTGTAATGTCTATTGGAGTTTCTTGAACATCTTCAAGTTCAATGCTACTCCCACTGTTTTCTTGTAAAAGAAATTCTTTTTCCAGAAATACAGCATGCCTTAAAACAAACACCTTTTATTCTAAGGGATGATAGAATTGTTAACCCTTTGTTTCCTTACGGTATCCAATAAATAGATATTTATCAGACTTAGCATCCAATTTATCTGATACAGTCCGCTTTTTACATAAGCAGGACAACCCCATATTTTAAGGTGAGTTAAATGAGGTTTCTTTCTATTCCACGTCTCATATGGAGTAGTAGAGACTACCTTGGTCGGGACTCTGTTTAGTAAGTAAATAGCTGTCTTAAGCGCATAGCCCCAAAAGGATTTTGGAAGAGTTGCATGATTCATCATAGATCTAACCATGTCCATCAATGTTCGGTTACGCCTTTCAAGTACACCATTATGCTGTGGTGTATATGGCGGAGTCCATTGAGACAATATCCCATTGTCCCTAAGATAATCTTGAAACTCTTGACTCAAGTATTCACCACCCCGATCGGATCGAAGTATCTTAATACTTTTGCCAAGCTGTTTCTCTACTTCACTTCTAAACTCTTTGAATTTCTCAAAAGCTTCAGATTTGTGTTTCATTAAGAACACATACCCGAATCGTGAGTGATCATCGATAAAGGGAATGAAGTAGTTATAACCTCCTTGTGCAAGAGTTGACATTGGTCCACATACATCAGTATGTATTAGACCAAGCAATTCTCCCACTGGTTTACCTTTTCCGAAAAAGGGTAATTTGGTCATCTTGCCTTTTAAGCATGATTCACATGTATCAAATGAACCGGGTTCAAATGATTCCAGAATTCCACATCGGTGTAATTTGGTCATGCGTTTCTTACTTACATGGCCAAGACGACAATACCACGTATAGGAGTCTATTTGATTATCTATTCAAGCACGTTTGTTGCTAACTTCGATATTGAAAACGTCACCAGATAAATCTAACGTGTAGATACCATTGTATAAAGTTCCGGTCCCATAAAGAACACCATTTAAAGTTATGTAACAGCAATTGTTACTAAAAGTTAAATGATAACCCTTTTCATTCAAGCATGAAATAGATACAATGTTCTTTATTAACGAAGGAACAAAATAACAATTATCCAATTCTAAGACAAGTCCAGTAGGGAGCTTTAGCAAATATGTTCCGATGGCAACAGCAGCAATTTTTGCTCCATTTCCAACTCGCAAATTCGTTTCTCCCTTGACGAGTCTTCTTCTATTCCTTAGCCCCTGTATGTCATTACATATATGTGAGCTACACCCAGTATCAAGTACCCAGGTGGACGAGGAAATAGAGTGGCATTCAATAATGAAGATACTTGAAGAGGATGGGGCATCGGATGCCTTCTTCTTCAAGGACTCAAGATAAACCTTGCAGTTTCTTCGCTAGTGACCCTCCTTGCCACAGTGATGGCTAGTGCCTTTTAATGCCTTTTCAGTCTTTTTGGCCTTTTTCTTCTTTCCCTTATTCTGTTCTTTGGGCTTCCTCTTAGAGCCTTTCTTTGAGGAACCAACTAATAGTACCGTCTTCTGATCCTGCTTTACAGAAGACTCTACAGTCTTCAGTAGGTTGAGCAACTCAGGAATGGTAGTCTCCAGCTTGTTCATCCGATAATTCATCACAAATTGTGAGTAACTCTTGGGCAAACAATGCAGAATTAAGTCAACACTTAGTTCGTGATCCATTGCAAATCCGAGTGTGCCTAGTCGCTCAATGTACCCCCAACATTTTCAACACAAACTGTGAGACAGAAGTGCCTTCCTGCATCTTAGAGGTGAAGAGGAGTCTGGAGACCTCGAACCTTTCGGATCTCGCCTGCTCGTCAAACATCTCATGAAGATGGAAGATGATGGTATGAGCATCCATATGCTCATGCTGCTTTTGCAGCTCAGGTACCATAGCGGCCAGCATGATGCAACTCGCAAGTTTAGAATCGGCCACATATTTTTGATTGGCCACTAACTGGTCTGGAGTTGCATCTTCTGGAGGATGGTTGGGAAGTTGTTCTTCAAGGACATAAGCAAGCTTTTCTGCCTTGAGGACTATCCTCAGGTTTCGAAGCCAGTCCATGAAGTTTGGCCCAGTTAGCTTATTGGTGTCCAAAATGGAACGCAAATTCAGAGAAGAGATGATCAAGTGATTATCCTAGAAATACAAATTGAGCTTATGTGTGAAGAATGATAAAGAATGCATCAATATACATTAATTAAATCCTATTTATTTTTCAAATTGAATAACCCTTTTTATCAATTCGGGAGATCGTAGGAACATCTCCAAATAGGTTGATATCCAACCATAGATAAGAACAACCATGGCTAGAGTCCATCAAGTTATTCTTAGCTATAAAGGTAGGTAATTATACCGATTACATATTATACATATGTAACTATCACATTATGCTATCAACTAATTGAATGTTTGCATAAATCATTGGGTTGTTAACTCATTAGCAAGTATGCAACAATATACATAACACCCAACTGCACCTCTCTTTACATCGACCTTGGCTGTGGCACAACAAATCGATGCTCCAAGCTTAAGGCTGACCCATTAATCAAGAAATAGTTTTAATATGGTTGGAGCTCATTCAACAGTTTAGTCAGGCTTGGATGTGTCCAACAACCAAAACTAAGGATTGACCTCTGACTTCAACTATATTAATCATAAACTAATTCCATGGTTTGAACATGTTGAGGTTCAAGCCGGGCATGGATGTGTCCATCAACCCAAACGAGAAACAAAACTCCGGTTCTAACCATATTAATGGAAGGTATTGGCCTTAATATTTTGTAAGGGGTTTTGGGTCTTATCCTTTTCCTTTTAAGCACATTCATGACATATAATTATGTCATGTTCTAACGATTTCCTTAATAAAGTATGTATGTGACTTAATTTATCAAGTCTCATTAATTGAATTAGGAATCGGATTTCCTAATTCTAATTTCATACTTTATTCAAGGAATTGTTCTGGAAAACAATTTCCTAAATTGTCATAATTAATTTCGGAAATAATATGTTTAAGACTTTGATTTCTCTAAATCAAATCTTATTAAATTAAGAGACAGATTCCCTTAATTCAACCATATATTATTTACATGAAAATCTTATTTAAGGAAATAAACTCTATAGGAAACAATTTTCCTAATTAATTTTGGAGACAACAATATGTAAGAGCATCACCTCATAAATCAAATAAGGAAATTATCGTTTGAGAATCACCTCAAAAATTTTCAAAATTTGATCACATATTTTATTTATGGATAATTAATTACAACAAATTATTTACTTTGGGTGGCTCCCCGAGGCACTTCTCAAAGAAAAGAAATTTGTTGTAAATCTAATTTGGCCTGCTCCCCGAGGCATAACCAAATTAAACTTGACAATTAAAGAACTTGTTAATAATATAATTTGGATGGCTCCCCGAGGCCTACCCAAATCAATTTTAACAATTCATATTCAAAATAGGAAATTAAATTATAACAACTAACTTTAATTTGGTGGCTCCCCGAGGCACTCCCCAAAGTAAAGAATTTTGTTAATAATTTAAAAACTAATTTGAATTTAATTGTCAATTAATGTTTCCATAAAATGTCTAGACTTTCATGAAAAGAAAGTGCCCAAAATTACGAGTTTTCCATAAATGGAAAGTTTCCAAAATTAAAAGGTTTTCAGAATTATTGTAAGTTTCTGGTACAAAGAAAACTTACGTATTTCCAAAATTGGAAAATTTCCAAAAATTAGGAAATTTTCAAAATTGGAAAGTTTCCAAAAATGGAAAGTTTTCACAATTATCATAAAATTTCAGAAACAGAGATATTTCAAAAGTTTGCGAAATTTCATGAGGATTTCCAAACTTTGAAATTCCTAAATCTAAAATTTACCATAATTGGAAAGTTTCCATAATTGGAAAATTTTCTAAAAATGAGATCATGACAAAGTTTTTCGCAAAACAATTATATGATTATGTCGAACACTAACCGGCTCTGATACCACTGTTGAGACCGGGTGCATGCCGACGCGGACACGTATTGTAATTGTTACATAATTACATGCAGCGGAAACAAAAGCATGAATAATTTCATAAATTATTCTAACACATATCCTAAGCATGCAATGTGTTCACATAATCGTAATATAAAATTTTTACAGAAAAGGAAATTACTCTACGAATTACCTCGCGTAACTTGGAAGAAGGGACGAGATCCAACCGTTACCGTCCCTCGGAAGCTCCGCCTCTATTCGTGTCCACGCCGAGTATCGTCGGGATGACTTCGCTAAGCCACGAGTTTCGTGTTCACGAGAACTACTAGATTCTCTATGAACACGACGAAAATCGAGAGAGTAATCACATCGAAAGACTCACCGCCAAGGTTGGCCGGATTCACAATTCCGGCCAGAAGGAGAAAGATGACTTGCGCCCAATCCCAAGGTGATGATGGTCGAAGAGGAAGATCGTCCCAAGGAAGAACTTCGTCGCCTTGGTGCTTCTCCTTGTGCTCACGACAAGAAGAGGGAGGGGATGCCTATGGCCGGCCAAGAGAGAGGGAGAGAAGAAGAGGAGAGAGCCCAAGCAATTCTTAGATGGATCATCTTCCATGGCACCCCTTGGGTCCTTTATATAGGGAGAGGTTTCTTAATTCCCAAGCAAACCTCTCCTTGATTATGGAATAATTTCTCAATCAATCCATAATCAAGGCTCTCTTTCTTTTGGCATGATTATATAAAATTTATAAAACAAACCAATCATTGGTTCATTATATAAAATTTTATAAAACAAACCAACCATTGGTTCATTATATAAATTTTATTAAACAAACCAACTCATGGTTCATTATATAAAAATTTATATAATGAACCAATGGTACAGCGGTAAGGTACCTATTTGTTAACTCAGGCATCCGCTGTTCGATCCCCAGCTACGGTGCATTTTGCAGGAATTTTTTCTCCAAATGGGGCGCGAACCCTAGGACGCTGGGCTTCTAGATTGCCACCGCGAGCGCTTCCCGATTTACCCTGGTGACCGGTGGGAAACTTCCGTGGGGCCAGGCCGGTCACCCCAGGTTCAATTTGTCTGCTGCCTGGTTCATCATTATATAAAAATTTATATAACCTTTTATAAAATAAACCAACCTTTGGTCTATTTTATAAAACAAACCAAAATAGCCTTATCCTCTTATGGTGGTGGCCGACCATGACAAGAAGAGAGGAGGCCCCCTCCTTGGCCTACCCATCTAACCCCAATTGGATCAAATCCCTTAATGAATTAAACTTATTTAATTCACCCATTAAGTCTTTAAAAGACTTAGTCATTCTATGCTTCTGATGCGTCTGAAATAAATTCAGTTTTAACTATTGTTTAGACTTACCAAAAATAGTCTATCTCGATTGGAGAATCCAATTCTCAACTCGTTTTAAATCCTTCGAATTACTCGTTATGCGTGTGACCAAATAGGCTTTCAATTTATGTTGACCGTCCATAATTAACTAATTAATTATAGAACGATCATGAGTGGCACCTAGTAGTACATCATGACCCCCAATTAATTGAAAGATCAACGGTTGACCTCAGAAATGATTCTGAAACCCTTCAGCAGCTATAATGAATCGTGCCCCATTCCCTTCACCATCTTATACCCACTTGGTTCAGGACATGGTCTATGTGTGTCAGTCCCCACTAGGCTGACTATGTCACACCTAGCCCAAGTAACGTTTCCTTGTCCTATGGATTCTAATTACTCTCATGTATTTAAGATATTCATACTCTGAACATGTCATGCTCTGGCCAGAGGCTTCGAGTAACAATCCGACGATAGGCCTCGGGTATACATCTCCTCGCAAGGAGTGGTGAATCCTTTGTAGGCTGTTCAAACATCTTCGGGCACGTCGGCTTATACCCAATCATCCTGGGTCCACACCTCCTTGGAGATGCTTGCTTAAGATGTCAAAGTATAAGTCTCCATGACCAAGATGACTTGAACACCACAAGTCAAACGAACATCGCACTTAAGCTGCAGTAAGAACTTCACTGACATATCTATATGTAGACTACCATATGAAGTTTTACAGCCAGTCACTCCAATGAACTAGTTCCCTTAACTAGCATTCATGTTTATCTCCGGACATCTCAATGTCACGAGCCAGTGAGAATCAGCTGATTAGAGAATAACCCATGCTAGTCTCAACAGAATTGATAGTGTCCGTATCTATCAATTCATCGACTAGAGACAATTTCAATACTTTACAATTGCACATGTAGAGATAATCACTAGTTGTGAATTCATCACAAATTCTCTCATGTTGTGAATTGTATTGCGGGCATTCAGTAAATGAGTTTAAGATCTCAATCAAATACATAAAACATGTATACTCAAATAGTGAATATTCATTTATTAAAATAAATGATTACAATCATAAGGCGATTGCCTTAGGACACTTCTCTCATATCACTAACAAGAGTAACCCTGGACAGGGACATTGGACTGTGGTAAAGCATATACTAAAGTACCTGAGAAAGACTAGGGATTATACACTGGTTTACCAGGCAGACCAATTACTCCCTGTGGGTTATACCGATTCAGACTTCCAATCAAATAGGGACAAAAGTAAGTCTACCTCGGGGTATGTGTTTACTTTAGGAGGTGGAGCCATAGTATTGAGGAGTGTCAAGTAGAAATACGTGGCGGACTCCACCATGGAAGCTGAGTATGTGGCAGCCTCAAAGGCGACCAAGGAAGCTGTATGGCTCATGAACTTTATGATGGACTTGGATGTGATTCCTGGTTTGCCCAGATCTATCACAATTTATTGTGATAACAGTGATGCAGTGGCAAACTTGAAGGAATCACGAGCCCATAAGGCGAGTAAACATATAGAGCGCAAGTACCACCTGATACGAGAGATCGTAAAGCGAGGAGAAGTTGTTGTCGCCAAGATTGCATCGGAGGATAACCTGGCGGATCCTTTCACTAAGGCCCTTCCAGCGAGAGATTTTGATAGGCATGTGGAGGATATGGGAGTCAGATATATGACATTGTGAGGACAGCAGAGTCTTTTATTATAAATGGGAGATTATTAGGATGTATACTAAAAGCCTTGCTTTTGTATAAGACATCTACATTTTGAAAGAGAATCACTAAATCACTGGTTGCATGTTTATATTAGTATGTGCATATTATCTAATACTTTACACTGTAAATAATATGGTGTGTGGTGTCGCACAGAAGATCATGTTATCAGTCTCTTGTAAAGTATAAGTAGAGGCTCACAACCGAGATGGATTTGGACAAACCATCGGGATGGTTGTAGTATAATTTGTTGTTGGTTTATCTTGAACATAGAATTACACTAGTGCATTTTGAGTGCATTGAGCAGGACCGATATAGAGGTGATTCAACTTATAATGACTATATAGTTGAATCGGACCTCAGATATTATGTAGTACATGCTCTGAATCCCGATATAATAACGGGCACATATACTTAATATTTATTTTTTTGATTTATCAATGGGCTAGATTTATTTGTTAATCGATAGTCCCGGTAAGTTGGGAAATAATATTATTTACATGGTGTACCGTTGATTATAGACAGAAATTGTGTCCTGGTGAGTCACGTTGATGATGCCCCCTTGATGAGCTCATAAGGTTCATCATGTTAAATCCTACAAGTGCACTTGATCCGAAATGATGATAAGGATGAGTGGTACTAATCAAGGAGTTAGATGTTGATTAATTAAAATTGTCAGTAATTTAAATTAATTAACGAACATTCGATATCTTAAACACGGGGAGATACTTGTACTCATAATAGGTGGAGCTCATATTTAAATATGGGGGTTGGTGAGGTAGATCAATGAGTATTCTTTAGTGGAATGGATCTTCATTAATAGATCTGGCCTTGATCCATTAGGTGGCCAAGACCCAACTCCTCCTCATGGTCCCTATTGTAGCACTATAAATACCCTATGGTGTCATGAAACTAAGACATCCAATTAACCTGGAAAAGCCTCTCTCTATTCTCTCCTCTCATCCTCTCTCTCCTAGAGTTCCTAGTGGTCGGCGCCTAAGGGAAGCAAGAGGTGGTGCAAGGGGTTAGGGAAGGAAGAAGACTTGTTCTTTCTTCCTCTTCTCTTCATCCTCTTTTCCTCTTCTTCCCTAGAAGACACGACAGCAAGGTTGGAGAAGAGGTGGAGCTCGCCGGCGGTGCAATTTGTGTTGCTCGCCGCCACCGGCAGTTGAGGAGGAGAAAGTTTGCGGTTAGGGATCTTCTTCGTCTCCTTTCTCTCTTCTTTCTTTTGCCCAGCGTTTCCATGAAGATGGAATAGGGGTCGGAGGTGCAAGGTAGAAGAAGAGAGGTCGCCGGCGGTCCACTTCTTGGTGAGGTGTTGGTCGGCGCAAGGGAGTAGTGGGAAGAAGAGCCTAGGGTTAATGTCTTCTTTCTTTCTTCAATTATTCTTCTTGTTCTCCAGCTTCTCTTGGTGGAGACACAAGCAAGAGAAGGTGGTGTTCATGTCTTGGTGGTCGGCGGCGACTTCCTTGGAAGTTAAGGCTCCGGTGGGTACAAGGGAGGAAGAAGAAGACACCTTATCTTTTCCCTATGGTTTCGACCAAGCTAGGGTGGAGAAGAAAGCGCCTTGTTGACTACAGTTCTTGGTAGATCGTCACCCACATGACGTCTAAGAGGGGAAGGTCATACAATAGAAGATCGTAAGGTAAAAGGAAAGGTATAACCTTCTCTTTGGCTCCTTGTTTAAAAAAATGATGAACCAGGCAGCAGACAAATTGAACCTGGGGTGACCGGCCCGGCCCCACGGAAGTTTCCCACCGGTCACCAGGGTAAATCGGGAAGCGCTCGCGGTGGCTAGCTAGAAGTCCAGCGTCCCAGGGTTCGCGCCCCATTTGGAGGAAAAATTCCTGCAAAATGTGCCGTAGCTGGGGATCGAACCGCGGATGCCTGGGTTAACTACTAATGACCTTACCGTTGCACCATAGCCCCGGGGGCTTGGCTCCTTGTTTCCTATCATTTCATGTGGTTAATTAATTATCATTGCTTGTTAATTATTTATTAATTAATCATGATAATTAATTATCTTGGACCCCGATGATAAACACAAAAATCGGCGATCTGCTCGTTGTCTTTTCCGCGACTAATTGGTTAAGTGAGTTAGAAGGCTTGAACAACAAGTTTGGTTAAGTAGTAACTCGAATCAATTAGTACGATGACAAGACGGTCGTTTGGGAAATAAGTCTCCATTCGGATTAAAATTTTAATCCGTAGACATGGAGATTTCCCATGAGCGACCCGGTATTCGCCTAGGAAACCCGCAACCAACACCTTCCTCCCATCAACTTCATCTACCCCACCAAGCTCCTCCACTGTCGATCGATCGAGCCTTCTCTCCAATAGATTCCTGCTATCCATTAGGTTCTCTCCTCACCATGAATTTTGAGACGTAGGTATTTCCTCCCGTCATTCTAAGCCCCATAAGGGCAAATCATGGTGTTCGAGCTAGGTCATCCTCTCTTATCATCGATCACATAGTGCAAAGGGACAAATTAAATTTATCACTTGTGTCTAGCCTTAGCAGAGGGATGAGCCATAGTTTCATATGAACTCGTGTCTATGTGATAAAAGTTTATCATAAGAGTATTATATATTCTTACATCAATCATTGTTACTATATGTTATAATTATTGAATGTAAAATAATTAGTGTCTATAACACTTTTCTACATGATGAATTTATTATTGAAGCCCTACATTAATGTTGTGGCCATTAGAAGTGCATGGTGGGTAAGTGTCTAGGAGAGGTATCACTAGCTTTCATCAAGCTTGAGAGGCAACAATCAAGGCAACTGAAGTGTCATTATAGTTCGACATGTATCTTTATGCACCAAACCATCCTGAGTGGATATCCGAGATATATGAGACAATTTGTTTATTTATTTTAATTGATATTAAATATTCAATTTATTCTATTAATTTTAAAGTGATTGATTTGATTTCATAATTAAAATTTTCTATCGACTATTAAGATAAATTAAAAAATATTCATAATAGATAACCCATCAAAATCAAAATATAGAGTCCATCACAATAATAGTCCTCGATGGTAAGAAATTTCCTACCATCATTATCGTTATCTGAGACATATATATCTTTGAAATATAGAGTACATCACAACAATAGTCAAAATTAAATTACAAGAGGTGGAAGGACAAACCAATAGTTGATCATCAAAGTCATAATTCTTTGGACCCAGACGACACCTTGACGCATGGCTTGTACACAGGGAGGATTGATCTCTACCCAAGAGCATGACAAAAGAATTGTAGGTGTCCTATTCTCATTGTACATATATAATTTATTTTCTTAGTTAATTCACAATTAGTTATGCGTTGCTAATATAAATATAGAAGGACGAGCGATGATTGAGTCATCATTGTTTATTATTATATACAAGTGGATCCAAAATGTAATTATGACAAAGGTAACAAGTTCTCAGGGTGTGGTAAATTATGATACTTAGTATATTTTGGTCAATTTCGTTTAATAACAATACATATTAGTTTCAAATGTATTTACAACTAAAAACTAACTTATAATTAAAATGTATTATTAAATTAGCTCACCCTAAGGTCGACCCATGGAAAGAGGTATGGCTTTAGGACCAATATTATGGATGTTAACATTTTTTTTGATAATTCAGATATTTAATTTTTTGACCTGGTTAATTTGGAGATGATCGATCTGGTCCTATGAAATTTTCTATCATAATCAAGAAATACTCATGGAGGTTCATCCAAATGATAAGCATTCTTAAGCATGCCATTCTTTTGAAAGAAAATTTTTATAGTGTACCCTAGAGCAGAACCAAACCTTAAATGTCTAATTATTGCTTAGAAAACCTAATCACTGCATCGTAAATATAAATGATTTTTTATTTAATGGATTGTTTCTATTTTAATTATATTATATATATATATACTAATTTTGATGTTCAAATTTCGTCTGAGTTTTCCTCTTGATTTATCTCCTGTCTATGGTAAATTATACAAAATCCCCAATAACAAAATTTTCTTTGGGTTTACTCTCCACATGGGGTTTTATTTTTTTACTCTCGAATACTTAATTCCTTTTTACTCCCTAATACTTGTTGTATTTGAGAGTAAAAATGAGATATTAAGGAATAAAAAAAATCTCTCAAGAGTGAACCCAAAGGTATATTTATGGATGAGGATTTTTTAAAAAAATCCGCATTTATCTATTGTTTAAATTATAAATACAATTCATACGCAGATACTAACTTTTAGAATCATCCATATTAAAAATAGATTTCTGATTTTTTTTATTTACCCTATGAATATTTTACTACTACACCATAACTGTGGGAATAACTATACATATATTGATGCTCCTATGTCATGCGACATAACACTTCTTTGGCCGGTTAACCAACAACGCAAAGCCTTAAACTCCTGACCCGTTTTTATGTTCTATTATTAGTGTTTTTCATTCGTGCAACCTTGCATGAACTACGTTTTGTTATTATTTTTATGCGAAGGTTGTTATGTCATTGCATTGTAGGGTAAGAGATGACTCATTCATATTAAGTATTTTTCATCATCGATTCCACGATGAAATAAAATGAAAGAAAAATAAAATATATATGATGATCGAATACACTTTAGATGAGAGATATTTTTATTATGTCATTAATGTATATATTATGGATTCATGTTAATATTGTGATGCAACATTTTTGCAAAAGATAAAATTCATCATCCCGGCGAACCTCTCATGACTGCCTCATATTATTAGAAGAGAGTAAATAAGATACGGAATAGACCTCCATATATCCATATAGGAGAGTATTTCCATGACTTTCCAATAAATCCTTACTCAATTTTATAAATATATCGTATGATTATATTGGCTAGGCTACGCCCCAGGATAATGTTGTGATGTAACCTAAATATTGGTATATATGTGAATCTGATGTGACATCATTATGTACATATGTTAGTGTTGTAGATGTGAATGTTGATCATTTATATTACAATTCTAGTTCTTATTCTTGTGTTTTAGGTAGTCTCCGTTGTTAGATAATAATTATTATTTAATATTATTGGCCTTGAAATAAAAAATACATACGAAATTAAAACTATAGAAACTTCATTCAATTGAAGTTACTAATGAAATGTACATATGCAATTAAAACTAAAGTAACTTTATTTAATTGAAGTTTCTAATAAAATATAACTCATCTAAATTATTATTATTATTTTAACGGATGCAAACAATAATATTAATTATAACTAATACATGATGGATGCATGAAACTAAGTATATTATACCTATATTGGTCTTCTCTCTGCCAATAAATACAAAGCATAATAATATTCCATCGTCTTGAATTAAGTGCTTTAATTAAGAAGAAAATTAAAAAAAAGAAATCAATATATGCAAAATAATTGTTATTACAATGGTTTCTTCACCCAGTTCATATATGTAAAATATATAGATTGTAAAATCCATTTTATAAAGTAAATACAATTATCATGTAAATTAATATGTGGAATTAGATCTTCGTTATGAAATCTATATAATTTCATATATGAATTTATTATGTTTAATTATAAATTTATATATATATATATATATATATATATTAATGTCGACATGAAACATATAATAGACTTCTAGTATTAATTATGTTGAATAGCTAAATTCATTTGTCAAATCTATATTAATATTCATTATATTTAATAATGATTAGTATCATTAATAATACATGATATAACAAATTTATGTAATGATTTATCATAGTTTATGAGTTCAATTAATCATTGTAATATACATGCAAATTTTAAATTAAGATAATTAAGATGGCTTAACTAAGGATAAAGGGTCCAAGGATAAGAAGGTTAAGATTGTAAGTCAAAAGTCATCGGATATACACCGGTGTGGCCTTGTGTTTATAAATGAGTCATCTAGGGAGGTGGTTAAGGCTAAGAGCTCAAGGGAGAGCTCTAGGAGACAAGTTGGGACCCATGGTAAATGGATCTCGGGAGGATTTCTCCCGAAAGTCTAGATGGACCATAGAGTGTGCCAAAGGATGTGGAGATGAATTTGAGTCTCAATCTTAGGGATTTGACACATTGGATTTGAGTATCATGCATAAAATATGACATTGGGGGTCATATAGCATGGAAGTTAGTTTTTGATGTGTAGATGTCATATAAACCAATGCTCGGGATACATCGTGGTTTGGTATGAGTAGAGACATCAAGAGGAGGTCAAAACTAGGACTTTAGGTCAAGGTTCAATTGAACCATTTAGATCGTTTTGGGTTTTGTGTCAATCTTGGGATTGGTGATAGATACATGTTTGAATGTATTTTTCCCAAGTAGACACGGGTACCACAAACCTCTCCACAAAATTTGAGAATTTTTGGAGATTTGTGAAATTTCTGGTGCATTTCTAAAATTAGGTCAGAAATGAAATGCTGAAAATAAAGTTTTCAGGGTATCAGTTGACTGGTAGAAGGGGCAGTCGACTGGTAACAGTGCTGTTAGAGATATACTAGCTACTGTATGGTTTTTCAATGGGGATCAATTGACTGGTAACTGTCTCAGTCTACTGATATAGGCTGAAACTGTTTTTCAGCGATCGAAAAGTGTCATAATTATGAAAAACAAGTGTATAATCTTATGGGGGGTTAATATATTTTGTTTATGATCATTAGAGGTTAAAGGATCTAATAAGAGAGCGATTGTTGGAGTCCTTTTGATGTGTGGCAAAGGGGGAGAAGTGTTAAGTTTAAGTGGGTAACCAAGCACGCCTTTGTAAGAAATCCTAGGTTAAGGGGGAGCTTAGGTAAAGGGGGAGCATTGTTGCTCATTTGGTGGCAAAGGGGGAACCTTGGAAAGGTTCTTAAAAAGCCTTTGTAAGTCCAATATAGGGGGAGCCTCAGAGAGATTCTTAAAAAGCCCGTTTTGGTAAAAGTCCTAAACTCATTGGGAAGGTTTAGGTGTGGGGATGCCTTGTGATAGGATCCATGCATGTTTTCATTGCATACGCATTGGCGGTATAAGTCCAAGGTAAAGCCTTTGCAAGAAATTCTAGGTCAAGGGGGAGCTTAGGTAAAGGGGGAGCATTGTTGTTCATTTGGTGGCAAAGGAGGAATCTTGGAAAGGTTCTTAAAAAGTCTTTGTAAGTCTAATATAGGGGAGCCTTGGAGAGGTTCTTAAAAAGCCCGTTTTGGTAAAAGTCCTAAACTCATTGGGGAGGTTTAGGTGTGGGGATGTCTTGTGATAGGATCCATGCATGTTTGCATTGCATACGCATTGGCGGTATATGTCCAAGATGAAGCCTTGGCAACGTAAGTCCAAATGGTTATTAGCATTGTATTTACTATTTGCTATTTGCTTTCCCTAACTTAAATGTATTGTCAAACATCAAAAATGGGGAGATTGTTGGAGCAATCTATGGTTCGGAGTAACCATGTGTTTTGATGTTTGGACAAAGAGCTTAAGTTAGGTTCACCCTTGTGTTTGATATGTGTATTTGAGTGTGTAGGTTTGCAGGATACACATGGACTTAGCTGGACGGCTTCGGGTTCGGTGAAGGATGACATGAGGAGACAAGCCGTGGGCTTGTATGCATTCGAGGGACCGTGGACAAAGCAGGAACGATGAGCCGAGGGAAGCGAACTTCGAGGCATACGCGAAGGATGGCATGAGAACGAGCCGCGGGTTCGTATGCATCAGAGGGACGAGAGTTAAAGACGAAGAAGGCTTGAAGACAACAGGTCGAAGTTGCTAGATGGAGGGGCCGTGGACAAAGCAGGAACGATGAGACGAGAGAAGCGAACTTCGAGGCATACGCGAAGGATGGCATGAGAATGAGCCGCAGGTTCGTATGCATCCGAGGGACGAGAGCCAAAGTCGGAGAAGGCTTGAAGGCAACAGGTCGAGGCTGCTGGAAGGGTCAGCTAAGTCGTGAGGGTCTGAGTGCTGAGAGAATTGTACTTGGGAAGGGAAACCCTAGGTTTAGGGGTAGAGCAGCCGACTGATGCTTGGATCAGTCGACTGATGAAGTGCATAGAAAGATCAGTCGACTAATCTTAGGTGCAGTCGAATAGTGTCAGCTGGAATTCGAACGTTGGTCTGTAACGTTCGAATCCAAGTGGATCAGTCGACTGGTGCTGGCACCAGTCGACTGGTAACGGCTATTTCAGCTAATGAGCTCTATCTAAGAGAGCTCAGTTTGGCTAGGTAAAGGTTGACGAAATAAGCTTGGACAGAGCTTATTAGTAGTCTCCAAGTTCTCAGTGATTGTCAAGAGTTTGTGGTGAGGTTTTTCCACCCACAAGGAGCGACAAGAGCTAGCCGGAGGTCTTCTGGGGACTCATCCACCGATGGATCAGGATCGTCCACCTTACGGACAGCCGTGGAGTAGAAGTTTTATCTCCGAACCACGTAAATCGGTTGTCTCTCCTGTTGTTAGTTTTAGTTATTCCGCTTGCGCACTAACAACTTGTAGGAAGAGAACCGTGATCGAAGTGGGTGATCGATTATTCACCCTCTCTAGTTGTACATTAAGGTCCCAACAGCTAGGGGGAATGTAGGGGAAGAATGTCACGCCCCGAGGAGCCGCTCGTCCGATACTGACCGGACAGCTACTCCCTCGTCCCGGCGGACAATTCAGATGACCAAACCCCCACGACTATCTCAGTCGGCCTGTACTGCAGCCTATAGGGCTGGAACAAGCGACCATATAATGAGCAAAACGGAAAACGACGATAAAGCTGCGTAGCGGTACGACTTACGACAAACGCAAAGCACAAGGCCTCCATGGCTCACAAAGGTACAACTATACCGCCGTATAAAATGGCAAAATCAAACACGAATATAACAGCGGAATCGTAAAGTAAAAGAAACAGAAAACGGGTACCAACATGTACTACCAACAAAGTAAAAGAGACATCGAATCGTAAAGTAAAAGAAACAGAAAACGGGTACCAACATGTACCACCAACAAAGTAAAAGAGACATCCCGGAATCATCTCGAAGAAATACGCGACCTGGGACAGGCTGCCGGGCACTCCAGACCATCATCCTGAAATAAAAACAGGGAGCTAACGGGGGTGAATCCTAAGAACTCAGCATATACAGACTGATATGCACAGGAAGAAAATAATAGCAGTAAGTCATCGTCTATCTATCTATCCTAATACTGAAGATAACTGCAGTAAATAGAAGTGCAAAACTGAACCATAAGCTGTAAATGAACTACATACCTACCTGCATCGATCTAAAACCCAGTAGTATGCATGTCAACCAAGTGCAACAATCAAGTGCAACAATCACAATCATATGCATCAATGCACAGTATGCTCATGATGCAGCATGGGTCACCCCTGACGCCTCGGTCAATAATGCACACGCGGGACCATATGGGTAGGGCTCTGACCTGGTCTTCCCTGCACGAACAGACGGTCAATAATGCACACGCGGGACCGAATGGGTAGGGTCGGAGACCATGAACGTACCCCGCCATCGGGTGGAGTAACGTCCTAAACGCCCCTCACTATCATCGGATAGGTAGGGGACCTGCTGCAGCGCCGGGTACCGCCAACGGGGCTACACGACAGGTCATGTGGCAGGTCTGACGACCCATCTCAACCACTAACGGAGTCAAAGGTCGCCTACATATGCCCCTACACGAGTAGCAAGTACGACGGCCCATCTCAACCTCCAGGGAGTCAAAGGTCGTCCCCTATGCTACGTGCAACAATGGTGCATGTCACTATCCCATGCATCATCCACTATCTATCCCTGCTGTCGTCTACATGATATGCAGTAGTCCAGATAGCCGGTATGCACCAATACCTAAATCCTAGCGTAAGGTATAAGGTAAACTGTGCATCATCAATCCATACAAAAACAGTAAGCAGTAAAGCTAACGGATACAACTACCGAAGCAAAAGCACAGAGATAAAGATATCAGATATCCCTACTGCTAACTATGTCTAGCTATGCATAAATAGAGGTACCCGCATCGATACAGAAGTCCGTGCGCGTCGGAAACTCCCTTCCAAAAATAGTATCCGCAACAAGTGGAATCCAATCAACGTCCTGCATCCAAACAAATAACAAATACCACTTAGCTAATTGTATAATTTACAAAATGACCTAACCCAACCAACCAAGGTTGGGTTCAAATTAAGTCTAACCCAAACCAAACCAACCATACCAACACAGATCCAAACACTCACTCGGCTGACCTATTTCCTAGGATGTAAACCCATCCTATGCATCATACAAACTGCAACCAATCCATGGCAGATCAGGACACACAACCAATCGACCAAGATACAAGCATCTCCAATTACTGAGGATCAGAACCCTAATCCATAGCTCAGAACTTGATCAAGATGGCTCAGCCAAATAACATTCAAGCATCATCTACTCCAAACCATCGACAAACCTCACAACAACACAAAAATTACAACAACCCCTAATTCGACAGATCGACTCCACAACTAAAATCTGAGCTATCTATGTAATCAATCCAAATCCATTACTTCACTGATCACAGAAACCAATTCCGAGCAACAACCTAGACTCGATCACAGCTCACGATCAGCCGAACTCGCACAGATCAGAATCTTAGCATGCACAACTAGAAATCTTAAACCTAATTGCATCCACCAGATTCACAGCAACAAAGAAGAGAATTCGAATCAATCACTAACAGGGGTAGGGTTTACCTCAGTTGGTATGCGCATACTCCTCTGCTCCGGCGACGCAGATCAACGCAAATCAAACCCAACAAAGGAGAAACAACCACAAGATCGGAATTAGGCTCAGTCAAATTGCTGCGATCTGAAAGGAAGGCCCGACAGTCTTGCTTGCTCGCGATGGCCACCGTGAGAGAAGGGATCGCCCCAAAGAAAAGGATTGCCCGGTCTCAGGAAGGACAAAGACGAAGATCGGAGCACCAACCGTGCCCTAGATCCACACAACACGAAGGTTCACCCAAATCAAGATCCCGACCACGATCGGAAAGCATTCGAAATCGCAAAACCGCTACACTCACCTTCGATTCGCCGGAAGAAGAAGCCGATCTCAGCCTGTTGTGCTCGCAGGGACACGGAGACGAAGAACTCCGTCAAACACCCAGCGATCTCAGCGGAGAAGATGAAGACACGAGAGAGAGAGAGAGAAAGAACTCGGGCGGCGAGGGTTTCTGTGGACTGCCAAGGGGGAGAAAAAGAATTTATATATACAAGGAAATCTTGCATTTTACCCCTCCCTCTTCGATCTTTCTCACAGACCCCCCTCAAGTTTCGAAATCTTACTTTTTAGTCCCTCAAAATTTTCTGTATTTTTACAAAGAATGTTAACACACAGCTTACCAGACATGAAATAACATCCTCAAACAAGGGAAACAAGCATGATATCTGATTATTGCTCGAGGTGCTTACATGTCAAAGGTAACAAGTGTCTCCCTTCATTTCTATGAGAAATACATTGACAATGACATCTCAAGGAAATACAAAAAATAAGGGATACAATCAGTGGACCCGGTAGAGGATCGAGATCACTCCTTTGCCTGGGCTCTCCTCTATTGCCTCATCATCCCCGCCTGGTTGATTAGCTCAGAACCGTCTTCCGGTGGCGGGTGAGTTGGAAGCCATCTTTATTACTTGGCCCCTGAAGCTTCGACCGCGGCTGGGACTTCTTGGTCCTCCATTCTTATAACCACTCACAGGAAACAGGAGCGACTTGAGGTACACGGGATAAAGGGACTAAACAGTTCCATTCAAGGGCCCTGACTGCATTTTACATTCAACTCACATTTAGAAACAAAGAAGAATTACAAAATACAAAGGGAGGAAAGGAAAAGCAGTGGCTACAACTCTTCCTCGGATGGCAACCTACTCCATGCCTGACTGACGCCTAAGGTGGACGATCGGTCGATGCCCAAAACTCGGGGAGTTGAGCGATCAGGAGGTGGAGAGTATTTGAAATAGGCCGGGGAGCCACCAACAAGAGACACTTTCTGATATAAAGTCCGGGGAAGTTTGCTATACTCTCAGGTGAAAGAGATGACATCGTCTCTGCTATGCTCCCCGGCGAAACATGTGATGTCTCTTCTGGACTCTCCAGTGAAACATCTGGTTCCATCTCTGCTGTACTCTCCCGGAAAATATGCGACATCATCTCTGCTATGCTCTCTGGTGATGCAGATGACCCCTGTCAGAAGGGGGAACGGTGGAGGATATACTGATACGCTATACGCCTCACAGGGGATTTTGAGAGCACCTGGCTTAACCTGTGTAGATGTGGCTCCATGCCCTCTGAGCGGTGAACCTCCTCCCTCGCCGTTTTCTCCTCCAGGCTACAACATCTCTTCCCTTCCTTGCTCATGGGTTCTAACAACAGGAGGAAGGATGGATGGAGGGGGAAGAGCAGTTCAACCTTCCACCTTTATAGTGATAGCCGTCTTTTTGCATTTAGTGAAGGTACGGCGCGGGGGCAATAATGGATGTCACCCTCGAAGTGTTGCCTCTTTTCTTTCACCGTTGATTGGCATGCTTCGGCAGTGCCTGGGAATTCGCGAACCTTTATGGAGCAATTCAAGGAACCGCCCAGGGCCCAGAGATGATTTTTCAGATTTCGTGAACTCATCAAATATTCAATAGAGAAGGGAACCAATACGGGTCCCACAGATGAATAGCCTCAGGCCTAGCAGTTGGACTTTCGGGGTTACCTTTGGAGGACCCTCACCCAAGGTCGAACCCAAAAGTCCCTTAGGTTCTCTTGGCCCTGAAGACACCTGGCGTCACAAGGGGCTCTGGGTTCCTGAAACCAACCTAAGAGGCTGCTGGGGATGAGCATTGGCTCCCTGGCTCCCTTGCCCCACGGGCTGGGAAAGAATACTTATTTTCCAAGAATGCTAATCTACAAACTGGCCCCTGGCGTCAGGGAAAAACACCGGATCTTCAATCCCCTTGGCCCTCACGGCAGGGACAAATAGTACAAAGAGTTAAACAAAAAAGATACTCGGGACAGTTAGTCGAAGAAATATTCTCATCATAATCAAAGTGAGTACATCGGGAGAAGATAATAAGCATGAACGGGAAAAGGCAAGGTCCGGAGGGGAAAATATCACTCTATTTCCTACAACTCCTTGTCTTTTGGCGAGAGCTCCTCCCAGACTTGGCCAATACTCATAAAGCTCAGGTCAGCGTTTGGCGGCAGGAGTTGGGTCTTCTTTAGCTGGTCGATGACCCCATGGAAGCCCTACTTCAAACGCTTCATTGCTTGGCCGGTCACGATGTCACCAAGTTCGTCCGACTCCAAAAACTTGGCTTTAAATTGCGCCTCGACCTCCTTGAGACGGGAGTCCTCGGTAACCCGACGATCGCGCATCTCGGCCTCGACTGCCTCCTAGGCTATCATTAGCCGAGCCACCTCAGAAGACAGTTTGGCCTGGTCTTCCAGGGTTGCTTTGAGTCTTTCCGAAATGTCTAGGGCTTCCGATTGTGCCTGAGCCGCGTCATCCTCAAAGTCAGTCAAGCAATTAGTTGTCACCATGAGGGTGTTTTCCTTCTGGGCCAACTGATGCGCTTGGTCCTTGATGCGCTCATTCAGCTGCCATGCCAAAGTCTCTAGGAGTCGGACATCCCCCGACAACTTTTCCTCCCTCGCCCGAAGTAGGTCCCGCTCCTGAGTCACCCGAAGCAGTTCGTCTGTAAGGGCCACTGCCCTCTGGGACATCAAACGTTCCCAGCGCTGGGAACTCTATAGGGAAGACTCCATGGACAGCAGGGTGTCTAGCTAATGCTCCACCTTCGCTCAGAGAGCTCTGCTGGCATCTGCTTGCATAAGTCCTGCCCTATGCTCATGGTCCACTGCGGCATCTGCTCTTAGTGCTCGGCGGCTCAAGACCTCGATCTATGACCAAGCATACAAGTGGCAGTCGGTTGTCAGGCAGTCTTCAGCACCCTATCATGATGCAAAGGAGTTATAAAGCATAAAGGGAAACAACCTATGCACCTGGAACACTTACCTTCAAAAGAGACTCACGGAGGGTAGTGAGAGGCCCGGTGGAGACCTGCATGGTTTCCCCTCTTGGGACCCCTTCACTTCTCGGGGGGTTAACCCGGCTCACAGAGGGTGAGGGGTCTCTAAGCGGGTGGAGTGGGTAGACAGGGGGAGCCACAAGTGGCACCGTAGAGAGGCCAGAATCATCCTCTTGCGAACTGGAGGCCCCCTCGGGAGAAATACCCTCGGCAGGGGCCTCCTTAAATTGCACCGGGGGGAAAGAATGCATGGCAGCCTCCGAGGTCGCGTCAAGCCTTTTGCCAAGGCGGTCGAGCTGCATCCGAGGATTGGCAGGCAATGCTTGCTTACCTTTCGGGGTCCCGGAAGGATCGACCGGGGAGGAACCAAGGGCCTAATTGCCTGTCTCCGCAGATACAGTCGGCTAGGAAGGTGGAGACAGCAGGATGACATCATCATCATCGAAGGTAAGAACGCCTTCGTCAGGGATGGGAGAGAGCATGCTCAGGCTGAGGGGACGCAACCTCTTCCATCTCGGGGATAGGCCTTCCAGGATTTTTCTCTTATATCGCCCAGAGAGTTGGGGCATTTGTGAGTCAGCAAGAGGCGATGACCTCTCTGCGGCCTCCCCCGTATGGACGGCAGCAAGAGGTGAATCAGTCCCCAAAGAGACGTCAGTCCCCAGCTGGCAGACATGCCCGAAATCCCTTGATTAGTAGGTGTCTGAGGCATAGCAAAAGCCTCTGACCGTTCCGACGTGACATACTCACTGGAAGATTCGGTAGTCCCCTCCGAGGACTCAGCTGAAGCAGAGGGTGAGGCGAGAGGGATTGGAGGGGGATCCATGCCCCCTTGTTGGCTGCATCCCACTTGATGAGTCGGTTAATCGCCCTCGAGAGCATGATTTCCTCTGCAATAGATAGACAACAGAACATCAGTTTGAATTAATAGACATTGATGGAAAAGGTAAACTTACCAAGGCTGGGGCTGATGCGGGTCACTTTAGGGTTGAGCCTTGCGCAGTACATGAGCTTCTCGCTCTGTACCAGGCTCGGACCGCTGAACTCAATGCCGGAGAGAATGCTCCTAGCTCGCTGGTAGGCGTGATCGTGTAGAAAATTCCCTAGTATAGGGGGAGCGGGCATATTCTCCGTCCAGCGATGGAGCTGAAAGGATGTGGGACAGTCGAATGAAGAAAAACTTCTCCTTCCGCCCTTTATGAGAAGAGGGAACCATCCTAAGAAACTATGGCTTGGGTGCGCTGTAAAGCTAAACACCGCTCGCGAGCCAATCGGAACGAAGAAGGAGTGGAAGAGGCTGTTGGAACTTGGATGGCTAGAGGGGGGTGAATATAGCCAGACACCGAAACTTAGCACTTTTCAAGTTTTCTGCACTTAAACGTTTAGTAGCACAGCGGAAGCAATAAAAATAGAGTATGCAGAATTTAAACCCTAAGCTAAGAACAACCACCAAACGCTAACAAAGAGGATTTACAAGATTCGGGGATAACTAGCCCCTACTCCTTGGCGTGCCCGTAAGGTGGGCGATCCCTTGATCGTCGGCAGATCAAGCACTGAAAAATCCGGATAAAATGCAACCTCCTTCTCGGTGGAGTAACCTCTCCACAACGTTTCAAGATGGATCAAGTATAAAGTACAGGAAACACATGAAAGATCTTACTTAGCACTTAGAACCACAAGAACGCAAGCAAGCTTCTCCCGAGCTCCACTCAATGCAGATCTCACGCACGAACTCCCTTCTTCGTGTCTTCTCGCTGATGGACTCGCCAAGCTTCTTGCTTCTCTTCAAAGTGCTCAAGTTACAGAAGGTTGCTTCAAAGATCACAGTTGCTTGCTCAAGATGATGGAACAGAGTTGTCGCAAGAGCACAATATGAGATGTCGCAAGAACACAAGCTGTAACGTTGTTGTTGTTGCTGTTGAGACTTCTTCGCCACCAAGCGCTTAAGTCTCTCCCACTGATCGCCAGGTCACCACCTCACTGCAGCCTCCAGCTGCTCACATGCAACAACCAGCTACCACTGAGCTCTCCTGGACTCCCTGAGCTTCCCTCAGCCAAGCCCCAGTCAGCAGCTCCAGCATTGCCAGCATCCATTGCACCCTGAGATGGAAAACGGACAAACCTGCGATAGTGAAAACCTTCGTTTGACTTCCCTTGGATTATCCCTGAGTCACCTGCACACTTAGTAGCTCATTAGGGCAGAAAATCAAAGTATCAAAGGTTAGAGCAGATATCAGCAGTGTATCAGAAAAAGCAGATGTGAACAGACGCGATCAAAGCGTCTGACAGTGCATTTTGAATTAAAGTGATCGGTCACCGGACCGAACAGAATGATCCCAGACCAATCAGGCTCCAGCCTGATCGATCCCCAGTGAGAAACCTAGGATCGCAAGCTCGTATGTTCGGTCACCCTGACTGGTCACCAGATTGGTCACCAAACCGATCCATAAATTCTGCTTGCCACAATCCCGCTTGAAATACACTGCTGATCGGTCACCAGACCGATCAGGACATTCCTTGACCGATCAGGCTCCAGTCTGATCAGTCAGGGTGAGAAACCTCGCGACAGTTGATCGTTCAGGTTGATCGATCAAGGTCTCTCCCTGATCGGTCACCAGACCGATCAGGAGCCGAACAGTAGGTTTGCCAAAGTTACTGGAAGCTCCCTGATCGATCACCAGACCGATCAGACATCGCTGGATCGGTCACCAGACCGATCCACGAGGGAACTTCATGCCAACTTCCCTGATCGGTCACCAGACTGATCCGGGCAAGGCTAAACTCACTCTAAGTCAAGAGAACTGGCTCCCAGCCTCCCCTGACTCGTGCTCAGTCCCTCGGACCAAGACTCCGTGCCCAGCTTCACTCACCAAGACTTCAATCAACCTGGCTTCACTCACCAGGACCTGGCTTCACTCACCGGGATTTCCAATCACCTAACCCTCCGATTTAGGAATTTCCACACCTAGCCCTCCAAGCTAGGACTTTTCCACACCTAACTCTCCAAGTTAGGATTTCATCCACCTAGCCCTCCAAGCTAGGACTTTTCCACACCTAGCCCTCCAAGTTAGGACTTTCCATACCTAACTCTCCAGGCTAGGACTTTTCACACCTAGCCCTCCAGGCTAGGACTTTTCACACCTAGCCCTCCAAGCTAGTGTTGAGGCAATCAACCCTTAAATGATTGGAAGATCATGGTTTTGATGTGTGTGGTTGAATATGTTTAAGGTTAGAGTGTTATGTTGTATTTGATGTGTGTGATTGAGTTTGCAGGACTTGGAGAATCACACATGTTGGACAGATCCGAGGGACGAGAGCCGAGGGAGGAGAGCTCCAAGGGCAAGCCGGGAAGTGGACTTCAAGGGCACACGTGAAGGGTGGCATGGAGGCAAGCCAAGGGAAGGCTTGCGTGCGCATCCGAGGGACGATAGCCAGAGGAAGAGGACTTCAAGAGGCAAGCCAAGGGAGCAGACCTGAAGGCATACGCGAAGGAGAAGGTCCGGAGTGGCTGAAGCTGAGCTGTGAGGCAGGGCAGTCAACTGCCAAAACCCACAGAAAGTTTTCGGCATCGGACCAGTTGACTGCCCTTGGGGCAGTCGACTGGTATACCCCGAAAACTAGCCGTTGGCTAGCAATTAATGCTAGACCAATCGACTGCCCTTGGGGCAGTCGACTGGTGCGGGGCTGGATAGACTGCGAGTCTGTCATGTTCACCTATAAAAGGAGCACCTTTTTGCACGTGAATGGTACGGTTCCGTACAGTGTTGAAGTGCTGCTCGTTTGAAGAGCATTTTCCACTTCCTCTCTTGTATTCTACTGCATTTTGAAAAGAGGAAGATCGATTGTAAAGGTTTCTCCATCTCAAGGAGAGTTTTCGATAGTGAAAAGTGGTGCTCGTGGCGTGGATCCTTGGACTAGTCACCCATCTAGGTGGATACCAAGTAAACGATAAGTGTTAGCATTGTCATGATTTTCTTTGCATATTATTTCCGCTGCGCTAACAATTCTGTAGAGATCCAAAACGTGAAAAAGTGCTATTCACCCCCCCCCTCTAGCACGCCTAGACGATCCTTCAGTTGGTATCAGAGCCGGTGCGTTTCGGAAGAACTAACCGTCAACCGGAGCAAAGTTAATGGCGTTTCAAGAGGGATACTCCACCGCACGACCACCTTTCTTCGACGGGAACGACTTCGCTTACTGGAAAGGTAGGATGCAATACTACCTTATGAATGATATTGAAAACTGGATCAGTGTTGTAGATGGCTTCGAGGTGCCCGTCGATGAAAGAGGAGACCCAACACCGATGAGATCATGGTCAAAGGAGGTAATGAAGAGGGCGCAATCTAATGCCAAGGCCACCACCACACTGCAATGCGGGCTCTCGAAGGAGCAACTAAACAAGGTGGGGCTGTTCAAGAGCGCCAAGGAACTGTGGGACAAATTGGTGGAATTGAACGAGGGGTCAAACGAGTCCAGAAGAGCCAAGAAGGATTTGCTAATGGCCCAACTACAATCCCTTTCCATGAAGAGCAACGAGACCGTCAGCCAGCTACATAGAAGGGTAAAGGAAGTGATAAATGTGCTCCATGTGATTGGAGAGAAGATCGAGAACCGGGACATCGTCAGGTTTGTTTTACAAGCCTTCCCGAGGACCACCTTGTGGGCATCCATGGTTGATGCTTACAAGGTATCAAGGGACTTATCTTTAGTTAAATTAGACGATTTATTTTGTGAATTTGAACTGCACGAGCAAGCTAACATTTCGGCCAAAGAGAAAGGTATTGCCTTGTTACAGAAAAGGAGAAGAAGAAGAGGAAGGAGAAGAAGAAGGTGGTCTACTCATCTTCATCCGACTCAGAGGAGTCAAGCGCCTCTATGGATAGTGACCAAGAGGCCTTCATGGTAAGAAAATTTCGTAGAGCTTTTAAAAGTTTGTCTAACAAGTCCTATGCTAGGAAAGGGTCCAAGGGCAAGGGTAAGGCCAAGGATATCATATGCTACAACTGCCACCAAGAGGGACATATGAAGAACGAGTGCCCTCAATTGAAGAAAAGAGAGGACAAGAAGGAGGAGAAGAAAAAGAGTGACAAGAAGAAGTCAAAGGGAAAGGAGAAGGGTGCCACCAACCTTAAAGCAACTTGGGATGATCCATCATCCTCAGAGGAAGAAGAAGAGCAAGTCTCCCACTTTGCTCTTATGGCACAAGAGCACTCAGACTCATCGGATGATGAACGAAGCTCGAGTAGTGAAGATGAGAACTCCTCCACTTCATCATCAGAGTCAGAAGCTTCGGTAAGTGAGGTATACCACTTACCCTCCCTCTACTTTAGTGAAAATAATTTCTAGCACTAACATGGACTTAGCTAAGTCTAAAAGTAAAATTAAGGATCTAAAGGAAAAAATTGCCATGCTTAGAGTAGAAGCTACTAAACTTAAAGAATTGCATGCTAGCTCTACTTCTTCACATGCTTTACATCTTGAAGCTGAAAATAGGGAATTAAGGAAACAGGTAGATGACCTCACGAAGGCCCTTAGGAAATTCCAAGTAGGATCAAGTAACCTAGATATGATCATCAACAGTCAAAGGGTTGTGTATAACAAGGTCGGCTTAGGATATAGGCCTAAGACAAAGGAGGTAGCCTTTGTTTCACTTACTGGTAGGATTGGTGCATCTAGGAGACTAGGGGCTAGGGGAACCACAAAGAAGGCATGGGTACCTAAGAGATTTCTAAATGATGCTTATGGATCAAAGATATCGGTACCAAAAGAGTATGTTTTCCATATTGTTTAGGTAACGGTGAAGGAGGCCTCAACTATATGGATAGTAGATAGTGGATGCTCAAGACACATGACCGGGGATGTGAGCAAATTCACCACTATTAGCTACCTAAGAGAAGGGACGGTCTCCTTTGGGAATAGTGGAAAGTTGAAAATCATTGGTAGGGGCACAATTGAGGTATCTTCCACCATTTCTATACATAAGGTACTTCTAATCAAAGATATGAAGTTCAATTTATTAAGTGTGAGTCAATTATGTGATGCCGGTTTTAGAGTTGAATTTCATGCTAGGAAATATATAATAAGGCATAATGAATCAAATACTATCATACTAGAAGGGTTTAGAGAGGCAAATTTATATTATCTTGATCTTACTATGCTACTAACAATGTTGCTAAGTGTTTCATGTCCAAAGAAGAAGAAGGATGTTTGTGGCACCGGAGACTTGGACACGTCAACATGAGGAGCATTGCAAGAGTGGCCAAGGAAGAGTTGGTGAAGGGGCTACCAATGATCAAGTACGAGAAGACCAAGTTGTGTGATGCATGCAAAAGGGTAAGCAATCAAAAGCATCACACAAAGGTAAAACCCTAACCACTACTTCTTTACCTTTAGAACTTTTGTATATAGATTTATTTGATTGCCATAGCACTCCCTCACTTGTAGGGAGTAAATATTGCCTAGTCATAGTAGATGATTTTTCTAGGTTTACATTGGTTTATTTCTTGAAACATAAGGATGATACCCTAGAGATTTTTATAGGATTTAGTAAGAGGGTAGAAAATGAAAAACATACCAAAATAAACCGAATTAGGAGTGACCACGGTGGGGAGTTCCAAAACGTAAGTTTCACACAATTTTGTGTTGAAAATGGGTACAAGCATGAATTTTCATGCCCAAGGACTCCTCAACAAAATGGGGTAGTTGAGAGGAGAAACCGAGCCTTACAAGAAGCTGCTAGGACTATGCTTAATGCATATTCCCTTCCTAGCTATTTTTGGGCCGAAGCAGTTAACACCGCTTGCTATATTCAAAACCGGGTATTGGTACATAGGTTCCTAGGAAAAACACCTTTTGAACTATGGAATGGAAGGGTACCACAGGTCCACTATTTTAGGGTCTTTGGATGTAAAGTCTACATCTTAAATATCAAAGACGACCTAAGGAAGATTGAGTCAAAAGCCGATGAAGGAATTCTAGTAGGGTACTCCTTGACTAGTAGAGGTTATAGAGTTTACAACAAGAGGACAAAAGTGATTGAGGAGTCCTCAAATGTTAAATTTGATGAGTCAACTAGTACATACCCTAGAAAGGCCTCAATTGATAAGGATATAGAGGAGGTCCAACCCCTTGCCCAAAGAATCCAAGACCTACATTTGGAGGGCAATGATCAAGGGGGAGTAAGAAGTACCCTAGAGGAGGAGGAAGAAGGAGTAAATGAACCTACAACCTCTAGGCCCTTGAGACATCACCATGATCACCCTATTGACCAAATAGTGGGTGATGTTACTCAAGGAGTAAGGACTAGGTCCTATTTTAGGGATCAAACTAGTCAAATAGCTTTAATCTCCCAATTGGACCCAAGTCCATTGATGAAGCATTGGGAGATGTTGATTGGGTCTTAGCCATGCAAGAAGAGCTAAATCAATTTGAGAGGAGTGAAGTTTGGGAGTTGGTTCCTAGGCCCAATGATTACACTATTGTGACCACTAGATGGGTCTTTAGGAACAAACTAGATGACCAAGGTAAAATCACTAGGAACAAGGCTAGATTAGTAGCTAGGAGGTTTAACCAAGTTGAGGGACTAGATTATGATGAGACTTATGCCCCCGTAGCTAGGTTAGAATCAATTAGAATCCTACTAGCCTATGCCGCTCACATGGGTTTCACACTCCACCAAATGGATGTGAAGTCGACATTCCTTAATGGGATCATTAAGGAAGAGGTCTATGTAGAACAACCCCCGGGTTTGAGGATCCTAACTTTCCAAGACACGTATTCAAATTAAGAAAAGCCTTATATGGATTGAAACAAGCTCCTCGGGCTTGATATGAAAGGCTTTCTTCATTTTTGATGTCTAAGGGGTTTAGGAGAGGAACAATTGACCCTACTTTGTTCCTAAAATCTAAGGACAAGGATATATTTGTTGCCCAAGTCTATGTAGACGATATTATTTTTGGGTCAACAAATAATGACTTCCTACAAGAATTCATCAAGTGTATGGAAGATGAATTTGAAATGAGTCTTGTAGGAGAGTTAACCTTCTTTCTAGGCCTTCAAGTTAAGCAAACTAATGAAGGTACACATGTCTTTCAAACCAAATATGCTAAAGAGATGTTAAAGAAATTTGGTTTAGAAAATGCTAAGGTAGCATCTACACCCATAGGAACCAATGTGAAAATGGATAGTGACCTTGAAGGGAAAATGGTAGACTCTAAATAATACAGAAGCATGATTGGTAGCCTCTTATACCTAACCGCTAGTAGACCCGACGTACTTTTTGCGGTAGGTATGTGTGCTAGGTACCAACCTTGTGCCAAAGAGTCCCATTTGGTTGTAGTTAAGAGGATCCTAAGATATGTGAAAGGTACCCTCAATGTCGGACTTTGGTATCCTAGAACCCCTAGTGTTGATCTAATTGGATACACCGACTCTGATTATGCGGGTTGTAAGCTAGATAGGAAGATCACTAGTGGAGGGTGTCAATTCCTTGGGTCTTCCTTAGTTAGTTGGAGTAGTAGGAAACAATCATGCGTTGCCCTATCAACAACGGAAGCGGAATATGTGGCAATGGGTGGGTGTGTTTCCCAACTCCTCTGGATCATGCATACCTTAGAGGATTATGAGTTGCATTACACCAAAGTTAAAGTCTTGTGTGATAATGTAAGCATAATCAATTTAACTAAAAATCCGGTTCACCATTCTAGGACAAAACACATTGAAGTAAAACATCACTTCATTAGAGACCATGTGGCAAGGGGAGACATAGAACTACACTATGTTGAATCAAAGTCGAACCTAGCCGACATCTTTACCAAGCCTCTTCCCGAATCGGAGTTTACATCCTTAAGAAGAGGCCTTGGAATGTGTTTTGTGGAAGTTTAGGATGAACTTGGAGACATTAGCTTTGAAAAAGGGTGCTTGATCCATTAGGATGATACATTTGGCTCACTTGTGCTTGTGGCACATTGTTGGACCATTAGAAGTATCAAAATATGAAAACTAGACCAACTATGGGGAAGGCAAGTGTTTAATCAATAGACACGTTGCCCAAAGATCATAGTTGGACATTTTAAACCTTTGAAAACAATTTTATGTTTTATATACTTTGCCATGCTTTTAAAAGTCACATGATTCCACTCATGATCATGAAACTATTTCTCTCACAATACATTAAATAGGCTTTCGATTTATGTTGGCCGTCTATAATTAACCAATTATAGAACGATCATGAGTGGCACCTAGTAGTACATCATGATTCCACCATTAAACCTCAATTTTGTGAATTATAGCTCCTTTTTCACCTTTTCTCCCTAAATTCTCCTTTTGATGTGTCAAAATCTAGGATTAAGACTTACCCAAGTCTTCCAACCCTTTTTGGCACATTTCACCTAATTTCCTAAGGGAGAAACTTTTGAGATCCATTTACCATGGACCCCAAAGGCTCCTAGAGCTCCCCCTTCAGCTCTTAGCCTTAGCCACCACCCTAGGTGACTCAATCCATACTAGGCCACACCGATGTGCCACCGGTGACTCTTGGCCTACAAAATTGACCTTTTTAACCTTGGACACCTTGTTCTTGGTTAGGTCACTTTTTTTACCCTTGGATGGCATCCCCTTGCCATCCTTGGACCTTCCCTCCTTACTAAGATTGTATGTTTTCCCAACATACTTCTTTCCATTTCCCTTGGAGGTCTTAGATCGGTATCCCAATCCCGACCTATCATAGTTGGGTTTTATACTACCCAACACCATGTCTAAGCCCTTAAATCCAACCGTGAATCTTTCTAGGGCTTTTTCTAATGTATCAAGCCTTGCCCTTAAGACTTGATTTTTCCTCTCTAGACCTTTAACCTTATAGTCCATATGCCCACTTTGGACATTCCTAGAACTACCCATTTTCTTAGGCATTTGTTTCCCTCCCTTGGGGTTAATGCCTTTAGCCTTGGATACACAGGTCTTAGATTTACCATGATGCATGCTTTTCTTAGGATATGTATCTACCTTGTTATCCTTATTCCTATCATGATATTTAAAACCATGGTTATGTACAAAAAGACAATCTTCATGAAATTTAGCATGCATGGATGAATGATTTGTATTATTTCTAATATTCATGAATGGGTAATTGGCATGATTCTTAGCATTCATGGAGGAACTTAAATATGAATGGCACTTTAATCTAGGGTTAGGAATTACCTCCCTTACCCTTGTAGTCCCTCCTTAATGTGGGCTTCTTCTCTTCTTTCTTTCTTCTTTTTTCCATCTCCTTAGGTGCTCCATTTTCTTTAGCTCTTTCTTCCTTGGGCACTTGGTATGGTAGTGCCCTAGCTCACCACACGTGAAGCATCGAATCCTCCTCTTCTTCTCTTGGATTTCTCCAATCCTACACTTTATGTTAGAGTTTAAAGAACTTGAAATAAATGTAGATTTTACCTCCTTTTTACCTTTCGGACACTTGTCCTTGTAGTGCCCCTTTTCATTACACCTAAAGCATGTAATATGGTCCTTTCTCTTGGCTTTGGTGGAGGTGGAGGTGGAGGTGGAGACTAGGTTGATTTCTTCTTCTTCAACCTCGGATGATGTGGAAGCTTCCTCTTGATCATGTGTAGATGAGGGTCTCTCCTCCCCCTCAATTCTTGAAATTGATGCCTCTTCTTCTTCTTTTAAGGAGGTTGATGATCTTTCACTTAGCTCCTCCTCCACACTTGAAGAAGTTGACACTTCTTCCTCCTCGTGAGCTATTGAGCCCATTTCCTTGGGCTCTTCCACCACTTGACCTTGTGTAGGGTTTTTATGAAATTCCACCAACTTGATCCATAATTTGTGTACATTCTTATAATTCCCTACAACACTCAAAATGTTGTTAGGCAAAAGATTTATTAATATACTCATTACCTTCTCATTTGCCTTTGATTGCCCTTGTTGTTCTTAGTCCAATATCTTGGGCGGAGCTTCTTCCCATGCTTGTCTCTTGGAATTTCAAATGGTTCTTCAAGCACCATCATGCACTCCCACTCCATCATCAGCCACGTCTCCATTCTTGACTTCCAACGCCCGAAGTCTTCATGGTCGTAGACCGGTGGAGTGTATATGTTGTCCCCAAGTTTGTCTTCCATCGTTCTTCTCCTCTAGCGTGTACTCTCTTGGCGGTTAGTCCGATCAAGAGCAGTCCTTGCTCTGATACCAATTGTTAGATCATTGTCGTACGCTAGAGGGGGGTGAATAGCATTTCGCCGAATTCTTGTTCCTACACGGTTAGTTTTCACAGCAGAAATAATAGTAAAATAATAATAAAATCGCTAACCAATGCTAACACGGCGATTTTAGTTGGTATCCACCCCGGTCGGGTGACTAATCCAACAATCCGTCGGTGGATCAAACCCCGGATAACCTCCGGCTAGAACTCGTCGCTCCTTGTGGGTGGAGAAACCTCGCCACAACACCAAGGACACTTCCTGAGTATACAAGACTACTAACTTGCCCTATCCAAGCAAGATTCGTCAAGAAAGTCAGCCCACACGAAGTCCTCTTTAAATAGGACTCGGGGCTGATTTCTCGCTACCAGTCGACTGCCCCCAGGGCAGTCGACTGGTGCCAGCCAAATTCGACCGTTGACACCCCCAACGTTCGAATTTGCCAGCTCACCAGCCACCTACCAGTCGACTGCTCCCAGAGCAGTCGATTGGTCCCCAGCTGAATTCCTTCCCGAGTACATTCACACAGCACTCGATCCTCACGACTCGACTGACTCCTCATCCGCAGTCTCGACTATTGCCTTCGCGCCCTCTTCATCTTCGGCTCCCGTCCCTCGGATGCACGCAAGCCTTCAGCTTGCCTCCATGCCATCCTTCACGCATGCCTCGAAGTCCGTGCCCCTCAGCTCATCGTCCCTGCTTACCAAAGTCCCTCGGATGCGCACGCAAGCCTCCAGCTTGCCTCCATGCCATCCTTCACCGTACCGAGGTCGTCCAGTCAAGTCCATATGTGTAACCTGTACAACCTGCACACTCAACATATACATATAAGAATACAAGGGAAAACCTAACTTAAACTCTTTGCCTAAACATCAAAACATATGGTCACTCCGGACCATCTTAGGGCCGATTGCTCCAACAGGGGAAAGACGGAGGGTCGCAAAAGTCGGAAAGTTGGGCCCTAACTCATCAAGACCAGCTGGTCGAGGGTGGCCAAAGAAGTAGTGATAAATGCCATCGGGGGTGACGTCTGCAAAAGGAGGCAATAAGGGGTCAGGAAGCTCTGGGTAGATAGAATAAAAGTTCGGCGATCGACGAGCACCAAGATACTCTGCCAGGATGTCATAGGAAAAATCAAGGTTCCTCTTGGCTACCCGGGTCGTGAATTCAAAACCTCCTTGAGGCTCTTGTTGCAAGTTGTTGTAAAATTCAGAAACAAGGTCATAGTTTATTGTCCGTTCGAGGGAAAGAAAAAAGCCCAGGTTGTAGAAGGTAATTATCTCCATAATGGACGGACAATGCTCAGACAGAAAGGGACCATCAATTAACCAACAAGAAAGTAATTTGAAGGTTCGAGACTGGAACGCTTGCTCACAAGCAGCGTTGGGGAATCTGGAACTTGAAGAAGGCTGAGGCCTTCGTGAAGGGGCAAATAAAGAAGGGCCTTTGCCCTTGGACCCTTCAGCGGGTTCCTTGCCCTTAGATGACTTCCTAAGGGTTTAAAGAATTGATCATGACAGCAAATTGAATCAAATGAAGTAAATCGAATGTTGATAAAATCATGACACAAATTCAAAGATCACAAGATTAAGGTTTGATCAAATTGGTCAAGACAAGGTTTAATCAATGAACCAATCAGTGAACATAAGGGTTAAGGTTCATGATAAGATCACGGCAGGGAAAAGGTCACACCACAAAAAGAAAACATATTATGATTAGCCCAAAAATCATGATAACTGAAGTAATCAGTAGGATACACCGAAACAAAAAACTCACTTAGGTGCCATTGTTGAGTTGATTGGAGAACACACTTTCTGAACCTTGCGCAAGAAAGAATTGCAACGCAGGGGACGAGCTCGCAGTTAGCCGTTGCTGAGAACACTAACAGCAAGAAGAAGAACTCTCCCGCACAGCAAGAGGAAGGAGATCGCACGTGCAAGGAGGAACACGGGAAGAAGCTCTCACGCACACACTCGTAGGGAACAAAGATCTCCTCTCTGAACTATCAGGAACGCACGCACAGGAGGAGAGGGGTTCGGCGCTAGGGCTTGGGAAGGAAGGTTTACGAGGAGTTAATAAGTTGGTGGATCGGTCCACCAACCAAAATTTAATGTGATCGAACGGATCACCGTTCGATCTAGGAGCGCCCAGACCAATCAGGCTCCAGCCTGATCAGACTGGCCTGGTCCTGATCGGTCGGGGTGACCGATCAGGCAGGCTCCTGATCGATCGGCTAATCGATCAGGAAGCGAACAGTGGATTTTCGAAATCTTCTGTGAACCTCCTGATCGGTCTGTGGACCGATCTAGGCCAATACAGAGAGATTGCAGAGGGGTATCGCAATTCGGCTGGATCGGTCAGTTGGACCGATCAGACATACTCCTGATCGGTCCGGTGACCGATCAGGCTCCTTGATTTTTCCTGATATGATCTGAAACTTTCAGTTTCAGAACCCCAAACGATATCTGATTAGATCAGATGAAAAATATCGATCTTGGAAGAGTCCCCATGACTATACTTGATCCCTTAACAAAGATCAAAGGTCCTTATGAATCTAACAATCACTTTGCTCCACCCAAGTGGAGTCAAACTCAATCAAAACCATTCAATCAATTTTCAATCAAGTTTGTATCCAAATAAGGTTTCCAATCAAGTTTCCTTGATTGGAATGTCCAAGTATGATCATGGAGCCAAATACACATGTGTTATGCATTGGTTTTCCCCATACTTGGTCACCGTAGTGATTTTTATCTCGTCAACCAAATTTCTCAAGGGATGCATTGACATTTTGAGAAATTAAGTTGATCCTAGCATCTCACCCCATTTCTAGCAAACAAAAATGTTTTGGTATACCTTATAGTTTGTGTGAGATGTCCCCAAGTTACCCAATAATTGTTCCCAAAAATTTGAATTGATCATGAAGGGTTTTGCATGCTTTTCAATCCTACGAAGCACGACATATTCCCAATTCCCTTCTTAAGAAACTAAATTCATTCTCGGGGAGTGGTTTAGTGAAAATGTTCGCTAGATTCGATTTGGACTCTACATGTGAGAGTACAATGTCTCCTCTAGCAACATGATCTCTAATGAAGTGGTAACGCACTTCAATATGCTTGGTCCTAGAATGGTGGACTGGATTCTTTGTTAAGTTGATTGTGCTTATGTTGTCACACAACACTTGCACACCCCTGTAGCTTAATCCATAGTCCTCTAGTGTGTGAATCATCCACAACAATTGTGATACACTCTCTTCCATGGCGATATATTCTGCCTCGGTCATGGAGAGAGCCACAAAATGTTGCTTCCGACTTGACCAACTTACTAGAGATGAACCTAAGAATTGGTAGCCCCCACTTGTGCTTTTCCAGTCCAACTTACATCCGGCATAGTTGGAATCAGTATAGCCAATTAGGTCAAAAGATTCGGTACGGGGGTACCATAGGCCAACTCCAATTGTGCCTTTAAGATATGCAAAATTCGTTTAACAGCAATTAAATGAGACTCCTTGGCACAGACTTGATACCTAGCGCACATACCCACAGCAAAAAGTATATCAGGTCGACTAGCTGTGAGGTATAGCAAACTACCAATCATGCTTCGATATTGTGTCAAGTCAACAGGTTTACCACTCTCATCATTGTCTAATCTTGTGTTTGTAGCCATGGGAGTGGTAACTTCCTTCGAATCACTCATGCTAAATTTTTGGAGCATCTCTTGTGTATACTTTGATTGGTGCACATGGATTCCATCACGAGTTTGCTTGATTTCAAGTCCAAGGAAGAAAGTCAACTCTCCCACTAGACTCATTTCAAATTCACTCTCCATGTATCCAATAAATTCATTTAAATAGCCCTTATTGTTTGAGCCATAAATTATGTCATCGACATACACTTGGGCTACGAATATATTATCACCATCTCTTCGTAGAAATAGTGTAGGGTCTATTTATCCTCTAACAAAGCCTTTTTCAATTAGGAATGCCGATAACCGCTCATACCAAGCTCGTGGTGCTTGTTTAAGGCCGTAGAGCGCCTTTTTGAGTTTGAATACGTAGTTTGGAAATTCGGTACTCTCAAACCCCGAAGGTTGTTCGACATAGACCTCTTCTCTTATTAAACCATTTAGAAAGGTCGATTTGACATCCATTTGATATAGCTTGAAACCACGATGTGCTGCAAATGCAAGCATCAATCGGATGGTATCTAATCGTGCCACGAGAGTATAGGTCTCATCATAATCAAAACCTTCAACTTGACTGTAGCCCTTGGCTACTAAGCGTGTCTTGTTCCTTATGATTTCTCCCTTATGGTTCAATTTATTTTTGAAGACCCATTTGGTTCCAATAATGGTGGTCTTCTTAGGTCTAGGTGTTGGATCGAGAGAACCGATAGAGGGGGGGTGAATATCGAAAATCGTTCGGATTTAGGGAAAGAGAAATTGCACAGCGGAAGATAAAAACAAACATGCGAACACAGTAATTTTTACTTGGTTCGGAGCCTAGGTCGACTCCAACTCCAAGGCCCACAGTCGTTGAGCGTTTACTTTGGGCAATTCTATATGAGGCGCAATAATAGTTTACAAAGATTAATTTACAAATATAGCACAGTAAACTTAATAATTAAAAAGAAAAACTCTTCTTTTACCGATGTCCGATGTAGGTTGTCTTTCTCGGAGCAGCGGGACGTCGTCGGCTCGAGTTGGGAGGTTTCCGGAGTGAGGCGCGAGAGCAGAAGAGCGTAGAAGCGTTGATTGAAAGTGTTGCTTGAAGCCTGGGGTCGAGGGCCCTTTATATAGGGCCTGGGGGCGCCCGGGACGTCGGGGGCGCCCCCCCACGTGGCGGTCGATCCGTCTTCAGCGCGGTCAACATCTGATCCCTTCAAAATCGGGATCAGGTTTGACCGGGGCGCCCGGAGCGCTCGGGGCGCCCGCATTGATCGGGTCAAGCCTTCATCCTTTTGGCTTTGCGAGGGTGTGCTTCGGCAGCTGGCACTGGGGGCGCCCGTGACAGGCGGGGCGAGCGACAGGCGGGGCACCCGGAGCATCCGGGGCGCCCGGAGCATCCGGGGTGCCCCGACATATAACTGTCGAGGAATGTTTTCACTCCTGCTGACTTGGGTTGACCTTGGGGGTGCCCGGAACATCCGGGGTGCCCTGCTCAGCTTCTGCCTCACTCCTTTGAGGCTCTCTGAGCTGCAGATACTCAGTCCTTCGATCCTGCATCCAGGGTTAGTCCAAAAAGCAGTATTATATTATTTTATACAGCCTTAGCTGTCTTGGTTCTGACTTTGGGTTTCCAAAATGAAACCCTAGGTCGAACCGACGCCTACTGTTCCCTCGACGGGGAACGCGTCCTCACCTACTCCTCTCGGGAGATTGTACCTAATGCCAACCGCTCCTCTGGTTGGACTTTTGCCTGGCGGTCCTTTGCCAGGTCTTGGATACCGAGCTGTCCTTCGCCCGGTGCCTAGCATTCCTTCGCTAGGGCTTCAGTCCCAAGCTATCCTTCGCCTGGCGCCTAGCAGTCCTTCACTAGGGCTTTTCACCCTGGCATTCCTTCGCCAGTGCCTAGCAGTCCTTCGCTAGGGCTTTGTACCCTGGCATTCCTTCGCCAGTGCCTAGCAGTCCTTCGCTAGGGCTTTTTACCCTGGCATTCCTTCGCCAGTGCCTAGCAGTCCTTCGCTAGGGCTTTTTACTCTGCACACTCAAGTGACATGTTAGATATCAAGTAAGACTTAACTTTTGAACCCTGTTGCCATTATCAAAACACAGGTTTGACTGTGGTGCTTTCTGCACCAACAATCTCCCCCTTTTTGATTTATGACAACCCTAGTTCAAAAAGTTAAGTTTAATCAAAAGCATAAAAATTTGTTCCCTCCCCCTGGAGGGAATCTCCCCCTGGATTTTTCAAAACTTCGTGGGGTTCTATGTTTTTAAAAAACTTTACTTAGAATGATTTTGCACTATGAGAACTTAAGTTTAAAAGTACATAGAGGAGTTTTTAAAAGCATGAGTTTAGAGTACTTACAAAAAATTTGAAGCCTTAAGTTTAAAGTACTCAAAAGTTTTGAAAACTTTAAGTTAAGTACTTAGTAGGATTTAAAAAACTTAAGCACTTAGTAAACTTTGAAACAATTTAAGTACTTAGTAGATTTTGAAACAATTTAAGTACTTAGTAAATTTTGAAACAATTTAAGTACTTAGTAAATTTTGAAACAATTTAAGTACTTAGTAAATTTTGAAACAATTTAAGTTTAAAGTACTTATGAAGACTTAGTACTTTTGAATAACTTCAAGACGTTTTGAAAAACTTAAGTACTTAATAGGGTTTTTTAAAACACTTAAAAAACTTAAGTACTTCTAAAAAGGTTTTGAAAAGCTTTGAAAAGTAGCTAACTTTTTGAAAAAAGATTTTGAGATTTGGAAAAAAATTTGAACTCTCTCCTTTCCTATCTCTCTCCCTTTGCCATATATCAAAAACAGATAAATCTAGCAGAAATTAAATTGCATAAAAGAAATAACTTTCATAAAGGAAAATATTCGTATGATTTTGCTGTACTGAACCAAGACTTAGACCAAATCAGTTGATTTTCTCTTGTAGGGACCTGTCTAACCCTTTTAGCTACTTACTAACTGTTATAAGCAGTAGTTTTCGCTAGGGTTAGTCAAGTTGAGTGTTTCTGTTCAAGTTAGATTTTCTAAACTTGACACTTAACTTGATTGTTGTGTAAGTTGTATTTAGTGCCCCAATTACTGCAGATGCACTGACTTAAAGCATCTTGAATTAAGGCAAAGACCTAAGTATCTCAACCCTTTCTAGGTTATCAATCAAAAGTACCCTAAAGTGCTTGTAAGATGCTGGCTTCTAAATCTATAGGTGCATGCAGTTCTAGGGTTAGGACCTAGGCTAAGTCTATTTGCGAAAAAGCCCTAGTTTTGAAAGGGGGTAGTTTTGAAATAAAACTAAGTCCGAAAAGATTTTTAAAACTGATTTTAAAAACAACAGTTTTTCAAAATTCTTTTAGAAACTGATTTTAAATTAAGAAAAGCAGTAAGAAAATCAAAAGTAGAGTTAATCTATTCTACAGAGCACAATCCTAACTGCCTTCTTAGTGAGCTGAACTCAGACTCAGGTAATGGTTTTGTGAATATATCAGCTAAGTTGGATTTTGAGTCTATGTGTTTAAGTACTATCTCACCCCTGGCTACATGGTCTCTTACGAAGTGATGTTTAACTTCTATGTGTTTTGGTCTAAAGTGTTGGATTGGATTCTTAGTTAGATTAATTGAACTTATATTGTCAATAAATACTTGAGTTTGGGTGTAGTTGAGCTGGAAGTCCTTAAGAGTGTGCATCATCCATAAAAGTTATGCTACACACTCTCCTAAGGCTACATACTCAGCTTCAGTTGTGGACAGAGCTACACAGTGTTGTTTTCTGCTGTACCAACTTACTAGACTATTTCCTAATAGTTGGCAGCTTCCACTTGTGCTCTTTCTATCTAATTTACAACCAGCATAGTCAGAATCCGTATATCCTGACAAATTGAAGGTTGAGGTTCTAGGATACCAAATCCCTACATTTAGGGTGCCCTTTACATATCTTAGTATTCTTTTTAGGGCTGCTAAGTGTGTTTCCTTAGCGCAGGTTTGGTATCTAGCACATATCCCTACAGCAAAAAGAATGTCAGGTCTGCTGGCTGTAAGGTACAGTAGACTACCTATCATACTTCTATATAGTTTGAGGTCTACTGGCTTACCATCAGGGTCACTATCTATTTTTACATTAGTGGCCATGGGGGTACTTATGCTTTTAGAGTTATCCATTTTAAATTTCTTTATTAACTCTTTAGCATATTTGGATTAATGGACGTAGTTTCCATCTCTAGTTTGTTTGATTTGTAGTCCTAGGAAAAAGGTAAGCTCCCCAACTAAACTCATTTCAAATTCATTTTCCATTATTTTGACAAACTCTTTTAGGAAGTTTGTGTTGGTGGATCCAAAGATTATGTCATCTACGTAAATTTGGGCAATAAATATATCTTTTCCTAGGGTTTTAATAAATAATGTTGAGTCAATTTGTCCTTGTTTAAATTCTTTAGAAGTTAAGTTGATAAACATTCATACCAAGCCATAGGTGCTTGTTTTAACCCATATAGTGCTTTAGTTAATTTGTAAACGTGGTTAGGTTTGTCTAAGTCCTCAAACCCAGGGGGTTGTCCTACATAAACTTCTTCTTTAATGAATTCATTTAGGAAAGCAGACTTTACATCCATTTGGTATAGCTTAAATCCTTTATGGGATGCAAAGGCTAACAACATTCTAATGGACTCAAGTCTAGCTACTGGGGCATATGTTTCATCGTAATCTAACCCCTCTACTTGGCTGAATCCCTTAGCTACTAAGCGGGCTTTATTTCTAACTATTTCTCCTTGATCATTTAGCTTATTCCTAAAGACCCACTTAGTGTCAATGACGGATTTGCCTTCAGGTTTAGGCACTAGTTCCCAGACTTGGTTCCTCTCAAATTGGGCTAATTCTTCTTGCATAGCTATGATCCAATCAGGGTCAGGTAGGGCTTCATTTATAGTTTTGGGTTCTATTTTTGATATCATAGCTATTTGACTAAGGTTTCTATAGGAGGATCTAGTCCTAACTCCTAGAGTTGGATTACCCACAATTTGATCGGTTGGGTGACTAAGTCTGGGTTTCTTGGTTCTCCTAGAACTTGGTTCAGCCTCAGGTCCGGCTGGTCAGTTTGGTTCACTATTTGATTCGACTCTTTGGGCTGGTTCATTTGTTGGTTCGATAATTGGTTCAATAATTAGTTCGTTTAAGGATTCAATTAAGGGTTCACTAGTTTGTTCATTATTTTCTTGATCAGAATTTGATGAAGTTAGGTCTGGATTATTAGATGTTGAGTTGACTTCTTCATCAAATATTAAGTTAGTTGTTTCTTCAATTTTCTTAGTTTGTTTGTTGTAAACTCTATAGGCTCTACTTGTGGTTGAGTATCCTAGGAAGATACCTAGGGTTGATTTGGACTGAAATTTCCCTAAGTGGTCTTTGGTGTTTAGGATATGGACTTTGCATCCAAAGACCTTTAGGTAGTGTAGATTTGGGAGCCTATGGTAGTACAGTTCATAGGGTGTTTTATTGTGTCGCTTGTTAATCAGAACCCTATTTTGGATGTAACACGTCGTACTAATTGCCTCTGCCCAAAATTGGTTTGCTAAGTTAAATTCATTGAGCATAGCCCTAGCGGCTTCCTGTAATGTTCTGTTTCTTCTTTCGACTATCCCATTTTGTTGGGGGGTTCTAGGACATGAAAATTCATGTAAATACCCATTGACCTTACAAAATTTCTCAAACCGTTAATTTTCAAATTCTTCCCCGTGGTCACTCCTAAGTCTTTTAATTTTAGTATCGTTTTGATTTTCAATTAATTTACAGATATCATTAAATAGATTTAGGGTTTCATCTTTGGTTTTTAGAAACCTAACCCAGGTGAACCTAGAATAATCATCAACTATTACTAAGCAGTATCGGTTCCCGCTTAGTGACTTGGCTCCATGTGAATCAAATAGGTCAAGGTGCAGGAGCTCATGTGTGGTTTGAGTTAGGTCAGATTAGATTAGTTTGTGATTAGATTTGGTTTGTTTACCTTGATTACATGATTCACATATTAGGTTTTCATTGTTTTTAATTTTGGGGATTCCTTTGATTAGGCCAAGTTGGGTGACTTTTGAGATAGTCCTCAGATTAGTGTGACCTAGTCTCCTATGCCAGAGGTTCGATTGTTCTAGCTGAGTTAACATACATTTGGGTACTGAGGGAAGATTTATAGTGTATACATTATTTTTCCTAGTGCCCTTAAGTATGATTTCTGAGCTTGTACATTTCTAATCAGGCAGTTAGAATTGTTGAAGGTGACTATATAACCAGAATCACATAACTGACTTATGCTAAGCAAGTTAAACTTAAAGTTTTCAACCAAGAGAACTTTCTTAATAATAAAGTCAGATTTAAGCTCAATATTACCTGACCCAATTACCTTGAGTGTAGCATTGTTACCAAATGCCACTGAGCCTAGGTTCTTGAACTTGAGTTTGGTGAACTTCAATTTATCTCCAGTCATGTGTCTGGAGCAACCGCTATCCAACATCCATTGGTCCAAATCTTTATGTTCCTACACATAAAGAGTTTTATTGATTTGGATCCAATTAGAGTTAGGAGTAGCTTAAATTGAGTTTCACTGCCTAGTCTGTCTCACCCAAATCTAGGGTTTTCAATCACGTTAGCTTTATAGGTTTTGTGAGATAGGTTTTAATAAATAAAATTACTTTGAGAAATTATTATTTGTTTTGAAAACATTAAATTAATTTTTAAAAACAGTTAAGTTTATTTTGAAAGGATGTTTGAATCTATGCTTAACTGAAAATTATGTTAGATTTGAATTTGACAAAAAGTAATTTGAATTTGAAATTCAAAAATTGGCTTCCAGGTCTTGGCGAGGCACTAGGCCTTCTTTGGCCGTAGCCTTATTGGATCATCAACCCTTTCCTTGACAAAGCCGTTTAATGAAATTTCATTTTCAAAATTAATCTTTGAAAAAGTTCTGGTCTAACCAGTTTGAGTTTTGGATCGGTAGCTTCGGCTAGTTTCACCAGTCTAAAGAGACCAAGTGAACTTGAACTTATTAGAATTGGTTTCCCTAACGTACTATCATCTCACCTCCACCCAATACTATGTTTTCAAATTTCAGTTAAGTTTGTTTAGTCCTTATACTAACCTAAGTTTAAGCATGGTAAATTGAAGAAATTTATATAAACAATCAAACATGCAATTTGCAATCAGGAATTAAATTTTATCTAACAATAAATATAGTTTTCAGTTTGGCTCCCCCTGGACTATAGCCACGATAATGATTAGGCAAGATGTGAATCTTGTCCTTGGGGATCCAATACTGATTTGATCCGGTTTGTTGGTTCAGGCATAGTTTTGGTACCCATGCTTGAATTTTACCTCTGGACTGATTCAGTACAGCAAAGTAAGATCTTTGTCGGGATTTGGTTCTATAACCAAGTCTGGATCGATTTAGAACGGACTTCTGTTTTCCAAGAATCATGTCAAGACCCTTGGAACCAGAAGTGAATCGTTCTAAGGCAGCTCTAAGATCCTTAACCTAAGTTTTCAGGGAGGAGTTCTCTTTCTCAAGTTTTTCAACTTGAGTAGGAGTTCCTTCTTGAACTTTCTCGGTTAAGGATTTAGAGTCAGCTCCCTCTTTCAGGAGTTTTACTTCCTGTCGGAGGGATTCGACTCGGAGTTTGGCTTTTGCCAAATCTCGAGAAAGATAAGAAATAAGATCATTTAATTGACTTCTATTGAAACCACTTACCTTGATCTCACCGTCTTCTGAAAAGGTTAGTCTGCCGTCGTCTTGTTCAGATTCTGACTCGGTCCCGACTTCTTCTGAGGCGGTCAGGGCTAGTAGGTTTGACTGGGGTGCTTCTTCTTCTTCTTCTGAGGAAGATTCGTCCCAGGTTGCTTGGAGTGCTTTCTTTCTTCTTGTCTTTTTGGTCTCCTTCAGGTTTGGACACTCCGTCTTGTAGTGGCCCTTCTTCTTGCACTCGTAGTAAGTCACGTTGGGCTTGTTTTTGTCATTTGTGGGTTCAGCTGGTTCGTCCTTTCTTCGGTTGGCCTTCCTTCTGTTGGTTTGGTTCTTTAACTCTTTATAGTAGCTTCGGGCCAATCGAACCAGCTTCGGTCGATCTCCTTCTTCGTCTTCTGAGTCTGAGTCTGAGTTAGACTCGGGTTCAGGTTGTGGCTTTTTCTTTGGTGTCCTTCTAGCTTTTCCTGCAACAAAGGCAATACCTTTCTCGGCCATATTGCAGTTAGTCTGTTCATGAAGTTCTAACTCGGAAAACAATTCATCTAATTTAATTTTAGAGAGATCCCTTGAAACCTTGTATGCATCTACCATAGATGCCCACAAGGTATTTCTAGGGAAAGCATTTAGGGCATACCTTATTAGGTCACGGTTTTCGACCTTGTGACCTATAGTGTGAAGACCGTTCATCAATTCTTAGATTCGTGCGTGGAGTTGGGCTGCTGTTTCATTGTCGGCCATCTTGATGGTGTACAGTTTGTTTAGGAGCAGATCTCTCTTACTGATCCGAGTGTCTGATGTTCCTTCGTGCAGCTCGATCAATTTTACCCATAGCTTCTTGGCACTGTTGAAGGGGCCCACCCGATTCAGCTCCTCTTTTGTTAAACTGCATTGTAGGGTCTGAGTTGCCTTTGCATCGGCTTCTATTTTGCGCTTCAGAGCGGAGTCCCATTCTGAGTAGCTTTGAGGTGTTCCTTCAGCGTTCTTAGGAATCTCCAGTACGGACTGGATGATGATCCACATGTCCACCTGAGTTTTCAGGTGGATCCCCATTCGACTTTTCCAGTAAGAAAAGCCTTCTCCACTGAACAGTGGAGGTCTGGCGGTGCTGAATCCTTCTTGCATGGTCATTTAATCTGAAAAAGATAACTAACAAAAAAAAAATTCCCAAGACTTGGTCTTGGATTAGTAGTGCGGGATAAGATGAATAAAATGTCGAGGCGTGTTGCACCAACCTCGATTAACGGAAAAAAAATTCGAACGAAAAAATTTAAAAAAAAATCGAACGAGAAAAAGAAAATAAAGAAAATCCGAAAAAAAATTCAAACTGGTGATTGCACCAAATTTGAACTTCCCCGCTCTGATACCACTTGTTGGATCGAGAGAACCGATAGAGGGGGGGTGAATATTGGAAATCGTTCAGATTTAGGGAAAGAGAAATTGCACAGCGGAAGATAAAAACAAACACGCGAACACAGTAATTTTTACTTGGTTCGGAGCCTAGGTCGACTCCTACTCCAAGGCCCACGGTCGTTGACCGTTTACTTTGGGCAATTCTATATGAGGCGCAATAATAGTTTACAAAGATTGATTTACAAATATAGCACAGTAAACTTAATAATTAAAAAGAAAAACTCTTCTTTTACAGACGTCCGATGTAGGTTGTCTTTTTCGGAGCAGCGGGACGTCGTCGGCTCGAGTTGGGAGGTTTCCGGAGTGAGGCGCGAGAGCAGAAGAGCGTAGAAGCGTTGATTGAAAGTGTTGCTTGAAGCCTGGGGTCGAGGGCCCTTTATATAGGGCCTGGGGGCGCCCGGGACGTCGGGGGTGCCCCCCCCCCCCACGTGGCGGTCGATCCGTCTCCAGCGCGGTCAACATCTGATCCCTTCAAAATCGGGATCAGGTTTGACCGGGGCGCCCGGAGCGCTCGGGGCGCCCGCATTGATCGGGTCAAGCCTTCATCCTTTTGGCTTGCGAGGGTGTGCTTACAGACGTCCGATGTAGGTCGTCTTTTTCGGAGCAGCGGGACGTCGTCGGCTCGAGTTGGGAGGTTTCCGGAGTGAGGCGCGAGAGCAGAAGAGCGTAGAAGCGTTGATTGAAAGTGTTGCTTGAAGCCTGGGGTCGAGGGCCCTTTATATAGGGCCTGGGGGCGCCCGGGACGTCGGGGGCGCCCCCCCCACGTGGCGGTCGATCCGTCTCCAGCGCGGTCAACATCTGATCCCTTCAAAATCGGGATCAGGTTTGACCGGGGCGCCCGGAGCGCTCGGGGCGCCCGCATTGATCGGGTCAAGCCTTCATCCTTTTGGCTTCGCGAGGGTGTGCTTCGGCAGCTGGCACTGGGGGCGCCCGCGACAGGCGGGGCGCCCGGAGCATCCGGGGCGCCCCGACATATAACTGTCGAGGCGTGTTTTCACTCCTGCTGACTTGGGTTGACCTTGGGGGCGCCCGGAACATCCGGGGCGCCCTGCTCAGCTTCTGCCTCACTCCTTTGAGGCTCTCTGAGCTGCAGATACTCAGTCCTTCGATCCTGCATCCAGGGTTAGTCCAAAAAGCAGTATTATATTATTTTATACAGCCTTAGCTGTCTTGGTTCTGACTTTGGGTTTCCAAAATGGAACCCTAGGTCGAACCGACGCCTACTGTTCCCTCGACGGGGAACGCGTCCTCACCTACTCCTCTCGGGAGATTGTACCTGATGCCAACCGCTCCTCTGGTTGGACTTTTGTCTGGCGGTCCTTTGCCAGGTCTTGGATACCGAGCTGTCCTTCGTCCGGTGCCTAGCATTCCTTTGCTAGGGCTTCAGTCCCAAGCTGTCCTTCGCCTGGCGCCTAGCAGTCCTTCGCTAGGGCTTTTCACCCTGGCATTCCTTCGCCAGTGCCTAGCAGTCCTTCGCTAAGGCTTTTTACCCTGGCATTCCTTCGCCAGTGCCTAGCAGTCCTTCGCTAGGGCTTTTTACTCTGCACACTCAAGTGACATGTTAGATATCAAGTAAGACTTAACTTTTGAACCCTATTGCCATTATCAAAACACAGGTTTGACTGTGGTGCTTTCTGCACCAACACTAGGGACTAAGTCCCAAACTTGACTTCTTTCGAATTGACCTAGTTCATCTTGCATGACAATGATCCAATCGGGATCATTTAATGCCTCGTCAATTTTTCTAGGTTCAATTTCAGAAATTATGGCAACTTCATTAGCCTCATTCGTAAAGAATGATCTAGTCCTAACCCCATGGTGGATGTCTCCAACAATTTGGTCTTGGGGATGGCTAGAGGCTACCCTAGTTGTCCTTGGTGTTGGTGGTGTTTCTTGAATGGTGTCACTAGACACAAGCTCAGCCTCAGGATCTGGCTGATCTATAAGTTGTCTAGGCTCACCGTCATCAGACTCATCACCACCATCTACAACATTTGGACTTTCATCCAAACCCAGTTGCCTGAGTTCAAATTGAGCTCCTTCAACATCTTCTGATTGATCATTTACTTTGGGAATTTCCTCAAAAACAACATCAGAAGACTCTTCAACTAGTCTAGACTTCTTGTTGTAGACTCTATAAGCTTTGCTAACGAAGGAGTACCCGACCAGTATTCCTTCATCAGCTTTTGCTGTGAACTTTTCAAGATGGTCCTTGGTGTTTAGAATGAACACCTTACAACCAAACACCCTAAGATGTTTAACCGTAGGTGGTTTTCCAAACCAAAGTTCATGAGGAGTCTTTCCTAAGAATCTATGGATGAGGACTCGGTTTTGCACATAGCAAGTTGTGTTTACAACTTCAACCCATAAGTAACTCGGTAATGAGTACTCATTGAGCATGCTTCGTGCAGCCTCTTGTAGGACTCGGTTCTTCCTTTCTACAACACCATTTTGTTGTGGTGTTCTAGGAGTGGAGAACTCATACCTATACCCTCTATCTTGACAAAACTCTAAAAATCTTTGATTTTGGAATTCACCTCCATGATCACTTTTATTGTTTTAATTGTTGATGATTTTTCGTTTTCAACTCTTCTACAAAAAGAAATGAAAACATCTAAGGTTTGATCCTTATATTTTAGAAAATATGTCCATGTATATCTAGTAAAATCATCAATGATAACAAAACAATATCTATTACCATTCAAGGATATGATAGTACTATAATCAAACAAGTCCATATGAAGTAAATCTAATGCGGTAGAAGTACTTACAGTGCTTTTACCTTTATGTGCAGATTTTGTTTGCTTACCCATTTGACATGCACCACAAAGTGTGCCCTTTTCATACTTGATGCTTGGTAAGCCACGAACTAGTCCCTTATTGGCCAATTTCCGGATATTCTTCATGTTCACGTGTGCTAGTCTCCGGTGCCAAAGGGTGGACTCATCTTCATTTGACATGAGACACTTAGCAAAAGCATTAGTAGCACTTTTAAATGAAACTTGATAAATGTTATCTATCCTAGTGCCTACTAGTACTGTGTCAAAGGTGTCATGTTGTCTAACTAGACATTGACTTGATTGGAAATCAATTGTGTAACCCGCATCACACAATTGACTGACACTTAGGAGATTAAATGTCATCCCCTTGACTAGAAGGACATTTTTTATCCTAAGACATTTGGATATTTGAATGTCTCCTATTCCTATAACCTTAAGACTATCATTGTTACCAAAGGAAACATTATCTCTATTTTTGCATTGAAGGGTAGTGAATAATGATCTATCACCGGTCATATGTTTGGAGCAACCACTATCAACGAACCAAGTTGATAGATGCTCCCCCTCAATCACAACCTACACAATTCGAAAAATAGAAGATTTAGGTACCCAAACTTTGGGACCTAAAGCACCTACTAAGCAAGACTTAGGCACCCATGCCTTGACTACTTTCCTTTGAACCCTAGGTGTCTTAGTTTGTCTAATATCAGTCCTAGACATTAAGGACACAAATGATGGTTCTTTGGGTCGGTAACCAATACCGGCCCTATTGTAGACTGCCCTTTGGGCATTCAAAATCATGTCTAAGGTATTTGAGCTTGTTGAGAACTTCTCAAGAACACTCTTGAGTCTCTCAACTTCACTCTTCAAAGATTTATTTTCATCCTCAAGCATCTCAACATGTAAATCATCTACATCCTCATTCCTAGAGGATTTTAACTGTTCAACTTCTAATTACAATGATTTAACCTTAATTTTTGACTTTTTCAACAAATCGGTTAAGCATGCAATTGTTCTATAGCATTTTTCAAGTTCGGGAGTGATTACCTCTTCATCATCCGAAGATGATGAAGCCGCGTTTGAGGAGTCGGAGGATTCATCACTGCTCTCATCTCCCTCAAGTGCTATGAGTGTCACATGTCGTGTACTCTTCTCCTCCTTCTCTTCATCGGATGAACTTGAGGAGGATTCATCCCAAGTGGCATTCAATGCCTTCTTCTTCTTTTTGGATTTATCCTCCTTCTTTTTGAGCTTTGGGCAGTCCTTCTTGAAGTGCCCTTTCTTACTACATTCATAGCAAGTAATATTAGTCTTATCAAGCTTAACTTCACTTGGGTTACCTTTACCCTTGAAGCGCCGGCTCTTCCTCATCATTCTTCTAACAAAGTTTGTCATCTCAGAGGAAGAAGACCCACTGCCATCCTCCTCGGATTCGAATTCGGATTCGGATGAGGATGAAGATGAAGAGACTTCCTTCTCCTTCTTCTTCTCCTTCTTCTTCTTAGTCTTTTCTCCTGCAACTAAGGCAATCCCCTTCTCCTTGGGGCCTTTGTTAGCCATTTCATGAAGTTCCATCTCACAAAATAAATCATCTAGTTTTACAATTGATAAATTCTTAGATACTTTATAGGCATCCACCATGGATGACCACAAAGCATTCCTTGGGAAATATTTAAGCACATACCTCATAAGGTCGCGGTTCTCGACCTTCTCATCAATAGAGTGAAGACCATTGAGGACTTCCTTGAACTTACCATGGAGTTCACTCACCGTTTCATTCTCCTTCATGGAGAGGTTTTGAAGTTGGTTGAGGAACAAGTCCCTCTTGGCGATTCTTGAATCTCGGGTGCCCTCATGGAGTTCAATAAGTTTATTCCACAAATCTTTTGCACTCGTAAAGGGACCAACCTTGATGAGTTGGTCTTTGTTCATGCCACATTGCAAAGTTACCACTGCCTTCGCGTCGGCTTCACTTTTCCGGGTTTGCTCAGCCGTCCAACGCCAAGATTCCAATTCTTTTCCTTTATCATCCTTTGGAGGGGAAAATCCTCCTTCACAGCGAACCATGCGTTGATGTCCATCTTTAGGTAGTACTCCATCTTCGATCTCCAATATTGAAAATCTGCTCCATCGAAGAAGGGAGGTCGGGTGGTGGAAAAACCTTCTCTCAACGCCATTGTTGATAGCTCTCAGTTGTTAATCCGCTTGTACAGAGCCCCAAGCTCTGATACCACTTGTTGGAACTTGGATGACTAGAGAGGGGGTGAATATAGCCAGACACCGAAACTTAGCACTTTTCAAGTTTTCTGCACTTAAACATTTAGTAGCACAGCGGAAGCAATAAAAACAGAGTATGCAGAATTTAAACCCTAAGCTAAGAACAACCACCAAACGCTAACAAAGAGGATTTACAAGGTTCGGGGATAACTTGCCCCTACTCCTTGGCGTGCCCATAAGGTGGGCGATCCCTTAATCGTCGGCAGATCAAGCCCAGAAAATCCGAAAAAAATGCAACCTCCTTCTCGGTGGAGTAACCTCTCCACAACGTTTCAAGATGGATCAAGTATAAAGTATAGGAAACACATGAAAGATCTTACTTAGCACTTAGAACCACAAGAACACAAGCAAGCTTCTCCCGAGCTCCACTCAACGCAGATCTCACGCAAGAACTCCCTTCTTCGTGTCTTCTCGTTGATGGACTCGCCAAGCTTCTTGCTTCTCTTCCAAGTGCTCAAGTAACAGAAGGTTGCTTCAAAGATCACAGTTGCTTGCTCAAGATGATGGAACAAAGTTGTCGCAAGAGCACAATATGAGATGTCGCAAGAACACAAGCTGTAACGTTGTTGTTGTTGTTGTTGAGACTTCTTCGCCACCAAGCGCTTAAGTCTCTCCCACTGATTGCCAGGTCACCACCTCACTGCAACCTCCAGCTGCTCACCTACAACAGCCAACTACCACTGAGCTCTCCTGGACTTCCTGAACTTCCCTCAGCCAAGCCCCAGTCAGCAGCTCCAGCATTGCCAGCATCCGTTGCACCCTGAGATGGAAAATGGACAAACCTGCGATAGTGAAAACCTTCGTTTGACTTCCCTTGGATGATCCCTGAGTCACCTGCACACTTAGCAGCTCATTAGGGCAACAAATCAATAGAAAATCAAAGTATCAGAAGGTTAGAGCAGATATCAGCAGTGTATCAGAAAAAGTAGATGTGAACAGACGCGATCAGAGCGTCTGACAGTGCATTTTGAATTAAAGTGATCGGTCACCGGACCGATCAGAATGATCCCAGACCGATCAGGCTCCAGCCTGATCGGTCCCCAGTGAGAAACCTGGGATCGCAAGCTCATATGTTCGATCACCCTGACCGGTCACCAGATCGGTCACCAAACCGATCCAAAATTCTGCTTGCCACAATCCCGCCTGAAATACACTGCTGATCGGTCACCATACCGATCAGGACATTCCCTGACCGATCAGGCTCCAGTCTGATCAGTCAGGGTGAGAAACCTCGCGACAGTTGATCGTTCAGGTCGATCGATCAAGGTCTCTCCCTGATCGGTCATCAGACCGATCAGGAGCCGAACAGTAGGTTTGCCAAAGTTACTGAAAGCTCCCTGATCGGTCACCAGACCGATCAGACATCGCTGGATCGGTCACCAGACCGATCCATGAGGGAACTTCATGCTAACTTCCCTGATCGGTCACCAGACCGATCCGGGCAAGGCCAAACCCACTCTAAGTCAAGAGAACTGGCTCCCAGCCTCCCCTGACTCGTGCTCAGTCCCTCGGACTAAGACTCCGTGCCCAGCTTCACTCACCAGAACTTCAATCAACCTAGCTTCACTCACCGGGATTTCCAATCACCTAACCCTCCGAGTTAGGAATTTCCACACCTAGCCCTCCAAGCTAGGACTTTTCCACACCTAACCCTCCAAGTTAGGATTTCATCCACCTAGCCCTCCAAGCTAGGACTTTTCCACATCTAACCCTCCAAGTTAGGATTTCATCCACCTAGCCCTCCAAGCTAGGACTTTTCAACACCTAACCCTCCAAGTTAGGATTTCATCCACTTAGCCCTCCAAGCTTTTATGGATGATGGACGTCTATCATTGCTGCGCCTCGAGAATTGCAAGAGCCTTTTAGGAGGGCTAATTCAAAAAGAGATTGCCTCAGACCCCGGGACAAATGTCGATTCCTCGGACTCAACGTGCCGCTAATAAAGTAGTAATGGGTGCATGGACCACCATAGCATAGCTTATTCGCTACACTACTAGTCTAATCAGTCAGCAACACTTCCTTCGATTAGACTTGAAGGGAGGGACTTGTGATGGGGTTGAGCACCCCGTGGCTGACACGTGGACTGAAGAAGCTATGTGGCAAGATCTACCGAGTCTGGATGCCTCTCTTCTCATGGCACCCGAGGCCCCCTCAGGAAGGTGGGTTCCCGAGAACACCACGAGTCGACATACTCTGGAGACCGACTCAGGAAGACGCACGCTCGAGATCACCTCGGGAGGTTAGGTCCCCGAAACCACCTTGGGAAGGTAAACGCCCGGGACCCCCCGGCTAAAAGACCCCGAGATCACCTCGGGGTAGCGGAGCCCAAGGAGCACTCGACCTCAAGTAACGGTCCCCCATTCTTCGGATCTGTGGATAATCATCGCCGATTATTATGGGATAATCATGCCCCATAATTACCGCAACGGTCCGAGTTTAATGGTTGCATGGACCATTGTAAAGATTATCTCGTAACCGACAATCGGGGGGACGTGGCGAAGATCGTGGAGACACGTGTGACTGCTGTTGGGGCAATCGACCCAAGTATGATCTGGAGGATCATGGGTTTAGATGTGTGTGTCAACATGATTACGTTAGGGTTTCATGTTGATCTAATATGTGTATGTGAGTGTGTAGGTTTGTAGGATACACATAAACTTGGTTGGACGTCTTCGGGTACGATGAAGGGTGGCATGGAGGCGAGCCGCGGGCTTGTGTGCGCATCCGAGGGAACATGGACAAAGCAGGAATGATGAGCCGAGGGATGCGGACTTCGTGGCATGCGTGAATGATGACATAGAGGCAAGCTGAGGGCTTGTGTGCGCATCTGAGGGACGGGAGCCGAAGATGAAGAGGGCGTGAAGGCAACAGATCGAGGCTGGTGGATGAAGAGTCAACCAGGTTGTAAGGGTTCGAGTACTAAGGGAATTATACTCGGGAACTAAGTCGTGAGGGTTCGAGTGCGGAGAGAAATGTACTCAGGAAGGGTAACCCTAGACTTAGGGATGGACCAGTCGACTGATCCAGGATCAGTCAACTAGTAGTGGCCAGAATTCGAAAGGTCAGGCGGTGATATTCAAATTCAAAGTGGACCAGTCGACTGGTAATGGACCAGTCAACTGGTAACGGTCATTTCATCCTCGAGCTCTATTTAAGGGAGCTCGTTTAAGGCTGTTTCTCTTTGGTGAAACTTACTTGGTTAAAGCTGGTTAGTAGCCTATAGTGCTCAGGGATAGTCCAAGCTTTGTGGCGAGGTTTCTCCACCCACAAGTAGCGACAAGAGCTAGCCGGAGGTGCTCCGGGTAGTCATCCACCGAAGGATCGGGATCGTTCACCTTACGGACAGCCGTGAAGTAGGAGTCTCATCTCCGAACCACGTAAACGGTTGGTGTTAGCGTTGTTTTGGTTTTGTATTTAGTTTTCCGCTTGCGCACGCTAACGTTGTAAGTAGAAAAATCGAGAAAAAGTGCTATTTACCACCCTCTAGCACACGGTAAGATCCTAACAACTGCCGCCCCAGGTATAAAAGGTACTCCAACCCCTCAGGTAAAGGGATTACGCACTCTCTAACTTACAGATTCTCCTTGCTTTCTTCCATCTCCTATACTGAGGCACTGATTTGAGTGTCGGAGTGGGCTCCGCTGGACAACTTCCGGCGTATTCTCATTAACGCTCGTATTAATTTCGCAGGACAGGAGTTCCTCCCCTAGCGTCAGCATCCATGTGAGCGAGTTTTTCCTCTCTCATCATCATCCCGGTGGATTGAACTCTAGTGACAGGTCGTCGACGTCGATTCCTTCCGGAATATATATATATATCGGAATATATATATATATATATATATAAGAATCTATCATAGATAAGCATTTGCTACACTTAAGTTAGATTCATATACATTTCAAACCCTACACCTCTATTTAATCTTTATAAACGATTTTAGATACTTAAATAGTTAGGACAAATTAGTTGAAATTGAAAGTTGTAGTAGGTTTTTTAATATATATACATAAAAAGTAAAGATTAGCATACATTCTATAAAATCTATGATGAAATTACTAAATCATATAGTTAAAATTATAAATATCTAAATCATGTATTCAAGTTTTAAAATTATCAAATTACATACCTCATACCTATTTCGCTCCTCCGCAATGTAGCAATCGATTCAGGATATTGTTTATCAGCATACTATGATCCCAAATCGATTGCTATACTATAGTAATTGATTAAAAAAAATCTAATTTGTGTTTAAAAAATTATTGCTTTTAATATGATATGTTAAAATAATGTTTGAGATTATGGATATAATCAGGAGAATGAGACAAATATATAGGACCTGATTTCAAGTCATTTCGAGCTCTCTAGGTCTATCGGTCAATTTTGACAAATTTTCAGTCGATTTTGGCCGAAACTGGTCAAAACTGGCCATGCACCTAGATAGGTTAGAATGATATGAAATTAGATTTTATGTGCTTGTCTAGTTCTTCTAATTATATTCATACTATCAAATATCAATTTGACATATTATACTTAGGATAGTGAATTTTTGAGCACGTACAAATTTTTTTTGGATACATTCATATTCAAAAATCGCCGATGTTAATATAGTGTGTCAAATTGATATTTGAGAGTATGGATATAATTAGGAGAACTTGACAAATACACAGGATCTAGTTTCATATCATTCTGAGCTCTCTAGGTTAATCAGCTAATTTTGGTCGAAATCGACCGATGGACCTAGAGAACTCGAAATGATAATGAATCAAGTCCTCTATGTTAATTTGTCTAGTTCTCCTAATTATATTTATGGTCTCAAACATTAATTTGACTCACTATATTGAGAGCAGTGATTTTTTAAATATGAATTGTATTTTAGGATTTAGGTTTAGGTCCACAAAATCATTCCCAATTGATCAGTAGATTTACCAATATATTGATACACTATAGTAATCGATTAGTAAATCTATCGATTAAATCTACTGATACACTATAGTAATCAATTGGTAAATCTACTAATCGATTGGGAGTAGTAAAAGGGGAAAAATGGGTATGGAATATGTGATTTGGTAATTTTGAAACTTAGCTATATACTTTGGATATTTCACAATTTTAACTATATGATTTGGTAATTTACCTTAAAATCTATATAGCAAAAGTATAGTTAATTCTCATGGGTGTATTGTAATAAACACTTAAAAAAATAAATAAGGGGATCAAAAATTCAAATCTCGTATAGACTAATATTCTGAAAGTCATTTTTTAAATATGTATAAATTATATTCTGAATTTACTTAATATACAAACTAAGAGGGAAGACCATCTATTTTTAGAATTTGTCAAACAAAATCGAAACACTATATATATATATATATATATATATATATATATATATATATATATATATATATATATATATATATAAAGCTTGAAATGATAATTAATGAGAAGCCCAAACACCACAAAAGTGAAAACTTCTTTAGAGTTGTAAAGCAAAATGGAATCCCTCCTTTGATCAATATTGTATATGTCTTATATTCTCTCATTACCACATAATTACCACCTTTTGGTTGTCCTTCCTTCAAGATTTAAGGCCTAAAACACTTCTCCAAGAACAAGTCAAAAAGAGAAAGAGAAGGCCTAAATTGTCTTAAAGGGTTGGCAAAAGCTTAATGGAGCATAGATTAATAGCACTCAAAACCCACTTACAAGTTCCTCTCTCTCTCTCTCTCTCTCAAAACGAGAGTAAAAAAAAGTTCAAAACCATGTGAGGGACATCATCATTTGTTGGCCTTGTCTTTCTATGTATGCACCATTATTGGCGTGTCACTTTATTCTACTTCATTATTATTATTATTATTATTATTAATTTGCGTGTGTTTACATGGAACCCTCAAGTGCGAGTAAGACTCAATTATTAATGCTAATTAATTAATTAATTAATTAACTAAGGTGCTTGCATAATGATGGCACTAATCAAGCAACTACTTTGGTTATTGCTTAGTAGTAAAGTGATGAAAGGACTGAATTAGCAAAAGTGCATGGGCCAGAATTGATGCGACACATCAGTCAATCTTTGTCCCGGACTTCAAATCTAAATTAAGTTCAGTGATTTCTTTTCCTTGAAGCGTCGTCATAAATTCAAGATATGAATAACATTTATTTCTCAAATTTTCATTTCTTTTTCTCTTTCTCTATTTTTTTTTCACTTCCTTTTCCCTTTAATCGTCAGTGGACCTAACAACTAAGATCACACAAAATCTTTTGATTCTTCATTTCCCTGTTTCTTGATGATCCTTCATTGCCCAACGTTTTCTTTCACAATCATTGTTCTTTATAATAGTTTTTTTATATATACAACCAACTGTTGATATTAGTATAAAAATCGACTATCAATATCAACAAAAAAAAATCAATGAAAAATATACCTTTTCTACGTTAAAATAGTATGTAGTATATATGGTAATAATATATTACTATTAAGGAGGTCGATAAACAAAATATGAGAATCATAAATACGAGATCTGTGTTAAGGTAGATTTATTAATATATGATAATACATGGATACAAACTCAAAATAAAAAAAAAATCAAAATTATATATATTAAAGAAAATTTTAAAATATGCTAATTGAAAAAAAAATGATTAATTAGATTGGATGATATCAAATTTGAGGTAATCTGTCCGGTCTCACGGAGATTTTTCATTGATCGCTAGGGTAAATCGGGAAGCTCTCATGGCTGGTAGTCCAGAAGCTCAACATCCCACCGTTGCACGTCTCATTTGGAGAAAATATTTATGTAAATTCATCTTAATTAGGGATTAAATCATAGATACTGGAAAGACAACTAATTTTTCTGGGATAACAGATGCTAATTGAAATGGTATGAATATGTACATTAATTGTGAAGAAAAAAATTAATTAGTAATGATAAATAAAATAAAATAAAATTTATATAATGGTTCTCATTTAATTGTTATAGTAATATATTATTATAATATTACTGTACTATTATTTAAGATAACATTTGTTAAACAAAAAAAAGGAAAAAAAAAACAAAAGAGAGCCTTGATTTCAGAGGTTTGTAGCAGTGTCAATGGAATTTGCCATGGAAGATTTCAAGCGACAAGGAATGACATGGTTAGAAAGTTAACTCCGAAGGGTGCTGTTACTGTCTTGGTCATGGTAATGCACGTTGCTTTTGAAAAAAGAAGAAGATTACTGAACATGAAATGCAATAGCAGCAATAGCAATAGCATAATGCAGTGCAGTTCGATGACATCAACTTCTCGATCGTGTTGTGAGTTTCAGTAGTACTGAAACATCCTCGCAGGACAGCGACGTGTATCCTCATCCATTATCATCACTGTCATGCACGCACTGCACTGCACTGCACATGCAGTGAAGAGGGCTTCATGGATGAGCAAGCTGCTTGCCCACATGCACTTCTTCTTCAACTCTTTCAACTTGCGTGGTCAACCAGTACTGGAGTGAAACTACTCAATCAATGCCCTTGAAGTTTCTAATTTGATTATTTGATTTGATTTTTTATTTTAATTATACCGATCGAGCTAGCTGTCGAGGTGAGACATGAATCATGAGTCAGGTTTGAAAAGAGAGGGTTTTTGGGAGGCCATTGGATTGGGACGACTGTTTAGCTTGTGGCTTCAAGTGACAAAAAGTGTGGTAGGGAGGATGATTAACATGGTTCCCTTCTCCACTAGCTCCCCCATGGGAAATGGGCAATGGAATATTGTTGTCAGATGTGCTGGAGGCGAAGAGAAAGGGAGACCACCATCCACCTTTTGCAAAGTCTAAATTAAGTGCATGGCACGGCATGGCATGGCGTTACAAGTCTTTTGTCCTTGCATGTGACTGCCTTTTCATCTCCAGGTCTTGTGCTTTGTTGGGTGGCTTGGCTTGGCATGGCATGGCTTGGCCCCAACTGCCTTACAGATCAAAAGTGTGTCTTAACCCAATCATAGCTTCTGCTTCGACCTTTCTTTCATTTTCATTTTTCTCTGATCGACTAGGTTAGTCGATGTTAGAACGGTCGGGGCATTCTTGGCAATTTAGAAATGTTGATCTCTTTCAGTGTAATGGATGTGAACTTGACAAGGAATAGTGGTCAGTGGCGGGGGGCTAGCTAGCTACATTATTTGATCTTTGACACTTGACAGTGTGTCCATCCATTAGAAAAAGGTTCGTACAAGCAACAATCAGCTAGAAACTTGAAGATGACGGCTTAAAATATTAATTGCATTTATGTTTATATTTCTTTTTATATATTTATGGGTTTTAGTATATTGTGAAAATCAGTATCGAAAGACAATAAGCTACGCGACTTTAAGTTAAAAGTGTGTTGTTAATCTTTGTGGCTACATTCACCATTTTATAACGAAGATTCACTATTCAGAATCATACTAATGAGATCATCCAAATAATTGTCAAGCCCAGCTCGAATCTCTTGGGTTCTGGCCCGCAGTTTTTCATTGTCTTGTCGCCCTTTGAAATTCTCCGGGGAATGGTTTCTAGCTCCGACCTGATACTTGGTAATTCAACTCTTTTGGATCCTTAGGATTATTTATTTTCATCGAGGGAAGTTGGCGGGGGAAGGAGGAATGGGAATGGAGCACAAGTGGGGAGCTAGAGAAGATTTTTTTTTTTTTAATTTTTTTGTTTTCTTGCTTGGGTTATTCGAAAAAGGAGGGGAAGGAGGGAAGGGACATGAGGAAATAACCAAACTATCCTTACATCCATGACCGCGCGCGGTTGCCTCATCGTATGATTGTTGATGACAATACTAGTTGAGGTTGATGATGGCAATGTTGGATTTAATCTTTATTTGGTGGGTGTACATGTTATTTATAAGCATGCGGATTTGTGTCATTAAGAAAACCAAGCCTATTAAGTGATTTAACTAATAAAGAGGATTTGAGTTATTGGATGTAGAGTGATCTAGCTTATTCATAAGAAATCGTAATCCTTGGACATGTTCAAGATTTTCAAAATCAAAATTCAAAATCAACTAGGTAAGAAAATTAAGATCATTAGATCTAATCATGGTGAAAAATATTATGGTCGGTATAATGGATTAAGTAAACAACGTCTATGATCATTTGCGAACTAGCTACCTAAAAGAGTGTGGAATCATCTCTCAATATATCATATCTAGTATTTCTAGTTAGAATAGTATAGTTAAGCGACAAAACAGTACCCTAAGAAATATGGTGAGAAGTATGATGACTTTTACTTCTTTATCAGAGTCTTTGTGAGGCGAGACACTCAAGACTATAGTTTATCTACTTAACAGAGTACTCGGTAAGACATTGATTAACCCCATACAAGATGTGAATGGGTACGCAGTATAGCATTATTTATTTACACATCTGTGGTTGTCCAGATGAAGCTAGGAATAATGAAAGAAATTGGACCTAAAAACAGTGAGCTACAAATTTGTGAGATACCCTGATAAGTTTAGGTGATATAAATTTTATAACCCCTCAAATAGGTCTTTTTTCAAGACAGAAAATACCAAATTTATTGAGGGTAGCGAGAGCAATAAGGTTAGGGATATACCTTTAGAGAAAAATATTGATGATTCTCCTATAGTCACTATAAGTGCAATAAGTAGTGATTTGACATTCATACACCAAATTATAGATATTATACATTGACGCCAGGCAGAATAGGATTATCCTACATGCTATTGAATCCATTAATCTGCGCATGAATATCGGAAATAATCTTATAGAACTTGTTAATTCGAAGAGGAATACCAGGAAATAGAAAAATAAATGGCACTGTCGAAAATATTATTAATAAAAAACTTCTCTCTCTATTTTACATCAACCGTAACTTGTGTTTAAATAGCCTAAGAATTAAGAAAAGGTCGTAATAGTAAAGTCACAAAAGAAAAAAAAAAGTTAAAAAAAATCATCCTAAAGAGAGATAAAGTCTAAACAAATTTTTAGAAAAGAAAACTAATCCTAAAAATTTTAAACGGACTAAAAAACCTAAAAATAAAAAAAATAAAAAATATCTAAAATACTAAAAAACTTAAAAATTATTAAAAATGACTAATTTACTAAATTAATAATGAAGATCCATAGAATGTTCCTGCACCAGGCGCCCGTGGTTGAAAAGAACTTATCCTCGAGTTCAAATAGTAGTCTAGGAGGAAGATCATCTGATACCAAATTGACAAAATCTACTATGAGATGGTTATCACCAGAAAGTACCTCGTCAACTTCATCATCAAATACCGGTTCACCAAGTGTCTCGATCTTGCCATCCATATCTTTCTCAAGAAAAAATTTATCCAAATTAAAATAAAAGAACTTATGACCATTAAGATCTCGGACACTAGGATCATAGTGTGAGATTTCCTTAGTCAGAACCTGTCTACCATGACCTTGACCATGTACCTCACGATCTTCAGGATCTTGCACCATTAAATGCTGGGATAACTATCTCTATAGATCTTCAAGTATCTCGTCTTGAGTGTTATATTCATGGTGTGAGGCTTCCTCAGCCGGAACCTGCCTGTCACAACCACAATCACGACTACGAGGATCCTCCATTGGATCTTAATTAGCTCTGATACCAACTGACGATGAACAGAATAAGATTATTCTGTGGACTATTGAATTCATTGATTAGCGCAAGAATATCGAAAATAATCTTCTAGAACCTGTTAATTCGAAGAGGAATACTAGGAAATAGACAAATAAATGACACTGCCAAAAATATTATTAATCAAAAACTTTTCTCCCTCTTTTTTATATCAACCCTAACTTGTGTTTAAACAATCTAAGAAATAAGAAAAGGTCGCAATAGAAAAAGAAAAAGTAAATGAAAAACTTATCCTAAAAGGAGATAAAATCTAGAATAGAAAACTAATCCTAAAAATGAAAAAAATAAAAATTACCAAAAAAATCTAAAATACCAAAAAAACTTAAAAATTATAAAAAAACTAATTTACTAAATTAATAACGAAGATCCATAAAATGTTCCTACACTAGATGCCCCGGGTTGAAAAGAACTTATCCTAGAGTTCAGGTGATAGTCTAGGAGGAAGATTATTTGATACCAAATCGGCAAAATCTACTATTAGATGGTTATTACCATAAAGTACCTCGTCAACTTCATCATCAAATACTGGTTCACCAAGTGTCTTGATCTTGTCATCCATATCTTTCTCAAGAAAAAGTTTATCGAAATTAAAATAAAAGAACTTACGACCATTAAGATCTCGGGCACTATGATCACAGTGTGAGACTTCCTTTGTCGGAACCTGTTTATCACGACCTTGACAACGTACCTTACAATCATCAAGATCTTGCACCATTAGATGCTAGGATAACTGTCTTTGTAGATCTTCAAGTATCTCGTCTTGAGTGCTATAATCATGGTGTGAGGCTTTCTCAGTCGAAACTTACTTGTCACGACTAGAATCATGACCACGATGATCCTGTAGATGCAATCATGCCCTAAATGAGAGGTTTCGATGATTGACGGTTATTTAAGTTTAAGCTAATACATTGGATCTAACATTGAGATTTAGTGTGCAGTAATGCAAGAAGTCCAAGGAATGGTCGGGGACCGAATTCTTGGCATGAAGACCCGGAGTTGAGGAAGCTCTAGGCAGGAAGTCCAAGGGATGGTCGGGGACGGAACTCTTGGCATGAAGACCCGGAGCTAGGAGGCTCCAGGCGTGAAGTCCAGGAAACGAGAGGTTTCGCTGGCACAAGGTAATTGGATCCATTGGAAGGTCTTCAATCGATTCAGCTGTGAACTGCAGGCGAGTTGGGCGTATCAATCGATCCACCAATCGATTAGAAGATGACTAATCGATTGGTGAATCAATTTAGGCTGACTCTGTGTGGAAACAGGAGGTTCTGTAATCGATTACGAATGATTCTGTCTGCAGACAGAACGCTCGGTAATCAATCACTCAATCGATTCAGAAACCCTGTAATCGATTGGTAAATCGATTACAAGCTGTTCTGTGCACGACAGAACGCTCGGTAATCGATCACTCAATCGATTCAGAAACCCTGTAATCGATTGGTGAATCGATTACAAGCTGTTCTGTGCGCGACAAGAGCCTAAGTCGATTACAAGCTTTAAGTCTATAGGTTTTCCTTCTGGGTTACTGTCTATTTTAATGTTAGTTAACATAGGGGTGTTTATTTCCTTAGAATTTTCCATTCTATTTTTTTTAATTGTTTCTTTAGCATACTTAAATTGGTGAACTTAATTTTCATTTTTAGTTTGTTTAATTTGATGTCCTAGGAAAAAGGTTAATTCTCCTACTAAACTTATTTCAAACTCACTTTCTATTACTTTTATAAATTCTTTTAAAAATGTTGTGTTAGTTGAGCCAAACATAATATCATATACATAAATTTGGGCTATAAATATATCTTTTCTGAGTTTTTAACAAAGAGGGTTGAGTCAATCTATCCTTGGTTAAACCCATTAGAAACTAAGTAGGTGGACAACCTTTCATATCAGGCTCTAGGTGCTTAATTATTTTAGTCCATATAGAACCTTTATAAGCTTAAAGACATAATTAGGGTGGTCTAAGTGCTCAAAACCTAGTGATTGACCTACATAAACTTCTTTTATAAGCCCATTTAGGAAAGCTAACTTACCATCCATTTGATACAATTTCAATCCCTTATAGGCTATAGAGGATAATAGCATCCTAATGGACTCAAGTCTAGCTACAGGTGCATAAGTTATATCATAGTCTAACCCCTCAACTTGATTGAACCCTTTGACTACTAAACGAGCTTTATTCCTAACTATTTCTCCATTATCATCTAATTTGTTCCTAATACCCACTTAGTATCTATTATGGTTTTACCTTCTGGTTTTGGTATTAAGTCTCATACTTGATTTCTTTCAAATTGGGATAGTTTCTCTTGCATTGTTATGATCTAGTATGGGTCAGATAAGGCTTCCTCTATTGACTTAGGCTCAATCTTAGAAATTAAGGCAATTTGACTTCGGTTGCTATAAGATGAGGTCACCCAAAATTTGATCAGTTGGTTGATTTGTTCTTATCCTTGATGGTACATATGTTGGTTTAATAATTGGTTCATCTGATTGGTTTAAAGGGGGTTCAGGTCTTGATTCTTCATCTTCTAAGTCTTGATTAGGGTTGGTTAAGTTAGGTAAGTTGGTTAAGTTGGATGGGTTGGTTGAGTTGGGTGGATTGGTTAAGTTAGGTAATGTATCTTTATCAAATATAACATTTACTGTTTCGTCAATTTTAAGGGTATGTTTGTTATAAACCCTATTTGCCCTACTTGTGGTTGAATACCCTAAAAAAATTTCAGGGGTTGATTTTACTTGAAATTTATCTAAGTAGTCCTTAGTGTTTAAAATATGCACTTTACAACCAAAAACTTTTAAGTAGTGTAAATTAGGTGGCTTGTGATAATAAATTTCATAGGGTGTTTTATTATGTCTTTTATTTATTAGGACTCTATTTTGGAATAACAAACTGTATTAATTACTTTTGCCCATAATTGGTTAAATAAGTTATATTCATTAAGCATGGTTCTAGGGCTTCTTGGAGGGTCCTATTTCTTCTTTCAACTATATAATTTTGTTAGGGGATTCTAAGACACGAAAATTCATGGAGATACCCATTTATTTTGCAAAATTCATTAAATCTTAACTTTTCAAATTCCCCCATGGTCACTTCTGTTCTTTTGATTTTAATATTTTTTTCATTTTCAATTAATTTACATAATGTATTAAAAGTTTCAAAAGTTTCATCCTTGGGTTTTAAAAATTTAACCCAAGTGAATCTAGAGTAATCGTCAGTTATTACTAAGCAATATCAATTTTCACTTAGTGACTTAGCTCCATAAGAATCAAATAGGTCTATTTGTAGGAGCTCAAGTGTAGATTGAGTTAGGTAAATTGGATAGGTTTGTGAGTTGACTTGGTTTGCTTTCCTTGTTGACATGAGTTACAGGTTAGTTTTCAAAATTTCTAAATTTAGGTATACCTTTAACTAGTCCAATTTGACTTATTTTTTAAACTACTTTCCGATGGATATGTTCTAGTCTTCTATGCCACAATTTGGTTTTTTCTTGTTGGGTTAACAAGCATTTAGGTAAGGCAGGTAGGTTAATAATATAGATATTAATATTTTTCCTAAATCCCTTTAGAGTTATTTTTGTGTCTTTTATGTTCCTAATCAGGCAATCTAGGCTGGAAAATGTAACTACATAATTAATATCACAAAGATGACTAATATTAAGCAAGTTAAACTCAAACTAGTCAACTAATAACACTTTCTTAATAGTAAAGTTGAATTTAGTTTGATATTACCTGAATCAATTATCTTTAGTGTAGCATTATTGCCAAATTCTATTGATCCTAGGTTCTTGTATTTAATTTTGGTGAACTTCAATTTGTTTCTAGTCATGTATCTTGAACGTCCACTATCCAACATCCACTGATCCATATCTTTATGTTCCTACATATAAAGTATCCTAATTTGGATTCATTCTGTAGAGATATTAGGATAGATTAATTGAATTCACTTGCCTAAAATGTCTCACCCAATCTAAGTTATCAATCATGTTATATTTATAAGTGGATTTGTAAGAAAGATTTTAGTCGAATCAATTTGATCTAATTAGCTAGATTTAGAGTTGAAAATTTAATTTAGTTGATTTTGAAAATTTATTAAGTTAAGTTTGATTTTGAAGAATTAATTACGTTGGATTTTGAAAAATTAATTAAGTTGATTTTGAAAAATTGATTAGATTGATTTTGAAAAATTAAATAAGTTGATTTTGAAAAATTAAGTTTAATTTGAAAATTAAGTTTAATTTTAAAAAATTAATTAAGTTGATTTTGAAAAATTAAGTTAGATTTTGAAAATAAAATTTAATTTTGAAAAATTAATTAAGTTGATTTTGAATATTAAGTTTAATTTTAAAAAATTAATTAAGTTTGATTTTGAAAAGTTAATTATATTGATTTCGAAAATTAGGTTTGATTTTAAAAAGATGATTAAGTTGGTTTTAAAAATTAAGTTGGATTTTGAAAAATTAATCAAGTTGATGTAGGATCGGTGCTGTCGATAAGGGGTGGCGAATATTGACTGTCGAGAACTTTCATCTTCTCGTTGTTTGTTAATTTAACTTAATAAAAGCATTAGTAGCACAATAGATTAAAATAAATAAAAGACAATACAGAGAAGACACATGAGAATTATTTACTGGTTCCCAAACCCCTAGGGTTAGTACGTCCAAGGCCTATGTACTCGGCGTGAGTCCACTAATGGTCTCCTTTCCAAAATTTTTGGAGACAGAGAAAACCCATCTTACAGTTCAAGTACAATCACTAATAAGGAAAAATAGAACATTATAACTTATTAAAAAGCAAACCAAATGTGGAGACGATCTTGGCCAATTCTGGAAGTACGAAGTGTCGCGCACTTCCTCCTGGAGCCTCCTAGGTTGCAGAGCTTCATCTTTAGTACTTTAACTTCTAAAAGAATGAGTAGTAGGATGGAGAAATTGATTCTTTGAAACCATGGTCCGAACCCCTTGATATAGTGGTCACTCGAGCACCCTTATAGCCTTCTCGGGTGCCCTCAATGTTGATCCTTATCTGATCAACTCGGCGAGCATATCACAGGGGATAAAACCTATAGAAAGGGTCTCGAGCACCCAAGACCATAGGGGCACCCGAGACTTGGGCCCACCCGAGTGACTCTCGGCGCCCAGTTCACTCGGGCACTTTGGAGCCACTCGGGCACCCAGGTCCTTCCGAGCGCCTAGGAGTGGTCTCAAGTTACAATTTGCTTTTCGCTTTGCTTTTTCTCTCCTTTCATGCCTCCAGCTTCAGATTCCTGCAAGACAAGCAAACACACAAAACAAGCAAACATCCTAATCCTAACTTCTGTAAGTCTACCTGACTTACTAGGCTTTGCTTGGAGTCAATTCTCCAAGACTGTATTACTTAAAGTCAACTCCTTAGGGTTTCCCACTGCCTAGCTTCACTCATCAGAACTTTGTCCACCTAGTTTCACTTACTAGGACCCAGCTTTACTGACTAGTATTTCATGTCTGATCCTCACCAGGTCTTCGGTGTCCAACCCTACTAAGACATCGGTGCCCAACCCTCGGCCATGTCTTCATGCTCAATTGCCTGAACCAGGACTTTGTGCCTAGCTTTACTCACCAGGTCTTCGGTGCCTTGACAAGGACTTCTTTGCTAGTCATTTGATCTTGACTAGACTTCTCTCTGCCAAACATCAATTCCTATTTGGCTTAGTCCTTTGGTCTCTCTTACCAGATCTAAGTTTAGACGCTCTGCCAAACATCAAGTCTTGTTGGACTTAAACCTTGGTCAAACTAACTAGACTTGGATTTTTTGCTAATCACTTTGTCAAACATCAGGTCCTATTTGGCTTAACCCTTTGGTCAAACTGATCAGTCATGGGTTTACCCTACCAAACATCAAGTCTTGTTTGGCTTAACCCTTGGTCAGACTGACCAGACCTTTGTATATTGTCAAACATCGAAACCCTAAAGGTTGACTATTCTTGTCTGATGCTTTTTGCATCAACAATCTCTCACTTTTTGTTATTTGACAATAATCTTAAGTTAGGTCTAGGTCTAATGGTTTTAGATCAATACTTGTGAGACACAAAAGGTATCTAACTGAAGGTACACTCTCCCCCTTTGACACACATCAAAAAATAACCCAACAAAAATGTTAAATATAAGATTTGTACCGTCAATGTGATTTTTGAAAATACCTAAAGTTTTTATAAAAAACATGATTTTCAAAAACCTTTTTATGTAAAAAAAACTAAGTTCTTTCTTGTTTTGAAAATATTTTAGGGAAGCTGAGTACTTTTAAAAAAGGTTTTGAGAAAAAATAAGTGCTTTATTGATTTGGACTTCCCTAAATCTGACATAATCCTAGTGATAGGGATGAGCAATCAGGGGAGACATGTGGTGCAAGAAAGCTATGTGGTAGGGCCCACCAAACTAGTGACTCGAGTGAACGAGGATTGAACTCCCGAGACTATATCGGGAGAATGAGGAAGGTCCCCGAGGTTAGATCGGGGATCAAGCTCCCGAGACTATCTCGGGAGAACGTGGAAGGCCCTCGAGATCAGCCCAAGAGACAAGACTCCGAGACTGACTCGGGAGAGTGGAGCCCAAAGAGTAGCATCCGGATAAAAAAGCAAGCTTCAAATACCCTCCCCTCCTTCTAGAACAGGAAGGTCAGCAGGTAACTATTGCTTGCAACGCATGGTAATTATGACCTTAATAGTCGCGGTGGTTATTACCGGAGGAGAGCAGCTGTCAAGTAACTGATGACTACGAAACGTGGAGGAGGAGGTGGGATACGTGAGAGGAAGATGTCGGGTATATAAGATGCCTCGGCACCCAGGTAAAGGGGGTAAGCTTTTCAAAATTAGAATACTTTGATTCCTCATTTTTCTCCCTAAAAGAAGGAGTTCTGACTTGAGCGTCGGAGAGGGCTCCACCATAACTTCTTCCGGTGCATCTCCTTTACGCTCGTGTTAATTTCACAGGAGTCGACATCTTCATCCCGTCATTGTCACTGTGGGCTGCACTTTGGTGATTCGTCATCCCCGTCGTTCACTTCCGGAACAAGCTTGGTGTCGTCTGTGGGAAACTAGTCTAAATACTAGAAGAACTCTATGATGGTGGAACTAGAGGGATAACCCATTATTTAGACGCGAGAGGATTTAGATCGCTTAGTCGCCAACGCTGTTAGAGGTGCACTGGTGCAACATCAGATTGAACAAGCTTCCTCTCAATGAGCGGCTCCTATGCAAGCCGAGATCCCAAGGGTGTCGGCCTCACACAATCAAATCGAAGATTCAACTAGCCGCCTGGGGTCCGGCAATGATAGCCCCGGGGCACAACCGATATTCCATAGGAGAAATGGAGAGGGTGCATTCCGCCGCCTCCAGCGTTCTACGCAGGAGGATGGACAGGGAAAGATCGAGACCACCAAAGTTCTCCTGAAATCTCCATCTACACCTTTCACTTTGGACATCGTAACGGATCCCATGCCCAAGCAATTTTGTGGTCCAAGAGTTGCTGATTATGATGGGAAAACAGATTCAGAAGACCACATCTGCAAGTTTGAAAACGTGGACCTGTTACACCAATACATAGATGGTGTGAAGTGATAGGTGTTCTTGAACACATTATCAGGGGACGCCCAGAGATGGTTTTAGAGGTTGCCTCAAAATTCAATAAACTCCATTTTGGTGTTTAAAATCGTCTTCCTACATCACTTCGCCAGCAGCCGACGATACCAGAAGATGACTTTAACTAGTTTGCCTTGAAGCAGAAGAGCAAAGAGTCGTTGAAGGATTATATTCAACTGTTCAATCGAGTGGCACAGGACGTGTCGACTGCCACCTCAAGATCCACATCAGTGCTTTCACGCAAGGACTCTTTAAAGGAGATTTCTTTCGGTCGTTGGTGAAGAAACCATAGGCCAACTTCGATGATTTATTGGGGCGGTCGGTCAAGCATGTCGACGTTGAAGAGGTGCAGTATGCCCGTCGCAAAGATTCAGAAGGAGTCCCTATCCAAATCTCGATATGATCCGAGAGGAGAGAACCACCCGCTCCTACCCGAGCAAAGGAACCTCGCTCCAGGAAGGATTATTGGACTGACAAGAAAAAGTTGGTGGAGACGGTAGACACAGAAGGACCTGAACCACCGAAAAAGTACTGTGACTTGTATGGAAACACAACTCACACTACGGGAGAGTGTTACACCTTGAAGAAGAGGAGATCCAAGGATGCGGACGCCAAACCACACAAAAAGTGGAGCAAGGTGGGGTATCGACGGAGATCTCCTCGCCGAAAGCCTTCCTCTCATCGATGACAACTGGGGGAGGATAGATCCAAGCGCTGGTCCTGGTCACCCTTGAGAGAAAGAAGCCAGGAGATAGTGCCCCACCAATCTATCTCCCCGGAAAGAGATCCTAAGAAAGTTAAAGCTCTGGCTCACATACCTCCTTCGGGAGATGTTGGAGTAATCTCAGGAGGTCTGACCGGAGGAGATTCCTATCGGACAAAGAAGGTCTATACCCGCAGGCTGGAAAATTATGCCATTGGGACTGATAGGGAGAAGCGCCAGGGCCCTGTCATCTCCTTCAACCCTGACGATCTGGAGGATGTTGAAGCCCCTCACGAAGATGCACTAGTAATTCTCGCCCGCATAGCCAATTATGAGGTTAAGCGCATTTTCGTGGATACTGGTAGCTCCATTAACATCCTGTAAAAGGCAGCGTTAGATCACATGCAAGTCGACGAAGATGAATTACACCCTGTCTCTACTCTGCTCTTCGACTTCACCGGATACCGAGTACAATGATTGTCCTTGTCGCTGGGGGATGACACTTTGTAGAGGACAAGGAGAACTCCCTTCATGATCGTAGATGCTCCATCGTAATACAATGCTATTTTGGGGAGACCAGCTCTCAGCTTATTTCTGGCGGTGGTCTCAGTCTATCACTAGAAGATCAAATTCTCAGTGGGAGAGCTGGTAGCTGAAGTCAAAGGAGACCAACTATCTTCCCGGTGATGTTACAGTGGGAATGTTAGGACAGAAGCTCGTAAGAACCTGAGGACCCATGAAGCTTTGCAAATCGACCTGGCTAATTCCCGAGCAAAGGAAGGAGCTAAAGAGGAATGTAGGGAAGTTAAGAGTGAAGAAGTATAAATTCATCCTCAACAAGCAGAAGGAATCACATAAATTGCTGCCGATCTTGTGTCAGAACATAGAAGTTGGCTAATCAGCTGCTTGGTAGATCATCAAGATGTGTTCACATGGGCTACTGAAGAAATCAAGGGAGTCCCTCCCATCTTGTCCACACATCGATTACATATCACTCCAGGAGCCCGACCAGTAAAACAGAGGTGAAGATACTTTACTTCAGAGCAAGAAAGGATAATCAGGGAAGAAGTCACAAAGATGTTGAAGGTTGGGAATATCATAGAGATTCAATTCCCGACATGGTTGGCGAATGTTGTATTAGTCCCTAAGCCCGGGGGTAAATGGCGGGTTTGTATCGACTTCCGTGTGTTATGACCAAAAGGAATTAGATATCTCCACAATGGCATGATATTGTCCACTTTAAGCCTAAGCCCTCATGGTTTTGCTCTTGGACTCTTCCCAAAAGGCCTCATGCCAATGGAGATACCATATTCCTTATAAACCAATGATTTTCCCATGTATTTCTCAATGTGGGACTAAGTTTGCACCCTTGCAACCTCTAACAATCCCCCCCTCAAATAAAGGACCATATGCCCCCATCACAAACGGAAACCTTTTCCATTCTTGATGTCTGATCCACTAGGACTTTCTGCCCCTCGGTCCACCTGACCTACTGTAACGACCCACCTTCTGGTACTAAGCTGTAAGGCAGATCGCTACTAACTAACTGGCTAACTGACTAATTAATGATTTCTAATAATGCTAAACCAAACTGAGAGAATTTTGAAAATTCTTATTTCGCTATTTACTGAACTAACAATTCATAAACATGTTGAAAGTACTAACTAGCCTAAAATAAAGCAAAACTTTTATTTTTTTTATCTTGGCAAGATTCGATCCCCCAACCTCTGGGTTGCATGGCTAAAGCACTAACCAGCTGCTCTACACCAGTTTTGTTTTACACAGTACCAGTCGACTGCTACATGCCAGTCGACTGGTCAGGCCACAGAATGTTTCTGTGCCCGATACCAGTCGACTGGTATTTTCCCAGTCGACTGGTAGTTCTGAAAACCCAGATTTCAGAGTTTCAGAATGTGCCAAAATCGACCTATTCCATACCAAATGCTCCATAAATTCATATCTAAGCTTCCTAACAGGTCTACAATGATTCTAGGGCATTTGATACATGTTTTTAGGGGGTTTCTAGCATGTATAGCAACTTAGAAATCATAAAAGCGACATGTAGAGACATAAACATGAATGTGCCAAGTTTGTATCAACTTCTTATTGAAACCATTCGTTATTCATATCTAAGAGCATTTTTAGCTACTACATGTCATTCTATATGGTGCATGCATCTTAGAACAAGCATATCCTATATATTTAGCATGTAAATCAAAAGTATCAAGCTTTTATCTCTAAAGCTTAAGCATGGATCTAAATTACCATATTACAAGTAAATGACTCATGACATTCAAGCATTCACAAAACCAATATTATGTTAGGTAAGTAAACTACTTCAAGCATACTAGGCACCACGAATACAAGTCTAATTAAATTCATACATGGTTCACATAACATATTGCGGAATAACTAAAGAAGCATAATAAAGACTATTTCTATGCTATGCAAGTTCCGAAGACTTTTATTCCAACTCCACCATCACACACACTTTGCATCAAGCCCGCCGCCTCCGCTACTAGTGCTTTCCTTTACCTGTATCTGCAGTATAAGGAAATGCAAACTAATAAGCATAAAGCTTAGTAAGTACCATCTAGCCTCACAAAACTATGAAAACTCGAATTATGCTTTTGTAAAACATGCTATGCACATACATGCTCATATCCATAAGTAATCATGCTAGACTCATGCTAAAATACATATCATAGGATGTCATGGCATATAACTGAGACATGGCACATACTGAACTAAAACTAAAAAGTAAGCTATAGCATGGCATACATATCTGAACTGGAACTGAAACTAACTAACATAAAACTAATTATTAAATTCACCACATGCTAATATGAATTTCTGAAAACTAAATACATATAGTAGGTGAAAATAATAATCAACTGCTGTGGGCCCGGCAATGTACCAACTGTGCGCGCATCCCTAATAGACCCGAGGTAGCAAATCCCGAATCCATTAGGGTTCTACTAGGTTATCTAAACCTAGGGGCAACTAGGAGCCCATCCCATACTAGGTTATCTGAACCTAGGGGCAACTTGGAGCCCATCCCTGGACCGAAGTCCGGTACAATGCCAACTGAAAATAAAATAGTTCTTTTATACTTTTCTTTTTCTCTTCTGATTCTTGCTTTTACTAGGTTATCTAAACCTAGGGGCAACTAGGAGCCCATCCCGTTGGACCTTGGTCCCAATCATAACTGAAGCAAGAATTTCTATTCTTTAATGCTTTCTATAGCATTAACTGACTAACAATTTAACAAACACCTTGCGACTTAACCCTTTCTTTTCTTTTAAAGTCACTCCCTAGGCACTCGAACGTGCTCCTTAACCCGAAACTGAAGGGTAAGTGCACTCAAGCCCATCCAGGGATACCTTCAGACTCTAAAACTAATCTGAAGGGTTAAAACAACGTGCTTGCTCATAATCCACGATTTCTAATCGTAGGACATACATATAAGGAAATAAAGCAAACGAAACGTCAACCGAAACTACTTATACTGCAGGTGAGGGATACTTACATCCTGCGCTAGGTTTTCCTTACGAATAAAATCTGAAATTCCCGAGGGAAAGTCGAATTTTGACGTTCTTCTTGCTCCTTGGTGTTCTCCTCGCGTCTACGAGAATTCTCGTAGAGAATAGGGTCTCTTGAGACCTTCCCTTCGCTTTCCCCTTGTCTTGGGCGGCAAGAGAAGAGGAGGAGAGGAAGAGGTGCAAGAGAGGGAGAGAGAAGAGAGTCTCGGTAGAGGGAGAGGGAGAGGAAGAAAATCGCAGAGAGAGAGGGAGGTGTCGGCGCTGAGAGAAGGTGAGGAAAAGAGTGAATCTAAAAACCCTAAGTTCCCCTTTTATACTCATGGGAAAATTTAACTAACTTTGCCTTATTTATCTTTTCCTCTATTCTATCCCAATGAAAACAGACTAGCCTACTTGGTAAGTCTCTTCCCCTCTCCAATGTAGGTCTAGGGATCAAATCCCACTTATATGTTTTTTTCTTTTTATCCCTTTTTGTCACTTTCGTTTATGGAAAAATTTTATAAAAATATCCATAAATTCGGAATAAATTCTAAGATATTTCTAAAATTAGTTTCGAGAATTTTTGGGCGTTACAATCCCCCATACCTTATAAAAAGTTCATCCTCGAACTTAAAACAACTCTGGGTATTTCTGCCTCATGCTGTCCTCTGGTTCCCATGTTGCCTCTTCTACTCTGTGATTTTGCCATATGACTTTCACTAATGGTACCTCCTTGTTTCGCAATTTCTTAACTGCTCGGTCTATTATCTGAATAGGCCGACTATCATAACTGAGATCTTCGCGAATTTGTACCGTCTGTGGCTCTATCACCTGGGTGGCATCTGGGATATGCTTCTTTAGCATGGAAACATGAAATACATTGTGGATAGCTGACATCTCCTGAGGTAGCTCTAACTCATAAGCTACTTTGTCAACTCTTCTAGTGATGGGTATGGTCCTACATATCTGGGACTTAGCTTGCCCTTCTTCCCAAAACGCATTACTCCCTTCATGGGAGCCACTCTGAGGAACACTAAACCCCAACTTCAAACTCTAATGGTCTGCGTCGTGTATCAGCATAGCTCTTCTGGCGACTTGAGCTGTTTCTATTTTCTGGCGGATCTGTGTATGACTACGGTGGTATCATCTATAAGATCTGTCTGTAGGCCTAACTCTTGCCTCTCACCACCTCGTACCAGCAGATAGGAGATCTACACCTCCGCCCATATAAAGCCTCATAGGGTGCCATGCCGATAGTGGCCTGATAACTATTGTTGTAGCGAATTCGCTAAGCACAAGTATCTGCACCAACTCCTTGAAATCTAAGCACAAGCTCTGAGCATATCTTCTAGTACTTGATTAACTCTCTCTGTCTGACCATCTGTCTGAGGATGGAAAGCTGTGCTAAACTTCAGTTTGGTGCCTAGAGCTGTCTGTACGCACTCCCAGAAGTGCGAAGTGAACCTACTGTCCCTATCTGAAATGATAGTCCTAGGGACTCCATGTAGTCTGACGATCTCCTTGAGGTATAACTGAGCTAGTTGTTCCATGAATAGGAGATCCTGATAGCTAGGAAGTGGGCAGACTTAGTCAATCTGTCTACTATTACCCAGATTGCATCATATCCATTCGTTGTTCTGGGTAGTCCCACTATAAAATCCATGGAAATATCTTCCCATTTCCATTCTGGAATCTGAATAGGCTGCAGAACTCCACCTGGTCTCTGATGTTCTGCCTTGACCCTTTGCATGTCAGACAGGGTACTGACATATCTGGCGATGTCTCTCTTCATCCCAGGCCACCAAAAACGTCCCCTGAGGTCTTGGTACATTTTGGTGGAACCAGGATGCATTGCATAAGGAGATCTATGTGCTCCTCTAGGATCTTCCTTCGGAGCTCTTCTTGGTTCGGAACACATAAGCGGTCACCGTAGTACAGTGTCCCATTATCTGATAGGCGAAATTCTCCATTTTCGGCTTCTGTCATCCCCTGCTTGATTTTTGAAGGTCAGGATCTTGATCCTGTGTTGTCTGGATGTCTCAATCAGGGTGGACACTATGTCAAAGTGGAGAGCTGCCCAACTAAAATTTCCAGTCCGAACTCTGATAACTCTTTCCGAAGGGGCTGTGACATCGTGGACAAAGCTAGTAGGGTGGCACTAGATTTTCTGCTAAGTGCATCTGCCACCTTATTAGCTTTACCTGGATGGTAGAGGATGTCAATGTCATAATCCTTGACTAGCTCAAGCACCTGCTTGTCTCATGTTCAGATCCTTCTGAGTAAAGAAATACTTAGATCTGATGATCTGTGAAAATCCTACACTGGCTCCGTATAAGTAATGCCTCCAAATTTGAGAGCGAACATACTGCAGCTAGCTCAAGGTCATGGGTAGGGTAATTCTTCTCATAATCCTTGAGTTGTCTAGAGGCATAGCAATAACTTGCCATTTCTGATCAGACTGCTCCAAGTCTAATTAGACGCATCGCTATATATGTCAAAGCTGTCAGTGGTCTCGGGAAGATCAGGATGGAGACTAAGTCAATCTTCTCTTTAATTCTGTAAACTGTTCTCGCAGTCCTCTGTCCACTGAAACTTTCTGTTCTTTCTGGTAAGAGCTGTCAGTGGGGAGGCTATTCTGGAGAAATTCTCTACGAACTTCTGTAGTAAACGCTAGACCCAGAAAACTTCTGATCCACTGGCATTCTTCGGTCTGATCCAGTTACTTACTGTTCTATTTTGCTGGGGCTTCCATCACCCCTTCCTTGGAGATGATGTGACCTAGAAAAGACACCTGATCGAGCAGAATTCATATTTGAGAATTTTGCATACAGCTGGCTCTGCTGAAGATCTGCAATACTGTCCTGAGATGCTCAGCATGTTCCTCCTGAGTTCCTGAGTAGATAAGAATGTCATCAATGAAGACGATGACAAACTTATCTAAGTACTCCCTGAATACTCTGTTCATGAGGTCCATAAATGTCGCTGGAGCATTTGTGACCCCAAAAGGCATGACTACAAACTCGTAGTGCCCATATCTGGTTCTGAAAGCTGTCTTGGGAATATCACCCTCTCTGACTTTGACCTGGTGATAGCCGGATCTCAAATCTATCTTTGAGAAGACTGTGGATCCCTTTAGCTGATCGAACAAATCATCGATCCTGGGTAGAGGGT